>JAQFVV010012572.1:600000-1015040 GCA_028023455.1 Epiperipatus broadwayi | reverse complement strand
GTTTTCTTGCAATGATATATATTGCAGAGACTTTGACTATGTGGTGAATCTGAACTGAGATCAGACCCATATAGATATCTAGCTTGCTAGGGCTGAGTTTGAAGACTTTACTGGTCTGAAAAATTCATGCTTGCAAACTGATATAATGTTTTGCATACGCTGTAGGGGTCTTTAGACCTAGTTTCTATAGCTCTATCCTTCCATTTGATGAAAGCAAACCAATGAAAATCAGCTGATCTGGAGGTGGAGCAAAATGAAAGAGGTAGTTAATTCTGACTCTTTTGCGTTTACAAAATATTTTCACACTTGTTTCGGCGGTTTTGCAAAGACGCCATCTATTGATCATAAATAACAAGGATAGCGAGACATGCAATTAACTTGTTTTTATTTTTCATAAATGTATCTTTAAAGTTTTCTTGCAATGATATATATTGCAGAGACTTTGACTATGTGGTGAAACTGAACTGAGATCAGACCCATATAGATATCTAGCTTGCTAGGCTGAGTTTGAAGACTTTACTGGTCTGAATAATTCACGCTTGCGAACCGATATAAATGTTTGCATGTTGCTTTGGGAGTCAGTCTTTAGACTCAGTTTCTATAGCTCTATCCTTCCATCTGACGAAAAGCAAAACCAGCTTGAAATCAGCTGCTGATCTGGGGGTGAGCAAAAATGAAAGAGGTAGTTATCCTGACTCCTTTTTGCATTTATGTAAAAATATTTACACTTGTTTTAGGTGGTTTTGGTAAAAGACGCCATCTATTGATCATAACATAACAAGTGATAGCAGGTTACGTGACTAACTTGTTTTTATTTTTCATAAATGTACCTTTAAAGTTTTCTTTGCAATGATATATATTGCAGAGACTTTGACTATGTGGTGAAACTGAACTGAGATCAGACCCATATAGATATCTAGCTTGCTAGGCTGAGTTTGAAGACTTTACCGGTCTGAAAAATTCACGCTGCAAACTGATATAAACGTTTTGCATAAGCGCTTGGGAGTCAGTCTTAGACCTAGTTTCTATAGCTCTCATCCTTCCACTGACGAAAGCAAACCAGCTTGAAATCAGCTGATCTGGAGGTGAGCAAAATGAGAGAGGTAGTTAATTCTGACTCCTTTTGCATTTATGTAAAAATATTTTACACTTGTTTCGGCGGTTTTGGTAAAGACGCCATCTATTGATCATAAATAACAAGTGATAGCAGGTTACGTGACTAACTTGGTTTTAATTTTTCATAAATGTACCTTTAAAGTTTTCTTGCAATGATATATATTGCAGAGACTTTGACTATGTGGTGAAACTGAACTGAGATCAGACCCATATAGATATCTAGCTTGCTAGGCTGAGTCTGAAGACTTTACCAGTTCAGGAAAATTCACGCTTGCAAACTGATATAAACGTTTTGCATAAGCGCTTGGGAGTCAGTCTTTAGACCTAGTTTCTATAGCTCTATCCTTCCACTGACGAAAGCAAACCAGCTTGAAATCAGCTGATCTGGAGGTGAGCAAAATGAAAGAGGTAATTAATTCTGACTCCTTTTGCATTTATGTAAAAATATTTTACACTTGTTTCGGCGGTTTTGGTAAAGACGCCATCTATTGATCATAAATAACAAGTGATAGCAGGTTACGTGACTAACTTGTTTTTATTTTTCATAAATGAATTAGCCACCCAAACTTATCTTAGTATAGTCTTTTGTTTCTCCCTGACCACCAGGCACCGGTAAAAGGTTATACTAGTTGTAGCATCAGATGCGTTATCACGTAGGTGGCGCTGTGAAATTTGGACTTTAGATTCAAACTTAGTATATCTAGAAGGCAACCCCTCCTAGAATGTTCAGTTTAGTGTCTGGGGTTTGAATTATGCAGTGTGTTAGCGAGATAGACGATTCTGACCGTTACAATATATTTCTTGCAGAACAGTATTTGCCAAGTTGCAAGATTATAGAGTAGGCAAAAATGGTTTGTCATATCGAATTAAAACAAAAAATGATAATTTAATAAAATACAAAGCAGAACTTTTATAAAAGCTAACAAAATTATATAAATCCCAAAGTTTTAAAACAATTGAATACCATAAAACAAAAATCCATAGCTTAGATAATTCTACAAAAAAAAATAAGAAATAAAATCATGCAAGATTCATCAAGACTGGTGCAATATTTGTTGAATTATGAAGTAGTGAACAAACAAACTTTCACATTTATATAGTTATAATTATATGGAAATATAAATAGATATTATAGTCTTTTAATTAATATATGTAAATATTAAAAGCTAAAACTGCACAAATATATTTGTGTGTATTCATAAACATTCTTTTAAATACAAATTGTCATTAATATTTATTATTAAAATTATTAGAATACTGTTTACTAAATTCATTAATTTAATTTTTAAACCAAAAGATATTTATGCAAAATAAAATATGCATATGTAATGTTTATCTGAAAGTTTGTGATGATGGTATTTTATTTGTAGTTATATAATTTCCATTATCTAGTTGAACTGTTAAATTTTATTTAAAAAATATTCCAAAACTTTACAAATGTGCATCAATATATTACTATAAAAGCAAAACCATGGCGCAATGTGAGGAATTTTAACCTCTACAAAGTTTAAACATGAAATACAAAAAAACAATAACTACTTCTACAATATTACATATGAATATATAGATATATATTTAAATAAACATTTATTTTATATAGCACATGGTTAGAAATTGTAA
Source organism: Epiperipatus broadwayi (assembly GCA_028023455.1). Taxonomy (NCBI): domain Eukaryota; kingdom Metazoa; phylum Onychophora; class Udeonychophora; order Euonychophora; family Peripatidae; genus Epiperipatus; species Epiperipatus broadwayi. The sequence continues at coordinate 1,012,304 of JAQFVV010012572.1, read as the reverse complement.
TACATTAAAGATCAGCCTTTCAAGCTACTGTGCATATGCTTTTTACGAGTGTTAATAATAAATGAATACTTTCACTCCCAACATGACATATAGTATTTAAGAAAGAATAAAATGAATCCACTTATTCTTTCCAACCCAAATGCTTATATATGGGCAAATCTTAAGTATGGAAGTGAAAGCGTGAGGATAGACCACTCACTTTAAATTACTGTTTACGACGTCTGAATGAATGACGTCGACGAAATTATCTAGAATTTACTAAACGTCATTCTCAAATGAAACTTAAACATATGTAAATAAGCATTTATTTTATATAGTGCATGTTTATAAATTCTAATACATTAAAGATCAGCCTTTCAAGCTACTGTGCATACGCTTTTTATGAGTGTTAATAATAAATGAATACTTTCACTCCCAACACGAGATATAGTATTTAAGAAAGAATAAAATGAATCCACTTATTCTTTCCAACCCACGTCATTCATTCAGACATCGTAAACAGTAATTTAAAGTGAATGGTCTATCCTCACGCTTTCACTTCCAGTTCTTAAGATTTGCTCATGTATAAACATTTGGGTTGGAAAGAATAAGTGGATTCATTTTATTCTTTCTTAAATACTATCATGTTGGGAGTGAAAGTATTCATTTATTATTAACACTCGTAAAAAGCGTATGCACAGTAGCTTGACAGGCTGATCTTTACTGTATTACAATTTATAAACATGCGCTATATAAAATAAATGCTTATTTACATATGTTTAAGTTTCATTTGAGAATGATGTTTAGTAAATTCTAGATAATTTCGTCGACGTCATTCATTCAGACATCGTAAACAGTAATTTAAAGTGAGTGGTCTATCCTCACGCTTTCACTTCCAGTACTTAAGATTTGCCCATATATAAGCATTTGGGTTGGAAAGAATAAGTGGATTCATTTTATTCTTTCTTAAATACTATATCTCGTGTTGGGAGTGAAAGTATTCATTTATTATTAACACTCGTAAAAAGCGTATGCACAGTAGCTTGAAAGGCTGATCTTTAATGTATTACAATTTATAAACATGCGCTATATAAAATAAATGCTTATTTACATATGTTTAAGTTTCATTTGAGAATAACGTTTAGTAAATGCTAGATAATTTCGTCGACGCCATTCATTCAGACATCGTAAACAGTAATTTAAAGTGAGTGGTCTATCCTCACGCTTTCACTTCCAGTACTTAAGATTTGCCCATATATAAGCATTTGGGTTGGAAAGAATAAGTGGATTCATTTTATTCTTTCTTAAATACTATCATGTTGTGAGTGAAAGTATTCATTTATTATTAATACTCGTAAAAAGCATATGCACAGTAGCTTGAAAGGCTGATCTTTAATGTATTACAATTTATAAACATGCGCTATATAAAATAAATGCTTATTTACATATGTTTAAGTTTCATTTGAGAATGACGTTTAGTAAATTCTAGATAATTTCGTCGACGTCATTCATTCAGACATCGTAAACAGTAATTTAAAGTGAGTGGTCTATCCTCACGCTTTCACTTCCAGTACTTAAGATTTGCCCACATATAAGCATTTGGGTTGGAAAGAATAAGTGGATTCATTTTATTCTTTCTTAAATACTATATCTCGTGTTGGGAGTGAAAGTATTCATTTATTATTAACACTCATAAAAAGCGTATGCACAGTAGCTTGAAAGGCTGATCTTTAATGTATTACAATTTATAAACATGCGCTATATAAAATAAATGCTTATTTACATATGTTTAAGTTTCATTTGAGAATGACGTTTAGTAAATTCTAGATAATTTCATCGACGTTATTCATTCAGACATCGTAAACAGTAATTTAAAGTGAGTGGTCTATCCTCACGCTTTCACTTCCAGTACTTAAGATTTGCCCATATATAAGCATTTGGGTTGGAAAGAATAAGTGGATTCATTTTATTCTTTCTTAAATACTATATCTCGTGTTGGGAGTGAAAGTATTCATTTATTATTAACACTCGTAAAAAGCGTATGCACAGTAGCTTGAAAGGCTGACCTTTAATGTATTATAATTTATAAACATGCGCTATATAAAATAAATGCTTACTTACATATGTTTAAGTTTCATTTGAGAATGACGTTTAGTAAATTCTAGATAATTTCGTCGACGTCATTCATTCAGACATCGTAAACAGTAATTTAAAGTGAGTGGTCTATCCTCACGCTTTCACTGCCAGTACTTAAGATTTGCCCATATATAAGCATTTGGGTTGGAAAGAATAAGTGGATTCATTTTATTCTTTCTTAAATACTATATCTCGTGTTGGGAGTGAAAGTATTCATTTATTATTAACACTCGTAAAAAGCGGATGCACAGTAGCTTGAAAGGCTGACCTTTAATGTATTACAATTTATAAACATGCGCTATATAAAATAAATGCTTATTTACATATGTTTAAGTTTCATTTGAGAATGACGTTTAGTAAATTCTAGATAATTTCGTCGCCGTCATTCATTCAGACATCGTAAACAGTAATTTAAAGTGAGTGGTCTATCCTCACGCTGTCACTTCCAGTACTTAAGATTTGCTCATATATAAGCATTTGGGTTGGAAAGAATAAGTGGATTCATTTTATTCTTTGTTAAATACTATATCTCGTGTGGGGAGTGAAAGTATTCATTTATTATTAACACTCGTAAAAAGCGTATGCACAGTAGCTTGAAAGGCTGATCTTTAATGTATTACAATTTATAAACATGCGCTATATAAAATAAATGCTTATTTACATATGTTTAAGTTTCATTTGAGAATGACGTTTAGTAAATTCTAGATAATTTCGTCAACGTCATTCATTCAGACATCGTAAACAGTAATTTAAAGTGAGTGGTCTATCCTCACGCTTTCACTTCCAGTACTTAAGATTTGCCCATATATAAGCATTTGGGTTGGAAAGAATAAGTGGATTCATTTTATTCTTTCTTAAATACTATATCTTGTGTTGGGAGTGAAAGTATTCATTTATTATTAACACTCGTAAAAAGCGTATGCACAGTAGCTTGAAAGGCTGATCTTTAAGATATATATTAATGAAACTAGTTACCCCTTCAAAAAATGATTTAAAAAACACAAACAATGTTAAAAGAAAAGACAAATATAACTAAAGTAGCAATCATGTATATAACAGCAAGCTTAAGTTTTAATGAGAAAATCAATTATATTGGGCAGAGAGAAAAAAAAAATTAAAGAAGCTGTTCACATGATAAGGGCAAATAGCCAAATTGACCTAGCAAAATAATTTATAATATTTGGGAATTTTTCATTACCTTTGTCCTCAAAAAAAAAAAAAAAAAATCAAGATGAGAATTATAAATAACAATATAAAATTTATATCAACTGTTGCCTTAGATAAAATATCCTAATTAGTCAGAGTAATATCTTAAATTCAGTATTCAAAATCTAAATGTTACTGACTCAATCCTCATATTAGTCAGATTAGCAACAACTAACAAAGACAGTGGAATAATACCGCTTGAAATATTGTGTTCTATAATAAGCTATGAATTATTACTAAAAATTAAATGTATTTGTAAAGATATAAACAAAGTTTGATTTTTTCTAAAAAGCTATTAACAATTCTATTAGAAGGAAATAGTCCAACATAAAAATATATATTTAACATATATTGTTATCCAAAACATGTACATGTATGATTATAAAATGGTCATAACATAGAAGACAAAAACATGATTATACTAAAACTGAAAAAATACAGAAATTATAGAAACAGGTGAAAAAAAAAGATTACTGACTTAATATTACCAATGAAATACAGAAAATATAGTAAAGCAAATTAAGCAACAAAAAGAAAAAAACTCAGAAGAGAAAAAAATTATATATATATTAAATCTTACCTGTACATGCTTGAAATGGCAAACTATATTTTTCTGTAGAATGCAATAAATTCTGTGAATTAACATGTTGAATAGTAAAATTAAAAATTTTCTGACAATGATTCCAACGCAACATGATTATCTGATCTGTACTGTCCTGCAGTTCAGCCTTTAATGAAAAAATGAAAAAAATATAGTAATAATAATTCATTTCTATATTAGTCACCTCAAATGATTATATCTCTATCAAAAGATGTATTCCTAATATGTAAAGCATCAATATCCCTTCCTGTTTTCAGTCTTACAGCAAAATGATTATTAAAGACAGTCTATTGATACTCATTATTATATTATAGTTTCATTGATATAAGTTTATTAACTGTAAAACTATTGTTTCTAACTGTAGTTTGACACACATATCTAACTCAACAAATCTACTACTAACTTCTCTATTAGTGGCCCAATTTTCCTGATTAGCTTACACTATGGTTTCATTTTAAAAGTTGAAATTGATTCTTTTTTTTCCAATTATTAATAGAACTAGTCACTTTTGCTCCTTAGTAAATAATTCTTTTCACTGAACTTATATTTCTAATAATAATTGCTTCTCCCAATGACAAATAGAATAAAAGAGTACACGTCATCTAGATTTTGCAGATGGTATAGTTGATTTTGTAAATAATATTTCAAAACTTAGGGACATATCATAAAAGTTATCAGAGAAAATAAAAAGAAAATAGAACTAAAGATAAATACTAAAAAGACTAAAGTTCAATGAATTTGCAAAATCTAGAAGCAATTAATGACTACAAATATCTTGGTCAAATTACTATAAAATAGATGAAAGCACAAAAGATCAAATTAATCAAAGAATTAAACTTGGATAAAATGTCTTTAATAGAAATAACTTAATATTCTATTATATTCGTATATAAAATCAATATAGAAGCAAACAGAAAAAAGTATTCCAGAAGTAAAAGCAAATAATGTTAATAAGAAAGGGGTTATTTAAATCTGAAAGAAAAAGAGGCAGAGTAAAAAAAACATAAAGAATTTTAAGTAAATGGAAATAATAAATAGTAGGGAATGTAGAAGTAAAAGCTTTGTGGCAACTGTGGACTAAGTAAATGATAAGAAAAGAAAGTACATATAAATGGTGTACAATTGATCAAAGAAATAGATATGGAAATAATAAGAGAACATCTGTTTGCGTGCACTAAGTAATTTGGAAAGAAGAAATTAAATTAAGTGTAGCCAAAGAGAAAATAAAGTGGGACTATATAAACTGTAATTTCAAGAGCATTATGGTCTTTTATTTTATTGCTGTGTGTGTCACCAGTTGCAGGATCTCAGAAGGAGTTCATCAGTTTTGGTAAAGCTGATCAGCAAGGGAGGGCAATCCAGACTTGGATCTGAAGGTACAGAAAACCGACTAGGATTTTTTATAGATCATAATGATCTTATTTTAGGTAAGTCTCAAGGGATCCTGAGGGTGTAATAATTGTAAGGAAGTAAAACGTTAAGAGTAGCAAATTTTATATACAATCTTGAAGGACTGTAATTTTGCGGGAACTCAAGTGAAATGAGAACTTTATCAGTAGCAGTAAATGCCAAAATCATTTCTGGCTAGTTATGTAGGTACAAATATATTGCGGACCACTGTTTTTCTTTTCTATGTCATTGTTATAAATAAATCTTTTTCCTTTAATTATTATTATTATAAATTTTGATTGTATGTTGTATTTTTCTTGCCTCTTGCAATTATTGCAGAGAGGGAAATACATATTCAAAGAAAATATGCCTTTGTCTTGGGAAAGGAAGGTTTTTAATAAAAGTGTTTTGCCAATTCTAGAGATCAAACTTTAAATTGGTGGACAAATGGTTTCCTAAAAAATGATAAAAAAACCTACTAAGAGACCACATGGATGAATAAAATAAGGAAGTTTTCTGGTGTGAGTACTGAAGAAAAATTATGGATTAGAGAAACTGAATTAAACTTGATCCTATAATTGATTGATAATGTTGGAAAATGATAATGATGAAGCTATCCTAGAAAAGATAAACATCTGAAATAAATTTTATTTTTTATTTAAACAAATTAATTTTATTATTATTTTTGTATTGTATTTTTGATAGAGACTTTATTTTACAAATATATGTATCCACTCATAGAACAATGCATATATCCACATAAATACAGATTACTATGAGTATATGTAGACTTTTATTTAGGTGCAGTTTGTTTTTACTGATACTAAAATATATAATTATACTATATATAGAATTATTAATTAAATTATATCCAATTATACATTCTAGCAAATTTAATCATTAATTTTATGGAATGTAACTCATTTTGTTTAAAAGATATTTGCATAATTTACTTCTTTTTTTCCCCTTATATTTTAAAAACAAAATAACATTTTATTTATTTATTTAAGAGGCTTTGATAAATTTATGCATATTCATACACTAAATTATGTGTTCAAAGGCAAATTAATAAAACCAATCAAGAAGAATGTTACATACATATTATAACATTACATATATGTGCATTACAAAAATTGATATATATTGTATAGAAAATTAACATTAGTTAATTGATAAGATGTAATATGTTGGACTATTTCCATCAAATATTTATGAGTGAATGTTGAATGGATAGAAAATTTTATTCTTTATTTAAACTTTCCAAATACAAACAACTTGTAAGTAATAACACACAAATAGACAATACAGATTAGTAATTACAAAACGTTTCGAGTAATATATAAATATATCAAATTTCTACTATATGTTGCCTTTGACAGAATAGCTCAGTTGGTACATAAATTCGATATTCAAGAATCTAAAGGTGCAAGTTCAACTTCTAAGCGAATATTGTCACTGTGCATATAGGCCAGCAACACCTGAAGAAGAGTGGAGAATAATACTAATCAAAACATTATGTAATTACTAACCTGTATTGTCTATTTGTGTGTTATTACTAACAAGTTGTTTGTATTTGGAAAGTTTAAATAAAGTTTAAAATTTTCTATACATTCAACATTCACTCATAAATGACGGAAATAGTCCAACATATCATATTTTATAATATACCATCATTACAAACCTTCAGACAAATACTAGTTAATTGATATTCATAATTAATTAATTAATATGAAACTAAAATGGATGTCTAATTGATTAATTTCCATTATTGCATGATTTCTCCTTCCAGACTACTACTAAAGAGGATAAAACTCCATTGTAAAGAAAAGAGAGAAGAATTGAGCCACTGACAGAGCAAACAAATGTATTTCATTTATTTATTGCTAATCTTAACAATATGTTTGTATTAAGAAACTGTTTGAATAAAACGGAGAAAAGAGAAATCTGCAGTAAACAAACATATTTACTTCATTATGATCAATCTTAACTACAATTGTTGAATTGTTTGTATAAGTAATTGTAAATACTATATATATATATAATTATTATTTTCAAGCAAACTGATTTGTTGTGTCAAATTAATAGTATATCCCTGATCTACATTACTACTCAGCCTAGATTGGACAAACCAAAGGTATTACAATTAAAAACAAACAATTGATTGTCATATCTGATCATTTTCCACTGATTACAATGTCCTTGATACAATTTATTATAGAATTACATATTAAATTTCAATGAGAAACTTACATCATTACATTCTATATTCACATATATGTGCACACACAAATTAAATAATAACTAAAATACCCCTACATATATTACAGTATATCAAAATCCATTATAAGGAAAATAAATTTTTTTGCACAAACAATATCCACAAAAAATAATGTTACAATCCATTCTCACTGAGGTACTAAAAATCCGACATAAAATGGTTAAAAAATAAAAGTTCAAAGTAATTGCTGTATATATATGTGTGTAAAGCAAATAAAATATATTACTTGTTCATAAATTAATAAGTTATTTATTAATGACAAATACATAACTCTTATCCACACAATATTATGACTTTGTATACTTTGTTAATATAATCCTCTAAAACATGCAGTGAACAATAAATAATTAAAAAATATTTAATTTTTTACATTGCATTTTATGAAAGCTGTGTCTTTTTTTTTATATACTTAAAAGCAATATCCTATTATGATAATTATTTTTAAAACTGCATTTATTTTGCTTAAAAATAATTAAATAAATAGCTGGTAGTTCCATGACTACTCAAACATGAGCAAATAAGAACCAATGAAAAACAATTAGCACATAAATTTTTTATATATAAAAAGATAAATTTCATCATCACTAAAAACAATGAGGTCAAAAACCATAAGATGCTTTTATCATATTATTGCTTGTTTCTTATAAAAGGGTTAACTAAATGTAAGCAAATATAACACCATTCTTTAATATCACCCATCTATATTTGATGGCTTCTTTTTTTGATGCGATTTTGAATAATACCAAACATGGAATTTAAATTTTCATTCATCACATGGATATGGTTACATAGTCAATAAAATCCTAGTTACTTTTTTATATGATTCTTTGCTGTAATAAACTAATGATCAGTTTTTCAAGCTAATGCACATGTGCTTTATGAATCTTAATAACAAATGAATACTCTCACTTTCAACACAAGATAAAGTCTTTGTGAAAGAATAGAATGAATCCACCAGAGTATTCATTTATTATTAAGATTCATAAAGCGCATGTGCATTAGCTTGAAAAGCTGATCTTTAGTTTATTACAATTCATAAACATCGCACTATATAAAATAAATATCTCATTTACATATGTTTCTTTATTGTAAATCTTTTGTAACCACTTACTTTTCAGTAATTTTCCATAGCATGTCTTTTCAAATATCAATTGTTTTCTGATTTGAATTTTTTATCTTCAATCATGCCTTATATTTATACAATACACAAACAGCATGCACAAGACTAGTAAACTTAATGCAGTTCGTAATTTATTTCTTTGCTTTATAAATTCTTTTCCATGTTTCTTCCCATGGGCACTCACAATATTAGTGATATTATTACCATTTCCTTTTAAGTGTGTGCGTGTTTATATATATACTGGAGTGAGAGTATTTCATTTACTCAATAAACCAGTGTTGGGATATTAATCTAGTTATTACATAATACTAACTGTTGGGAAAAGTTTATAAATATGTGAAGAATTCTGACTTGTCTCAGCACATTCAAGCATCAATTCACAACTTAGAGATCAAATACAGGTTAGATATAGCTTGGAAATTTTTCTTTCCAATTAGACATAGGATTTCTTTTTTCCAGGTAGCTGGTTCATCACCAATCTATCTAACTATTAAATGCTTGTCAGTAAATATGTTTCTAGCTATCTCAATTAGAGGATAAACAAAGACAGAAAAGTATTCAACTCCAACAATTGCAAAAGCTGATGATTAATATATTCTCCACTCTTTCTTATGAGAGACTATTGAAGGTTTTCTCTACCTTGTGCTACTTATAAAATTATTTTACCTTTTTTTAAAAATCATAGACACTTTTTCCATCTTTAAAATTATTAATAAATTTATTCTTCAATATATATATATATAAACCAGTCAACACCTAGACAATCCCAATATAGATAACAATCAAGAATTTCAAATTGTTGTCAAGACAAACTCCTTTTAGCAAGAGAGGTGGGATTCCTTATATATATATATCAATTTACATAAACTATTAATGAAAAACAAAAAACACAAGTTAAAAACTTGCATACACTTGTATTTATGTAGTCATAAATACAAGCGTATGCAAGTTTTTAACTTGTGTTTTTTGTTTTTCATAAATGTACCTTTGAGGTCTTTTCTTGCAATGATATATATTGCAGAGACTTCTACTATGTGGTGATGCTGAACTGATATCAGACCCATGTAGCTATCTGGCATGCGATGCTGAGTTTGAAGACATTACGTGTCTGAAAGATTCACGCTCGCAAGCTGAATAGAAACTGTTTCTTAAACGCTCAGAGTTTGTGTTTTAGATCTAGTTTCTTAATCCTGTCCTTCACTGACGATAGCAAATAGCTTGAAATCATGATATGAAGGTGGAAATTAAGTTAGAGATAGTGAAATACACTCTGACGTTTATGTAAACAAACGCTTGAAGGTGTTTTTGGTATAACGCCATCTGTAGTCATAAACTATTAATGTAAATCTGTTGACACTGTTACTAATAACGTTCAAAAGATCCACATCTACAAATTAAAAACAATTGATTTTATTAAATTAATGTTTTAGAGTTTTTAATGTTTTTCCATCAAGATATTAATTCTATGGAAGCAAAAGACTAGGTTTTCAGAATAGAATATTTTTTAATAGATATTACTAATATTCTGTAAATATTTTTTAACTTTCAAGTAAATAGATAAATTCAACTCAGAATATAAATAATAAAAATGCAGATAAATTTATAGTCCGACAGATTTAGCATTTAATATATATTTTTTTAAATTTCAAATTGTTAAGAAAAAACATACATATTTAATATATTATTATCATCATTAGAAATCACAAGTAAATTAGTAAGGTCATTCTAATTCCATAAAAAAATAAGGTATAAAAAGTTTAGGCTGAGTTTTACAATGATCATAAATAGAGATCTATGAACACTAAATACATCCACATTTATTAAAAGCTGATTCTTTAACTAGTTTATTTAATACCTTGCATTGCAGTACTTTTAACTTCTTTATTTTTTGAAAACATAACATCTTGTCTAATTGTAGCTCTCTACTGTAAATTATATTCTCAGCTAAATGTTCTCAATGAAAATAGTCACTATGAATATCTTTAGGGTCTATGAGATAACCAATATATTGAAAAATGGGTGCTGCTTCTAAAACCCACACTCCAGTTTACTATAAAATATTTTTTAAAAAGTGTGCTTCCATCCATTAGCTTCATATCTCCAGTACAACAAAGATTATACAAAGCTGAATAATGTACTGATTGAAATTATTATCAAATTTTTAGAATCTTAGAAACATAAAATAGTACATCTACATATACTTAATTTAATTATGTTAATTATATTTCTGTGATGAAATACCATCTTTAACTTGTTAAATGAAGCAGTAGCACATTGAAGTCACTGTTATACCACAACATCAAAGTCCATATTTCTATTTAAAAAGATCATTCCATTTTCAGTCGATGATCTCAAAGCTAAAAATAGGTGAAGTTTTTTTTTTTCTGTCAGTGATTTATAAAAAACTTGAGCTTTTTAGTATTAATTATTAAAGTAAGATCTTTATAAGTTGCATTCAAAAGATTAAGAACATCCTGAAAATTAAAAAGAAACAAAATGAAACAATAATGTTTGATATTATCCAAAAACAACAACAAAAAAAAAACCCTCATGATTTAGTCAACATACCTAAATAGAGAAGATCTAACTTATATCAAGATAAAAAAGCAAGAAGTCACACAAAGAAGAGAAGGCAATTACTGAAAATCAAACTCTGGAAAAGTAATGACAAAAAAAAAAAAAAGAAAAAAAATTGAAAATAAAAAAAAAGATGAAATGATGAGATGAAAAATATATCTATATATTTAGAATATCTATTATATATAGACATACATGCATTGATGTAAAAAAAAAAATCAAAGGCCCAAGAGTCACCTGATGCTTAAATACACGAATGTTGAACTTTGATCTAAGGATCTTTAATTCTCAAATGCATCAATTAGAGGATATGTATAAATGTGAAAATACGTAATAAAATTGTTTTGTTTTTAAGAAAAAATAAATCTGGAAATTATTTTGTTTTATTTATAAAAACTGTTATTTTAACAAAGTGAACAAAGATTTAATCTTGCTATTTGCTTAAAAAAAAACAAAACAGATTTAGGATTTAATGATTGTTTAATAATAATTATAAATGACTTGAAAACTTTGTAGCATCCAACCATAAATAATAAAAATTGAATTAACTAGCAGTGTGAGACCAAGCATTTTCTGAGAAAGATTAGCTTTAAGGAAATAAGTTGAATAGATGAGCATGAATCGTTTGTGTTTCAACTCAAATCTACGAAATTCTACTTGCATTAGATGATTTTTGATAACCATTACCTTTTTGTAATGTCATTAAATCAGGCAATAATCCTAATAAAATACGATTCAACAAATATATTTTGTTTATAAAATAAATAAAATGAAACTATGAAAGACATTAACCAAATATTTCAAGCATTTTTTGAAGACAAAAGGTTTTCTGTAGGAATATTAGTAAATGTTTTCTATTTATGATCAGAAATGAAATTGAAAGAAAGATGTGTAAATAACTGAGACGACAAACAAAAAACTCCTGTACTGCTGATTTTAAAGAACTGATAAAGTAAAAAGTGCATTAATGACAGAGGGAATTCTGATGAAAAATAAATGTCTTCTTTAGGTTATATCATATTTGTTTAATTTTTATAACTATTTGTAATCTATTTGCATAAAAGCACAATAAATTTATATGATGCAACTTTAAATACATATAACATCATAATCATGAATTAAGACACCCATGAATGAGTATAATTATCCTAACTCTAAAAAAAAAAAAAAGAAGAGAAAAATCATCGTAAATATCTAATTGCAGGCAAAAACACCCTCAGTATCCTTTCACATAAAAATATCAACAAACTTTTCTATGCATACAATATAATGAAATACAATATTTTATTAAATTTAATTTTCCAAAATACTTAATAGTTTTGACAGTCTAACAGTCTTCCTCAGAAGAGCTAATTAAAAAAAAAAAAGAATTCAATATAATCAAATGAATGGTTATGATGCTCAACCTGCAATTAAAGTGTTTGAATACTACATGACCTCATCAATAATTCAAGAAATAGTAAAAAAAAAAAATATATAAGTCATTAGGAGATTCAAATATTGATTGAAAAGGTGGGGATATTTCTGGTTTTTCTTCCTTTATAATTACTGTGATCAAAAATTGGATGATAAATTACTTTGGCTATCAGGAAAAATTCTTAAAATTTTTAGAAATCCTCAATTATCCTGAAAAAAAAAAAAAAAAATTCCATCCAGATTTTAGGTAAATATAGTAACTGTTAAACTATAAGCAAACATAATTTAAAGATGTCTCATTCAGATTTGATTCTTTATAATAAGCATGTTCAAAGATTGGTAAATATTGATTATTAACTAAAATAACTATTTATTTATAATGACTAAAAATAAAATCATTGAAGTATTTTAGAAAGGATGAAACAATGTTCACTTAAGTTAAAGATTGTATTTTAAATATTAATAAATTCTTGAACTTTTTATTTAAATAAATACAATCTTTTTTTTTTACAAACCCTAAAAAAAACAACAACTCACACATACAAAGGACATCTTAGAATTTATAGTACTTATTATACCATATTGAAGATGATTTTATAAATCATATACTATTTGAAGCATCAATTTCTACTAACAAAATTTAAAAATATCAGCAGTGAATATCCTGCTAGTAACAACTTTATAACTCATAAAGGGATGGTAATAGCAGCAAAACAGGTAGTAATAATTATAATAAAAAAATTTTAAAATGCAAATATAAATATACTACTGTAGGACAAAAGTATTTTTCAACAATTTCTCATAAAGAAACAGTGAAGGAGAAAGTAGTACTGTTGAAGCTTGCCTATAAGAGTTTGAGGGGTTTTCCATCCTGGTTTTATTCTTGGGCTAAAAATAACTAGATACTCATTTTCCAAATATCAGATGATTAAATGAGTTAGCGACCTAAAAGAAAAATTTTAAACATTTTGAAAAAAAAATCACTCAGCCCAGATTTAAAGCCATGTCATAGGCATGGTAATTGGGTGCCACCCTTCAATTAAAGTAATAAAAGTTTTTTTTCCTTTAAATAAATGGGCATGGAATATACAAAACTTGTTTGGTGGAAACTCTTCAAGCGTTGAATGTAGGATATCACTTTTTGCTAAAGAGATGTCAAGGTTAAAAACTCACTTTTCTGAGAAATAAAGTTAAATAACAGTCAGACGTTTTATGGAAAAGCAGATCAAATAAACATTTTGCATGATATATTGGATTAACTGTGAGGTCAATGTGATATTTTCTATTCTTCAAATTTCAAGATATATCACTAAAAGGTTAACATTAAAAATTAGTTTGAGCAATAGTATCTATGCCCATTTTATCAGTATTTATGTATCAATGTGCAGAAAGTTCAAAGAGGAGTCTTTGATCCTTATGTGATAGTGCTATTGAATCAATATCATCTAAAGACTGAATTTTTCTTCTAGAAAGATTAAAGCACAATAAACTATAGCCAAAATTTATGAGAAATAATAACATTAGCTCTGTGAATTCAAATGACTTAATATTATTGAATTTTTGCATAACTTAACAAATTTTCATAAATATTTATATTGTTTAAGTAAAAAGAAGAAAAAAAATACTATAAAAACTTTAATACAATGACAAATTATAAGATTATATTAAAAATCTGGAAAAAAAGGAAGCCATTTTTCCATACTTGAATTCAAAGCTTTTATTATAGATTTCTTTCCTTTCAGTTACAATTGATCTACAGTCTTCATCAGAGTTGTTCTTTAGACATTTTTTATTCAAACTTAAAAAGCAATTAAGATGAAGAGTATAGTTCAACAGAAATTATAAGCAAAGGAAGTTATAATAAAAAGCATTTAATTCGAATATGTAAGAATAATAATTTTTTAGATTTGAATTCATATTAAAAGATTAGATTTTAAGAAATAATACATAATATGGATTATATTATCATGAAAAGTAAGACATAATACAAGTATTAATAGGTATAGATTATTTATTAATATGCTCCATGTTAAAATGATAATTGTTTTAAAAACAGGTCTATAGTCAATTCTCATAGATGAAGTTAAAAATCACAAACCAGTCTAGAGAGATGAATGTTATATCATTACTATTTAGTGTCCAGTGATTGTTCAAACTTATAATAACAACTATGGAGTAGTGAGAAATGGTCTTAAAAGCTAAACCAAATATACTAATAAGAAAAAATGTTTTGTTTAATGTTTAAAAACAGCTACTAGTCAGTATAAATTTCAACAGTTGTTGAACACTTAACAATGCCAATTTGGATTTTCAAATTTGTGATTTTACTGAGATATGGAATTCTCTTAAGGGATGATAGTATGCACATGTAAATCTGTTCTTGGATTCATTAAAATATATATATAGTTTTTTTTAAATAAATGTATAACTATAATGATTTGATTAAAAGAAAACATGGCATTTTCTGGCTATCAGAATGATAAAATGTGAAGTTTATATAGGAATTTAAAAGTAGAATTCAATAGCTGATAATAAAAAAAAACCTTAAGATTGATTGTGGAATAAAACTGCAAAGGAGATTATTTTTTTGACACATACAAAGTAACACACTTAATTGCAAAAATTATATTATAATCCTAATTAGAATAATTGAAAGAAATATTTAAATCACTTAAAAAAAATCAAAAAAATCAAATGATTTATTGCTAGAGAATAAAGTTTGAGCACTGGATGACTGAGCTGAAGCCACAGTCCATGGATCTTAAATTACAGAATCCAAAACTATTACTGACTACAACATATAAGAATTCAGATAATAGTTTTTGAAAATATATCTATCTGAATAACTGATTTAGATTTGAATAGAAATAGCCAACTTAATGAAGTTAAGAAGCCCTTTGTAATATTAAAAATGAATAAACTGCTATCCTGATAAAATACCTGGAAAAGTTTTAAAGCTAGACACTGAAACTCAGGAAATGTTTGTTTCCCAATGATTGTGTATTCTAGATTCATATAAAAAACTTTTTTTTTTTTAAAAAAAAACAAGAACAAATTTGTAATAAACATCTCACATACTTTTAAAATTTTTGAGATGTGTTATGATTAACGTAATTTTGAGTGGATATATTTTATACCATAATAAATATATTTAATGAAAATATATTTAATTCATTTACTCATTTTATTTTAAATATACATATAAAATCTTGTAATAGCCTTCTATAAATGTATGACAACGTTCTTATCAAGTTATATATTTCTGTCCAGTTTATTATCTGTAGTCACGGTCCTATCGACGCTGGTTGATCTTACTCCAATTAAGAATAACTTACAAATATTATTAAATGGTTATGGACAGAATAAATAACTTTTATGCCTATTTGCTACATTTAAAAAATTGACTGAGATTTTTAAAATCAGTTTCTAAAACATTTATAAATATTTATAAAATAGTCGCAAAAAGGTGAAATTATTTGGGTAAGAAAACACTGATAAGAAGAAAAGACAACAGTGAGAGATTACAAAGAAGTATTTAAATAATCATGACGTAATTAAGATAGAGTACTAATAAACATTTTCACTTCTAGATTAATCTACTACATGATTTCGATTAGAACTCAAATTGGCCGCAACTTTTTTAAATAATTAATCGAGTAATAAAAGTATGTCCTAAACTTTACCCCACATTTTCACTTTTTTTGTGTGTGTGTCAATATATTAAACTGATAATCTTATTAAAATTCAAGATGAAATGAGATAATCAATATTAATCGTACTCTATAATTATTTTATTATTGATAAATAGAATGCTACCTGTAATATATATATACTAAATAACCGTAACTTATTTTTTGTAGCTGAAAATGTAAATAATTTGGCGTTTTAATTAAAAACTGCTAATGTGTTTATAAATATATTGTATAGGAATGATAGACATTTTTTTTATTAAGGCATTCAAAACAAAAATAAGAATAAGTTATTCAAAATGACTTGTATATTTTATGAATATGAACTACTAACCTGAAAATTAATAGAAAAATATATACATTAAAGATTACATAATTTTATTCACCGGACTTGTATAACTTCAACATTACGAACTCGGTGGTTATAACGATGTCGGATTTTTCATGTTTTTATGTTATATCTCGTAAATAACCGATATTCACGAGATATACGAGAACTTTGAGGACTTTTCTTTGAGTTACTATGGTTACGTAGCAATTCGTCGTAAAATTTCTTTATTTGTAGGAAATTAGCATTTTAATTGTAAGTCTTCGTTTTCACGAACATTATTTTTCTACTCCTTTAATTTAGAATAGCTTTCCATTATCCGAAAGGTCAAATCCATAAATAAATTAGATGTGTTCAAAATGTAATAACTGAAAAAAGATATTTTAAAATGGTGCCAAAAAATCTATACCAATCTGCGATCCTAGTATAATTAATAAATTCATGAATCGTGATATCAAATTAGGGGGAAAAAATTACAAAAATGAAATTCCTTTAATAAGCAAAACTTAAAAATATTCCGTGTAAAATACTTGTAGGCATAATAGAATATCAAAGTAACAGTTTTGTAAGTTCAACTTATGTAAAATTATTTTCATCTTTCTTTTTTATTACCCGAGATTACGTGTTTTTTTGTTTAAAAAAAAGTAGCTTCAATTTTTATCATACTTTTATATGACTAAAAGGCAGTATGCTGACAAGATCTTATTTTTCTTCAAAATATGTATACATGATAGGCGAATTTTTGTTGAAGTGGACTCCTCAAAACTTGAATATAATCATCGATTGCAGCTGAATGTCTTAAGTTTAATAATGATATAGTTTATCTTTATGAAATTTATCTAAAAAAAGATATTTAATTGAACAATTATATAAATGGCGGTAGTTCTGATGGATTAGATTTGTGAGTTTTAACTTGATATCTTAAAACAGGCAAAACTCACTATACGTATTGCCACACACAGCAAATTAGGGTAATCAATGGATGCCAGAAGGCTTGTGCATAAAAATCCCCGTCTAGTGCTTACCCAATATCCCCGCACTAGGCACTAGATGGGGATTTTATGTATAAGCCTTCTGGCATCCATTGATTACTCTAGCTTGCTGGGTGTGGTAATACGTATAGTGAGTTTTGCCTGTTTTAATAACAGTTATAAGCAAGCATAAGAAATGGTGATCATGTGATGTTTATTGGCTTAAAACTTGATATCCTATATTCTCAGAATTCCTAATTAAATTAGTGAAGGCTAACGATGTCTAAACTTGTTTTGGGCACTGTTGTCAACATTTTGGCTCCAGTATTATATCGAAGTTTAGAGAAAGAATGGTTTTATTTCTTGTCTGACTGTGTCATTGCATTCGTATGATAAAAAAAATGTACTTTTTCGTTTTTTTAAAGACAATTCAAATTGCTCTGTCTTGAACCGTTATCCCTGGACTACTAGGGACACGCAATAAATAATAATTAAAATCCATATACTTATTAAAAATAAATCGTTTATTGGATAATAATAGGATCCAGTAATTAATTAATAAAAATATATAAACTGTAAGAATCTTCATACATTAATGCCAACTAGTGCAAGCCATAGTAGTAAATGGGTGTAAAGGTTTATATATCTAATGCCTACTCATTCTGTTATATCTTGGTTTACCTTCAACTAGTTCAGATTCCATCTTATCTTGAGTTGCGCATTTATCTCCACAGAATAATATATGCGTGATAACATATCCAATAGGAGAAATAGGCCAATGTGTTTTGATATTTAGTGAATCCAATTGTTTTCATTATGAAAGGGGATATGGCTATACATAGTCTAGTTGGAAATAAAGGGGAGACAACAACAGTTTACTGTCAGATCCTGATCAGCAGTACGAATGTTGTCTACAATATAATTAAAACAGAGAAGTTAACATTAGAACTGGAAGCTTCTTGAACCTAATTCAGACATGAGACAAGCTGTCACAGAGTATCTGGAAATGTTATAGTACTTATTCATGAAGAAAACTGTCATGTTACAGCTGAAAATAGTAGGTAAGCTTAGAAGGATACTGATATCTCTGAGAAATAAAACACTATACCAAGCCATCAGTATGAGGCAAAGTCAAAACATATATATTGCTTCATATACATTATAAATATACATTTGTATATTTTTTTAATTAGAATTTGTGCAATAAATACTACACATCCAATATTCCTAGATTAGTTTTTTACCTATAGCTTTCGTCAATGAGAGCCTTGGGTAGATCTTTGGATTTAATACAACTCTTCATTAGCCATCTTTTACCATTTTCATTATCTATAAAGGTATGAGCCCAAACTGAAAACACTAATGGGTTTCAATTCAAGGTAATTTGCGTGTATATAGTCATACAGATCTGAAGCCAGTCCAGTAACTATATTTTTGAGTCTTTGGTTTTATAATAACTATAGTCATCAAATCTTTTGGCTAGGATTAGTATTAAACCACCAAAATATCATATGACTGCTATTTCTTATGCTTATACAAATTGGTAAAGCAGTAGCAGTTCTCTTCATGCGATAGTGCTACCTAGTGCAAGCTATAGTAATCATAGGTGCAGTACTCTCAGATCCAAGACTTCTCACTTATTAAAGCCTTAAAGTAGAAATTCGTCTAGGAATATTGGTTGAGCAGGCATTAGATAGACTTTTGATACACAAATCTTTTATTTATCTGTTGATTACTATGGCTTGCACTAGTGGCATTGGTGTATAAAGAGAATAACTGTTTTAACAGATTGTGTAAGCATAAGAAATGGTTGTCTCATGATGTTTTAGTAGTTTAATATGAATCCTGCTAAAGGATATTGATTACTATGATTATTAAATAATCAAAGATTAAAATGTATAAATATTGAACTGGGTTCAAATCTGTATAACTATACAAACAAATTAGTTTGGATTGAAAACTGTTTTCAGTTTGGATCATAGCTTTATAGTTAATTAAAAAAAGGTAAAAAATGGCTGTTCCAAAGACCTAGGTGCAGTTGCTTAGATCGAAGGCACTCATTGATGAAAGCCATAAGCTAGAAACTAAATTGGAGATATTGGATGATTAGGCATTAGGTAGAAATTTTGATGCACAGTTGGCATACATTGAATACTATGGCATACAGTAGATGTCACTATTGTATGGTGGGAGTTGCTATTGTTTTACAGAGGTAAGTATAAGAAATGGTAGTCATGATGTTTAGTGGTTTTATAAATAAAGAATTACAAGTAATTCAAATATTCTCTGCAGGGAATATTGGAGGGGGACGGGAATAATAATACCTATATATAATATGCAATAATATTGAAACTATTTACATTTGTTCTTTGAGACCATAGGGATTTACAAATATCAATAAAGCCAATACTGTCTGAATTAATCTAGATTTGTATTTACAATGACAGAAATTTACCGGGATAGTTCATTGAGAGTTTTGGCTAGCCGGATTTCGCTAGTAGGATTTCATCTGGATTATGATCTGCTTTTCCATCTTCATACTTTTATTTGTTTTGCTATCTCTTGGAAAAAAATTTTTTTATCTTTCGGAGTCTTTATTGTTCCCTGGCATTGGATTTACATTTTAAATTGTTTTAATTAGTATTTTTGCTATATTTTTTATACAATTATCTACTGAATAAGTTATGTTGACTATTAATGTATGTACTTCTTTCCCTTGTACTGTTTTCTGGTCTATATATGTATGTATGAACATGTACATAGCACATATGTTGGCAGGAACCAAAAATATGGTATAACATCTTGAAATATTTATGGACTGTAAGTATTTATATGATCAAAACTAATAGATTTACTCTTTGGAGCAACAATTTTGAATTATTAACCTGACATTATGAAAGTTATTATGGATTTGTTATATGTTAATGTATGTAATTTAAATTGCAACAAAAATTATAAAAATGTTAATATTTATAAATATTCTGATTGTCAATAAAAAAAGTGCTGCCATAAAGAAAAGCTTGGTATGTTGTTAACTTCAATCGACTTTCGCATTGTCTAGATTTAAAAAAAAAATGCTATAAAGGACTTAGATGCATGCAACTTCAAAGCAATTGCATCCGATGGATTATTTTATAACTGAATGAGAATGTAAAAAAAAAGATGAATATTAATTATATGGCAATTATAGGCTCAAATTGTTGGGCAGATTATAGATTAGTATGGTCCAGTGTTTCAGTTATAATTACATTAACAATAGCTTCTATCTCAAGCTCATTGATAGGAAATTTGATCTTCATTTTTTAAAAGCAATTACTACTATTAGTATGATTCAACGGCTGTTAATTATTAAAATAATTTATTTGGAATTTCAAGCTGGTTATGTAAGAGACATGGAATTTTCTTTAAAATGTATTGTGTTTATTAGATAGGTTTGCTCTTAGATTTTTTAAAAAGGAAAATCCTAATTGATTCTCTAATGCTGATTATGTTATTAGAGATTTTATTAAAACAAATGTGGTATTTTCTTTTTCAGGACTTGGCTGATCAATTTGGGAGCCTGAGACCAGCCCTAAAATCATCTCATTTTTAAATTATTAAAAATGTATATTTAAAGTGGTCTACTGAACAAAGCAATGAATATAGTAAAAAAGACAAATAAAAAAATAAATATGTTATTAAAAATATACACTCATTTTTATGCTTGTTTCTTTTCAGCACTTTAGTCATATGCCTCAGCTATAGGACCGGTTCTAGTAAACTGGATGTGGTGCTTGTTCAAAAAATATAGAAAAACTTAAAAGCAAAGGTTCTGTGACTGACAAACAGTTTGGTGGTTTAAACTGGAAAGTTAATATTTGTTAATCATGGACAATTAAGATATTTTCTAAAAGTGAAAACCTATAGTAATCTTATTAAATCAGTGAATACAATTTTACTATAATATTTTGAATAAATGGTAGAAATATATTGACTGTATTTATTTAATTTATTCATCCTAATGGTTTTTTTAAAATTTATTCTGATGAGATTAAAAGAAATCTTTTTAATCTTAAAAATAGATATGTTGCAAATGTTAATAGATCCCTGAAAATATTTTAAAATAAGTTTGTGATATGCGTGTTTCAAACTGTTGAAATATTTTAAAAATACTAGATATTCATAAAATTTGTAAATATTTCTTTTAAAAATTTCCAATTTATAATAAGATGTAGAAAAACTTGCTATAATTATACGGAATAGAAAAAATTGCAAAGATTACAAATACCATTATTAACCAGTATAGTAAAATTATTTTCAAGCATTTTTGCAAATAGTTTGCTTCAAAATGAGTGATTATTTAGAGACTGGTTTTAAAGAATAAGAATCACTATAAATAGGATTTTTGTAGCAAGTAAATATAAAAAAAAATATTGTAAAGAAAATCTGACTTATATATTGCTTTTAATAATTTGATCAAGTCATTTAATTCATTATATTGAGAAGGCTTGTAGCAGTGTTTGAAAATAATTGATGTTTATTCATATATACATATCTGTGTCACATTGAAATAAGAGAAAATAAAATATATGAAGTAATAACTGGTGTTTAACAGGGGTGAATATTAGTTCAAACTTTGTTTTCCATTTTTTATTATACTTATCTTTGGATGAGATTATAAATGGGCTTCATGAAGTATAGGTTTCATGGTATGGTTTATTAACTTGAAGTCACTGAAAGCAATAATTATATCATCTTAGTTCCTGAGATGTACTGTATGTTAATGGTCATTCTATTCTTATCAATTTTAATAATTGATATCAATGCTAAAAACAATTTGGTATAATAATTAGTGTCCAAAACCTTGGGTGCTTTATCATCAAGTAATAAAAGAAAAATCTTCAACTTTTGGTTTGAATGGTTGTCAGTTTGAGAATGTTGACAAGTTAAATATTTTGATGCCTTTTTAGATTAAAAAAAAGATAAAATATATTGGCATGCAGTAAAACACATATAAAAAGAATTACATAATACATAAAATGTATATCTTAGATTCACTAAAGGCATTTTATATGACACCCTAAATGGATACTGCTGGATAGTCACACTTAAGAAAAACAACTGGAATATTAAAATAATTTTTTAATATTTATTAAAAAATCATTACCATATGTGTTATATATATGGGCACATCTATAGGATTGAGCTAAGGTGAAGGATGCACTGAAATATAATTTGAAAATGTATACATGGAGATACATATGTAAGCATATAGTTTTAATAATATTGAATAACGAAACAATTTGAGTATATAAGAGATTATACTTAATTGTTTTGTTATTCAATAAAATATTGTTTAATTTCTATACCTATTATTAATATATTTACCTATTATTTAAACTGTATACCCACTTATGGACTTTTGTATTGAGGGCAATTATTTCTTCTCATGTTTCTTTTTCTCTTTTTATTCAGAATAGCTATTATTAAGCTTATTAAAGTTATAGCCATTAAATAATAATATGAAAAGTTTCAAACATTTTAAATAAGAATATGAATATTTATAGTTGCTTATAGATAGTTGTGAAAGACTGAGAAAAGTATAAGAAAAGGAAAAAAGTAAAATATTTTTTTCTCCAATAATTTTATCTATTAGTTTTTAATTTTTTTTTAAAAAAAATAGAAATAAGTAAAATTTTAAGTAATGTTTATCAGTTTTTAAAAGAAAAGGAGGACAAAAAGTTTGAACATTTTTGTTTAAGAACAGTGTTTTTAATTAAAATTGATTTTTTCTTTTCCCTTTATCTCTCTAAAACAAAAGGCAATATACAAATTATAGTATAATTAAAGTATTGTTTTTGGTAATTAAGAAAAAATCGACTACAGAGGAATTTTTAGTAATTGGAATTTTTTTTTTTTAAAAAAGAGGAAATAACCTTTTTGTAAAAATAGAATCTATTGGTCAGGGTTTAATGCTGTCATTTCTGAGATATTGTTTGATTGCATGGATAACAAGATTGTTCAAAAAATAAGATAGATAGACAGATTAAAGCAGTAGACATCAGTGTTTAGTTAATAACAGGATCTAGCTATTGAAAAAAGTAATAGTTCAGTTGTAAAGAGAACTATGAGAAGCTAAGTTTGTAGTATGACGTAAGACAAATCAAACTAAAAAAAAATTTGATATAAATTTGACAAAAATTGTCAAGTTTTAGCAAAAAGCTGTGCATCAAATTATCCAACATGTAAACTGCTCACTAAAAATAAAAATGTAGACGAATACCTCTGGTAGAAATTTATAGCAAGCCTTGTATGTTTATCCAAAAGCATGACTATCTTAGATTAGGGAAAGCTGAACTGAATATTTTATATTGTAAAATAGATAAATATAACTGTTAATCTACTCTGGAAAGCTATGGTAATTTGGAAGTTATAATGGTAATTGAAAGCTACAAAAGGAAAAAGTTAATGAGAGAACGTCTATAAAAACTTATTTAAACTCAACACTTGAAGCTTTAAGAAGGAAAAACTAATAGAAAAACTGAAAATTATAACTACAAGAAGACTAAAAGAATTAAACCATAGTAAAATAAAGGATAGTTGGTATGCATACCTTCATTTACACATTTTTACATATCTACATTTGCAAATAATTTTTTTTTATAGTTGCTAATGATCAATAATGCTGATTAAAGTTTTTTTGTGTGTGAAACTTGTTTTTTATACGATTTTGATAGTAATTGATTATAATGAATTTTTTTATAATTTTCCTCTCCAAAAATTTAAAGGCTATAAGAACTTCACATTTTCAGAAAAAAAAAGGGAAGATTTTAACTAGTCTTAATTTTTTTTACCTTTTATTGCAGAATATTTTTCAGCTTTAATCAGTAAAAATAGAAATAATTTAAAATAAGTGTTAATTTATGAATAAGAATTAGTGATTAATCTTATTTGCAACATAATGTTATTTTTATAGAAATGTGTTAGATTTGGAATTGTCATTTCTGAATTCATTAATTTGTGAGTTAATTTCATTAAATAATTGTTTAAAAATAATAATGTTAATGTCTATTCCTTCAGCTACCTGTTCTATGAATTGGGAGTGTGCATTAATTAAGGGATTTGGAAATGATCCCAGTAAGAACTTTGTTCACAGTCACAACTCGCGAGTGCTTGTCATCCTGAGTTAGCTTTGAAGCAATAATGATGGTACATGGGTGTTGGACATCCAGATGGTTCTTTGGATGGTGCAAATGTAAAGGTCACCTTTAAAGCCCATTGACTGCACTTAATTTTTTTTTCAGGTTGGAAATTAATTTATAGCTTTAGTGTATACCCTAATGGGATCATATGGCAAGAGCATTGATGATGATCAGCATCTATCGGGATCCCAACATTTTTATTATTATTATTATGATACATACTTTATCACTTAAGTATGTGTCTGTAAATGATTGTTTTTGTATTATATCCTAAGTTTGGCAATGACTAAATAATTAGTCTACCTTTTAATACTGAGTCTTTTTAAGATTCAGTCACATTATTCATGTTTAAAGCTGGTAATGTAACTTGCAATTATTATAATTACTTATTTATTCTATGCTGATGCTCTTTTTATATTTGTTGATTATTAATTGACAATGTTAATGGAGATGATTGTGATTATTCAGTGGGGATAGTGATGATATTTGCCATCTCCCCACTTTTACTACATCCAGATGAAGTATAACAAGAATTGGTAAAATATTACAAATATTTCTGTACAAACTTAATTTTTTAATTTTGCAAAATATTTCCAACTTTCTATGAGTTAATGATTATAATTTTTGTTTGTTTAGTGTAATTGAAGTTTAAAGAACGAGCTTTAATTTTCCTAAAAATGTCACCTTAATTTGTTATATTTATTTTAATATTCAAATATTTTTTCCTATTCTTATTCATGTAATCAATAGAAAAGAAAATAGTGTTCAATTATGTAAAAATGAATATATAAATTATTGATTTACATAAATTATTATTCCCTATAAATTACCCAATGCATCCTCAGTACTATGAATCTGCCTTTCACTGGCCAAAAGCATGCTACTAAATAAAATCTCTTTTTAGCCAGCATTCAAAATATTGAAATAAATCAATTATTTATTTTAGTATAATTTCTCTTTGATAATTTCCTTGATAATACTAATCATTTTTAAAGATATTTTAAGTGATCTTTATATAGGGCATAAGCCAAAATTGAAATCTCCTAATTACATAGTTTACACCTTTAAATTAAATTTTCACAGACAAAAATAAAAAGGTTCACAGATGTCATCAAAATGTAGATTTAGAATGGTGATAAAAGCTTATACCTAGAAATTTTGTTAGCTAACTTCAACAATATTCTCTAATATCTTTCTATAATTATTATAATTCAGTTTATTTCTGTTTTATAATCTATTACCAAATTATTTATTAACGTTTGTCACTTTCTCTTCTATTCTTTATTAAAAACTCCTGTTCATTCATTTATTATTGCAACCATATGGGTTTCATGACATGACAACATAGTGGTGGGTATGCATCTAAAGTTAAAAGGAAAAGTAGAAATAAACTCAATTTTTTTGTAGATATTTTCTACAAATACACTGGAATAACACTAAGAATTAAATAATTTCGAATTTAAAATAGAATTTTATTATGAAATAGACATTTAAAGAAAAAAAGGTCTAATTAATATTTTATTGAATTGTGATTTTGAAATTAAAACAAGCATCTTTTATATTAAAATAAATTATTGATAATTGTAAAAATTACACTATGTAGTTTAGAAATTTTTTTTTTGTAAATAAAGCTTGTAAATTATACTTTGATAAAATTCCAATGTTTTTAAAAAGATTAAAGTAAATTGAAAAGATAAAAAAGTAGGAAAAAAGGTTGATAAAAAAATAATGTAGTTGGTTTTTAGAGTTCAGAATGACCATGAAATAATGCAAGACAGTGGATCCAGCAGTGGTTATTAGTTCACAATGGTGGAGTTTGAATTCACATGAATGATAAGGGTCAACTTTGTATGTTTCATAATCCTAATATGGACAAAACAACTAGATGACCTGAAATGTATCCAATCCAAGACAGAAGGGAAATCACTGCAGACCAGTTACTTGGACTATACCTTTCCTGATGATATCCAGAGTATCAGCTTGCTGGGGAATTGGTATATGTATGCTGCTTTGTCTATATGCAAAGAACCACAGATAAACATACATCATATTTATATAAAGTGCAGTTGGTGAGTTTTTAAAATAATTCCTTTAAAATGATATTTTAAAAATAATACAAGTAAATAATTTTTACTTGTTTCAAATGTCTAAAAGAAAGAATTCATAAATTATATATATATTTTAAAGAAATTGTTTTAAGTAATTCCTTAAAAATGACATTTGAAAGTACAAGTAAATAATTTTTGCCTGAATTAAAAACCTTAAATGTTTAATTCATTTCCAAAAGTATTTCTAGATTGGAAAACAGAAATTTGCTGGGGGTTGTTTTTAAAGACACAACAGTAACCTGTCAAAGTTGTATTTTTTTAAAAAAAAAAAAAAAAAACTTATTAAAGATAATGAAGGAAATTTATGCATGTTTTTGACATGGACGTGATTCTAAAAATATATTTTAATTTTATTATTTTAATAAATTAGGATATCATGGTATAGACATCAATATGCACACACATATACTATAAGTCAATGTTGTGAAAGGAAAAAAATGAATTTCATTTATAGGATTATGGCAATTCAAATATGCTGAATTTTTATACTGCAGGTCTGTGCGATGATGTACATGTGTTTATGTAAACCTAGTATGAGATATTTGTATCATTAAAATGTGATAACTTAAAATTTTTATTATTTATGACAGTTCAGATGTTATAAATTATATTACATGTCTGTGTGTGTATATAAAGGCGTATCATGTAGACGTAAAATTTAAATTTTTATCATTATTAAGTGACCATTCAAATAAGTTCACTTCATATTATACTGCAATCTGTGTGCTGATATATATAAGGTGTGTTATGTAAACCTATTGGAACATGTAAATTACAATGTGATAACTTAAAATTTGTTTTTATGTTAATCAAAATCAGAAGTCTTAATTCATGTGTATAGCCACATTCTGCAGATCTTGATGTCATTTTTTTTATTGTTATTAAACTTATATTCTATTGTTAAAATTATTCCAATAAACAATTCTAGTTTTAGAATATATTATATGTTGCATTATCTCTTGGTCACAGTAACAATTATAGAGCTTGGGTTCTCCAAGTTAGATTTGTGCATAATGGTCTATTATATGAAAGGAATGTATATTAGTGTTTATGGGCATCCAGTTGATGATATCATCCAGGATTGATGAAAAGAGAATATTCTTTAAAGTCCATGCATTACAATTTATTTAGTTTTGTCTTTATTAGACATTAAGTTTATAGTCGGCCAGTACATTAATGCTCCTAAATGGCCAGAGCATGGATAATGATCAGCATGCTGTCATATCCCAACATTATTGTTTTTATGGTTATATATTCTGATGGATTAGCACATAAGTTGGGGCATCCAAATTAATGTTTAAATAATTGCCCAAGCTGGCAAAGGCTAAATAGTTACCCTGGGCTAGAGTATACTCATTTTAAATCCAGTCCCAGATTGACTGTTGATTTATTTTGATTGTTGATCATTCATGATGATGAATCAGTTATATTTATTTATAAGGCTGGTGAACTTATAGTTAATTATGCTTATACTTAACATAGTTAACTGTGCTGACTTCTCAGAGTGTTCTCATGGTCATTATTTTATATTTTAAATTAAATATTGATAGTTAATTTTATATATTATTTTGAACAGTTTTGATGATGGTATGCCATCATCCTAATTTCCATACTTTTATACTACATAACTAGCTTATTCTGTTTTTCTTTGAACATTCTCCATCTTTAAAATATATGATCTATATTTTCTTACTTTTTTCTACATAAACCATTTATACAATCCAAATTCCTATCGCATTTTCCCTTAATATTGTTATTCAGATGTTATCATTTTATACTTTATATATATATATTTTTTATATCAATCTTTTTTTCTATCTTATTTACTCCTTCCCCCATTCCCATAATTATGTTCATGCAATAATATATTCTCTACACAATCATGACATTTTTTTACATAAATACACAGAAATATTACCTATCTTTGCGTATTGTAAAACTTTTCTAATCCATCATGCTCATTGTTTTCTTCAACTAATCCTTCATCCGTTGCTATTTTGAAAATCACCTACAATCAGGTTTCTACATTAAGATTGTCAACAGTTCAGATTATTAAGCATTCTTCAAATCATATTCAATAAACTTTTTTTTTTTTGATTGTTTGATTAGGGAAAAGACCTAATTAAAACTTTATTTCAAATCATTAAAAAGACAAATATTCACTAAAAAAAAGTCACAAATATTCACACAGCACTGGTGATAAATAAATTTTTCACTAGAGTATTTGTTCTTGTAAAATATCTTCATCAAAGGGGAGTCATATCCAAAAATATATATATTTTTTATTCAGTTATATAAATATAATTTTTTTTATATTTCAAGCATTTATAACACTATTGAATTTAATTCATAAATGTTTTAGTATTCAAGGTTGTATCATGATTATGTAATTAAATATTAAGACATGGTTTTCCATCCTTTTGTATATATTAGACAATGCATAATGTTCGCAAATTTGTTATTGCTAAATTATAATGACGCATATCTTTTTTAGCTTTTCATACAATTTTATCATGATGGTCAAGGCATAATGTTTTTAATTTATGATCTCATTAAAAAAAGGTATACATCTTTATGGATGTTTTGGTAGTATCAAAATATTTCAATTATTAATGCCAGTTATCTTTTAAATTTATTAGGCAATTGATTTATTGTATAATTCTATATTTGCCTTATAAAACATTGATTATACTTTCATATTTTGTTTTCATCTATCATCAACATTAAAAAAAATAGAAGCCTAGAATAGAAAAAAATAAGAATTAAATTAATCAATAGACAAAATATTTTTGTACCTTTTAGAATAACCCTATGAAAAAAATAATTTGGTTCTTGTTTTCTCATGGAATATCCATTGGTTAATTGATTTTCTTTTTGTTTTGTAACAAGTTTCTTAGAATTTCTGTAATTTATTTCCATGTCATTAAATTGATTCATTAATCTTTGAAAACAAGTAGAAACAATACTTTTATGTTTTATGGTATACAGAAAAATATTTTTCATTTTTTCTGGGATTAATTAAGAGGCATAATATGTATATTTTTGTGTTTCTAAACATATGTATAAACTATATAATATATGTGTTAAAAATATCTATCAAACAGCATAGTTATTTTGTCCAAGCTTCTATGCATATTTAAAATATTTTATGCATAGACTATTACACAAGTGATAACAAGTTTCCTTTATTTTCATGTATAGATACATCTTATTAGAACAGACACTTCAGCTACAGCTTGTAATGCACATCTAGTTCTGTAATGTCTAACCTTCAGAAACAGCAAATAGTGCCTCCTACATGCACATAGGGATTTTATCACTTCATAAAGCTTCCTGCATACTTTCTGAGTCTCATACTTGGACCAACATGGAGATAACAACTGAATTCTGTCAATTCTAATTAAAGTGACTCCATTATTTTTAATATTTTCTAAGAATGTACCAATTTTATAAACAGGAAGAATTAAAGTATTTTTTGTTCTTAATAAAAAGATAATTATAATACAATAATTGTTGTTTTTTAACATATATATCAAAATAAGTTTTTGTAATTAAAAACTTTTGTTAAATCTCTTTATGTACGAACATATTTAATCCTTAACAAAATAAATAGAGATGGTACACTATGCTGGAAAGATTAGTTAAAATTTAAAGCGAATATTGCTATTTGATATCTATTGATTTCCAAATACTTGCCAAACTATAGTTGTCCCATACAATTTAGTGCAATGGTGAAATAGTCAAAGGTTTTTGGGTCAATTCGATTATTTATTTAAAATTATAGCTTAGCAATGTTTTTGATCAGGTCATCATATTTATAGGAAGCAGTGCTAAGCTGTAATTTTAATCTTTCCAGCTTAGTGTACCATCACTATTTATTTTATTATATTTAAATTAAGGAAAGAAGAAATATTATTGAGTTATATTTAATCTTTATAATTGCATGTTTCTTTAAAAAAATAATTTTGTTTAGACAAAAATAATTTTTATTCTTTGTTGCAAGAAATTTTAGACTTTTGTCAAAATTAGAAATAAAATATTTGTAACAGTGAGAGACCTTTTTATATAATTTTAAATAATTTATTTCAAAACATACAAATATTTAAGTCATTCTAGACTTTTGAATATTTATATATCAATCAATCAATAGTATTCTGTCCCATGGACAGATCCAGAGAAGAATCACATCACCAATTCATCCATTCTCTTAATTGCCCAGTTCTTCAATTCCATGTAACTTCCCATCTCATATCCAACAATGTCAATATTTTCTGTACTTTCTTCTTGCTTCCACTCACCATATTTTCCAAAACATTCACCAATAAAATATCACATGATCTATCATAAGACTTTAGCTTACATATTGTTATTTTACTAACATACTATTTCATCTCCTTTATACCACTTAAAGTAAACTTTACAAAGCAATGATAGTAGTCAGATAGTACTACTTAAAAAATATCTATTCTGTGCCATCCTATCCAAAATCCCCATATCTTGTAACAGTACAATCTTTAGAATTTAATTCACCTTCCCTCCAGTTCCTATCACTTATCTCTATATTATATAGAACCTATTAGGCTAATCTATAGTCGTTTAGAACTGAATCTAGTTCAGTTTCTATATATTATGGTGTCTTTAGTTTTTTAATAACTAGTCATCTCTATCCTGTGGCCAGAATTTGATATATATCAATAAAAATTATGACCTATCTCAAGATTTCAGCTTATATATTGCTGTTTTAGTAACATAATATTTCACAGTCTTTATTCCACTTACAGTAAGCTTTACAAAGCAGCAATAGTTGCCAGATGGCAATGCTTAATAAATCCCTATTCCATGCTTTCCTATTCAAAACCTCCAGACTAATTTCAATCTAAAAGCAAGTAGGCTTAAATTGAAAACATGTTTTTCTGTTTGGACTAATAGCTTAATAATATAATGTAGAGATAGGAACTGGAGTGATGATGCATTAGAAATTAAATATCCTGTTTCAAAACTTGTAGTTCCTCATTGATGAAAATCATAAGCTTGAAACTGGTATGGGGATTTTGGATAGGATAGGGATTTATTAATCATTGTCATCTGGAAACTATCATTGCCATCTAAATCTTACTATAAGTGATAGGTCATATGATATTTTATTGATACATATCAAATCCTGGCCACAAGGTAGAGGTAACTTTAGTTACTAAAAAACTAAGGACACCATAATATATATAAAAAAAACAACTGGATTCTGTTCTATATGACTATATAAGCAAGTGGGATTAAATTGAAAATATATGTTTTCAGTTTAGGCTAAGATCTTAATAATATAACATAGAAGTAAAAATGATGAGCTAAAGAGAAGGTACATCAGCTTCTAAAGATCTAATTGCATTCTTTCAAGATTCAACTGTCCACACTGAAGAAAGCCACATGCTTGAGACTAATATGGAGATTTCAATTGGGCAGCACAAGATATGAATTTATTAAGCATTTTCATCTAGCAACTATCATTGCTTACTATAAGTGGCATAAAGAAGGTGAAATAGTGCATTTATATATATTAACACGGTTCTTTATCTATTTCATTATATGCAATGTCAGAGAACAAAAAAAGAGAAATGAAATATTCCTGACAATTAATGCTTTTGATAAATATATCTAGACATAAAATGAATTGGTTGTCGTCGATGAGCAGCTATATCCCACTGGATGGCGGTTTTCGTGCTAAAACACATAAAAATGCTGTTTCCTCGGCAGACACCTTCGAACCTGTATTTTCTATAATACAACTTTTTTGTTGTGCTACAGATTGCAGGCCGCTATGTTGCATCACAGTACAGCATGTATGTTTTACGCAGCAAATACATTTTCCGAATTCGCACAGTTTATAAAATGGTTACGGCTTGGGAGAGGGTGCGTTTTTTTGAATTGGATGGAAATGTTGTTTTCATTGTATTTTTTTTTATTTTAAAGTATTGAAATGTTCACATTTTGTAAAGTAATAATTAACAGACTTTTTACACAGTAGTGTATTGAAGTTTTAAGTAGTAAATGTTGACGAGATATATGTATAAAGTTATTTCGAATTAGATAACGAGTCAAGTAACGTACTGTTCGTAACATTTCACGAGACAAAGAAATTGTAATGTGTATATTTTTGAAATAAAAAAGAGTGTTAAGACAAAAATATCCCGAAAGAAAAGTACAATTGTACATGGTTTTTTTAAATGTCATAAAAAACATATATTAAACATTTTATTATATATATGTTTGTTGTTGTTTAAAACAGTCTTTCTTTTCTCCGACAATACTTTGTTGAATATAGTTTACGTTCATAGTTATCATTTATTTTATAGATGTTAGTAAAAAAAAATATTTACAAAAATACGATTTTGATACTTTTTATTTTAACATTACAAACAAGAGAAAAATAACCCTAAACTAACCGTATCAACTTTTACTTGTCATTCGATTTAAAATAAAAAATAGCGGTAAACAACAACAAAAAAAAAAAGCCGTAACCCCAGTAAAAAAATTTCCGATAGGAAATTGATTTTTCTAATAAAAAGCAAACTAAAAAAGACGAATCAAATTGTAATTTGTTTCCTAAAACTAACCCTAAACCTACCGTAACAACTTTTACTTTTAGTTGTCATTCGATTTGAAATAAAAAATAGCGGTAAACAACAACAACAACAAAAAAGCCGTAACCCCAGTAAACTAAAAAAGACGAATCAAATTGTAATTTGTTTATTTTATTTTACATTTATTATTATCATTTAATTTGTATACGTTAATAAAAGAATAATATTTGAAATTAAATAATATTTAAAAAAGACTATTTTCTTTTGTTTTTATTTTCGCATTACAAAAAACACATCAAAATGATTATAATTAACGGCCCGGGAATGATCATATTTTATAGTTTAAGCGTGAAAAGTGCGCCACCGAGTGGGATATAGTAGTTATTCGACGAGAACCAATGAGTTTTATATATCAAATGATCTATTCCATCTTTTCCCCATTTGTGACATTCCATCAATTAATTCTATTTCAGCATATTTAAAATTATAAGTTGCTATATGATACTTTTCCCACTATTTTTTAGTATTTCATAAAATGAGAAGGGAATACATTTATCTACTATTTCAATATTCATCTACAAATATAAACTAGATGTATACTTTGTAATTTCAGTTTAAACAGTTATTTCAAGAATCCCTTTATAAAGAGTAATTAGTATAGAATTGGGGAAGTTATGATTTTTACTGATGAGGGATTGAGCAATATTCATTCTATTCACTGATTTTTTTTATATTCACTGCCTCTTTTGGAACTTGATTTTTCAGTGATTGTAACATGATTTTTTTCAGCATTGCATAATAGAGAATACTTGTGGATACACAAGTATCAAGTGACATTTTATAAATTACACTGAAGTCAATTATAAAAGATTATTTAATGTCAAAAATATTCAGTTTCATTGGATAAAAGCATGTTTATGGCAATTAAATTCATTTGGTAATTAGAATTTTTCATCACTCTCAAAGACTATCAATAAAAATTTTGTGAGTTGTTTGAGGGTTGATATGAAAAATTATCATATTGTTACATTAATCCAGATTTTGGGATTATGCTGTACAATTGTTTGCTTTATTTAATTTTAAACATTTGAGATGCCACCGTCACATTGATATTATGATTAAAATCTAAGAAACAAAAGCATAATTAGTTATATTCATGAAAATTGTAGTTATTAATATTTTCAGGTTATTTTATGTTGATTTCATCTGCAGAATGTTTCAAGTATTTCATGCATTAGTTACCATAAAATATAGTTATTGCTCGATGCTCTTTTGAATCAGTTCTGCCATCAACATATTATAAAATTTATTTATTAAAGACTAATGTTGCATATATGACTCATAAATATTGTGAAATTAAACTATTTCAAAACATAATACATTGTTTTATTTATTTTATGTATGATGGGCTTCATTAATTCTTTCTCCTACAGATGGCATTTGTTAGGAAAGCTCAGGAGACTATTGAAGTTTTTTCTACATATATTAATTGTTAACTTTTTTAAAGCAGACAATTAAACTCTCGAATAGATTAATGAATTATCAAGTCGATCATATAAGGGAAGATGTTATATCATGAATGAACATCCTTCAAAGTAATTAACAGACAGGTTTTTTCTTGTTTGGGTATTTTGAATTTCTTTTATTAAGACTGACAAATAAGCTGTGATCAGATGTTATTATTATCCATAATCTTATTTTCACTTTTTGACTACTTATAGCATCAGTTAATTTTTATACTTTTGACTAAAGCAAGCTTTCCGAAGATTTTTTTTATTTTAAGAAAAATACTTTGGCACAATAAGATAACATTTATAATTTATTTCTACTTGCATTTAAAAATGGTTTTGTGAATGTTGGAGTGAGAAAATATCATCAATAACTGGTGATATTTTTATTTAGTGATAAATTCTAATCAAAGAATCTTTGCTTAAATTCATTTTAGCATGAAAGAATGTTTTATTTTGCCATTTTATAATGATAACGACATTTCATAGATGTAGATTATTATTTATTTGCATCACCATTATACTTTTAAATCAGTGGAACCACTCAAATACCAGAAGTGAAATAAAAATTGATAAACAAAAAATAAGTTAAAAATGAATTTGTGGTACCTAAACCAATTATGAATATGTAAGACATGTTGGTCCTTAAATTTGTATATTTGTGATGCTTTTTAATTAATTCTGCAATTGCAGCTCTCACTGTATTACTCTCAGGTATATCTACCAATGAAAGCAATTATTTTAAATACCTTCAATTTTTACGATGTAAACAGAATCTACCTCTCCCATGAAAACCATACTTAAATTCATCATAAAAAATTAGTTTTACAAAATATACTAGTTCATGTACATGACTAATCCCTTTTATAATAGTAGATTCAACAGCATCTTATTTAACAAACTGAAATTGATCTTAACAGCCTACTATCATATTTTTAAAGTATGATGATGTAAACTTAAAATTTTTATAGTGTCTTTAAGCTACAATAATAGGGAGTTCATATCTCATTTGTTGTATTAGTATATATTTAACACTGTTGCTTTTTCTTAAGCATAACTTTTGATAGATGTTATAACATATCAAACTTTCCACAATGTCTTTTACTATAGCAGTGCTGCTTTTAGCATCAATTTGGTTACTGCATTAATACTTACAATTGGATAAAGTTATTAAATATTGTAATATTTTTGTATCAATTAAATTTTTATATTAATTAAAAATTGCTCATGGTAAAGAGAAATGCCACTGTGGCAGTTTGCAAAGCAGTGGTGAGTTTATTTAACTATAAAAAAAATTTCAAAAAAGATTTATTGCTTATAAAAATGAACAAATATGAAATATTATTTAAAACAAGTTTATTCATACATTTTTATTATTTCATATTTACAAAATTTTTATTTAATTCGGAATAAGAGAAGGAAAAATTTCAAGGAGTAATGAAAGATGGATTTAGATTTAAAAATCAAAGCAGTGTTTTTTTTTAAGAAATGGTAATATCTCACACGAAAAATAAATTAATTACAATATTGTTTTTTTGTTTTACACTCTTAATTTGATTTATAAATATTTATGTTAATAATATATTAATGAAAAATACAATCTTTTAATAACATCATGGAAAATATCCCATTTTAATTAAATTTAATAATTTTATTCATAAATTGAACTTTATAGACTATAAATTGATTAAAGTACAATGTTCATAAATGCAAAAATTTGATTTATTAAATATTTCTAGTGCGATGCCTACACATTGCATCATAAATGATAGAAGGAATAAGCAAGGATTCTTTCACCAAATAGTTAAATATATCATAAATGATAAAAAAAAAAGTTTCTAAAAAAAATTAAGGGCTACTACCCAT
This sequence comes from Epiperipatus broadwayi, assembly GCA_028023455.1. Classification (NCBI taxonomy): domain Eukaryota; kingdom Metazoa; phylum Onychophora; class Udeonychophora; order Euonychophora; family Peripatidae; genus Epiperipatus; species Epiperipatus broadwayi. The sequence continues at coordinate 975,376 of JAQFVV010012572.1, read as the reverse complement.
AAGCATTTTCATGATTAACACCTTAATTATTTGCCAAATGCAAGCAAAAACTTTTAATGGTATGGGTTGAAAATAAAACTAGCCATAACTTTCTTTTAAAAAAATTCATTATTCAGAATAATTTCAAAGCTAGTCACTACTGATTTTTGAGAGTTGAAGTATTTTTTCTTTCAAAAAAATAGTAGTATACAGAAAAAAAAAAAATGCTTATAAGAGTAATGTTTTTTTGAATTTCATATAAATGTTAGAATTAAAAAATATTAAGTAACTTTTGACTTATTATTTAATAGCAATTATGTCGGAATTTGATTTTACGTATCCATAAATTAAGAAAAGGCTTAATTCACTAAAGTGAACTGAATATATTCTGTGAAAGTAATTAGGCAATAAGAATATATTAATAAGACTTCATTATCAGTATTAGTTTATTATTTCTTTTGTTATTAAATTATTTATTAATCTGGAAATTATATAAATGGTATTCTCTTTATTCATAAAATTTTCAACAGTAGTACGTAGGAGCAATTTATAATTGGAAAAAAAAAAAAAAAAATCAAGATTCATTCATATAAATTTGAAGCTCAGGATAAGAAATGCACTAAATCTTAAGCAAAATGGTTTTTCAATAGCTCTTGGCTTCAAGTTTTTATATGTTAAATACTCTGCTTATACAATTTTAATTAGTTCAATTCTTTGCCGAAATAAATTATATATATTTACAAAACGTTGATTCTGCACAAGATTCCATAAAGAAGTATATCATTATGCAGTGTTAAAATTTGTTTTTATTAATGAATCACTAAAACTCAATATGTGTAGAACAATATACATATAACTTATGTAATCATCTACAAGAGGTTTTGCTATTTCCTTTTTATGTACTACCTAATACAGATATTGTTAATAAAATATCAAGAGGACAAAAATCCATATAAGACAATGAAGATAATAAAAAACTTTTATGAAAGATTGTTAGAGGAGATAAGGAGAAATTCAATAGAGATTTCAGAAGAAGAAATGTAAACAATAGGTGAAAAGTTTATAAATAATGTAAATTTTAGAGTTGACAAATCTAATTCACTGTTTGTGAGCCCATGATTTCATTTCTTGTTCCTCCTTTAACAATTTCTTTTAATATCAAATAGTTATAATCTTTAACTGCTTTAGGTTATAGATGTAAACACAAAATGCATCTGTAATTAGATAAAAATTGCATAATGATACAATTAATAAAGCAAAAAAGGGCACTACATAATTAATAAACTACACATCTAATTAAACTAGCTTTCTTTCATATGAACTGTTCAATCTAGGAACAAACAAAAAAAATTACATTATATGCAGTAAAATAGTTCTTAATAAGATGATACCTAATATAATGTTAATTATAAACATTCATTAAAAACAGGATTAACCAATAACTTACAAAATATTTAGTTTGTCTGGATGCTTTGTAAGTGAAAAACAAATACTAATCTTATATATTTGTGAAAATTAGTTTAAAATGATGACAATCTATGACAAACTTGATATCAGATTAACATTTTATAGATAAATACAGTATTATTTCCTTTTCATGTACAAATACTGAACGCTTCAATTCATTGGATAATTTTATTTTTATTTGAATAGTCTAAATTAAAATTTTGTGAATAGATTGAAATTATTTAAAAAAGTTTAACTGAATTTAACTTCATTTTCATATAAGGATGCTGAAAATAATAACGCATGTTTAAAACAAATTGAATGAGCATGCATTCATGGAGAATGCAATACTAAAAATAAAATATTTAGTAAAAATTTAAACAACTCTAATCCACGAAACTTGTCTGTAATAGCATTTTTAAATATATATCCAATTTAGTTCCTATCTTTTCATAATATAATTGCCTTTCACAATATTTGGGCTTAACTACTCAAATCATTCTTTCCTTGTATAGTAAAATTTTTAGTTAAAATGACGACAACCATCAATTTTTTTTTAATGATACTGTTTCATTGATCAGTTTCTTTACTTTTAACAAACTTTGGCATTATAAATCCTGTATCTTTCATTGTTATTTTATATACATTTCTTTGTTATTTATTACTCTGTTTGTTTGTCTGATTGTCTGGATCAAATCTTTTAATTTAATTTTAATCCACTTCAACTTTGTATATATATGTATCCCTGATGATAATTTTTAAAAGTTCACAAACAATTTTAGTTAGCAAAAAATTAAAATTTTTAATTGCACATGTAACATTGATGCTACTGATTCCTCGCAGCTTGAAATAAAAAATGAAATCTATGTATAAAATTAAACAAACATTTTTATTCACAAAAATACATTAAAAAGTAAAAATAAATTTTCTTCAGCTTTCACAAATGTGTGGTATGCTGAAATATTACTATGATTAAGTTTATATAACAGATTATCAATGATACAAAAAGCTGGGCATTAGTTGCAAGTTCATTTAAATGATACTTTGGTAATCTGATTTGATGATAGTATTGTTTTCACACCCCACATGCTTATTTGTGAAAAGTGAAAAAAATATATGTTTACTTTTTAGTGCATTTATGTGAATAAAAGCATTAATTTTTATTTACATTAACTAACACTAACCCACTGCTTTACATAATATTCAGTTTTCAAAATAAATCAAATAATCTAATGTGTTGATAGAAGAAACTTTAAATTTTTTATTAATATAAAAAAAATTGACCTTTATAATTACTAAACTTTAAGCTAAAAAAAATAAAGAAATTCTTAATTTTATGTACAGATTAGAATGTAATTATTTAATGGGAGAAAATACAATGAATTACATACATTTTTCTTAAAAGAATCCATTAAGGAATCAAACTATTTAACGTTATTTTAACACAAATTTATTAAAATTATTTTAAAAAAGATAAAATACTATTTTAAATATTTCAATTGAAATAGCAAAATATGTATTAGTACGTTAAATTATTTTCACTATATCAATATTTGATTATTTATTTCTTTAAATGGTTTTTGAAAAGATTAAGTACATTTCTGAAACGAAAAGTTCCTATTCGTTTTCACTGACATATAATCTAAACATTGAAGTTAATAATTTTACAAATAAATTGAAAGCTATTAATCTTATTGAAATGACCAACTCTTGGAGTTGTAATATACTGCGTTGTACAATATAATTGTACATAAATTAATCAATTTCTAAATACTAAACGACGAAAACATTAAAAAGGCTTTAAGCTATATTAAACGAAATTGAACACTTCAGAATTAAATAACAAATACTCCATTTACGTAATCACCGTCCTACTTTGCCTAAACTTTGATCAGTTTTTGGATTTGCAGTTATATTTTGAACAGAAACAATTGCTTCATTAATTTTAGTTTGTAAATCTCTCAAATTTTTAATATAACATAATCTGAGAATTTTGGCAGCCTGATTCAAAATATAATCACTAGTATCAAAACCCAATTCAGTTTGATCTAAAGGATATTGTCGTTTATCATTTTTCTTTTTGCTATCTTTCTGGAGATTAGTTTGGACAACAACTTCATTGGATAATTTTTCCCTAATAAGTTTGGCAATAGCTTTTAAAGTAATCAAATGATCTGGATGACGTGGAACGTTTAACAACGTGGCTAACGATGCAACGCCAGCTTTAAATTCAGCACTCTGAAAATCCAAATTATCCAAAGGATTATTACTAGAAACTATCATTTGAGATGGCCGCTTATTTAATTCGGAATTTTCCGACGACACATTTTTCAATTTATCTATATTATCTCCATATTCCAAACGAACAGCATAACCAAGTAACCATTCCATTATAGAAATTTTATCTTTACTATTTAATGGACAGTTAATATCTTTCAAATAAATTTCGTAATATTTCATCCATTCCGGGTTATCAGCTTCTCGCAAGGGCCCACGTTCTTCAATTTTGTAATGTCGAATCTTTTGATCTTCTAACCATACAACCATACAGCGAAATTCTTTTTCATCATTTATATCAAAATTATCTGGTTGATGATAGTCAAGAGCTATTAATTTTCTTTTAAACATGTTAAAATAATAAATATTAAATATATGTATTTACGTTAATCTTAATAGAGTAACAACTGCTGTTTCGTAAAGGCAGATGCGCAATCTCGTTGCGAGATTAACCAGTAAATAACCAATTACAATTTTCTCGTTCGAAGTAGCATTTTTTGTGAGAAGATAAAAATCTCCAAAATTTATTTAATTTTATTAATTGCCATGACAATCCTTTTAAAATAGTAGATATAAAAATTTCGTTATAATGGTTCGGGTTATATGTTTAAGTAACTCAAGAATATGGAATGTTTTTAATAAATGTCATATGCGCCCTTATTCACCAGATGCTGCTTGGAAGGTAAACAAATTTTGGGGTTCTTGTTAAGTATAGTGTATTTTATCTTTTTAGAAATATGTGCATTTTTGATAGTTATACATTATAATATCTAAAAAATGTCGTAGTTCTTAATGTTTAAATGTTTTAAAAAGTATATATGTTTTAATAATTTCTCTTTATCTCTAAACTTAATCCAGCCCAATTCATTCCTTAATGTTTTGTAACAAGTGGCTCTCGTTCTTATTTTAATCAATTTTTTTTTTAATAATTCACGATTTCCAATTTTATCTGGCCATTAAGTTCTGTTAGTTATTTCCCCAAAAACCTTCATTTTTTTTTCTTTGGCTTCTTAACAGTTTAAGTTCTTAGTCTAAACAAAACTATAGGGATTGTAAGTTTAGCTTATTGCTATATAAAACTAATGATATCACTTTAAACAAAATACTGGAAATTGGAATAATTTATTTTAGCAGTGCTTATAATAAGATTGTGTCTATATACTTAGCTTTATACAATTTTCTATTTTATTTATGAGTGCAACTGTCTTAACTTCCGTACTCAAAAACCATCGTTGAGGTATTAAAACAATATTACAGCACATGTGTATAGGGTGTAAATCCCTTCTGATTAAAAATACTTAGTTTTAATAATATTAAAAAAGAGTGATGCAGAATGATTATCATAGTTGTAAAATCTAAATTGTTAGCAGAGGATTAAAAATAGAAAAACTTGATGAATGAAATATGCGCAGATAAGATAAATATAATGATAGGAATCAGCAATAGAGGATCAAAAGCTTAAATCAAATTCTATACTTGTTTTAGTGAAATACACATGCAACTTACTCCAGATAGATTTGTCTCATGCTTTCTTGAAATCCTTGACAATATATTTAGATTTTATGTTCTCTGAAATACATAAATAATTTATCTAATCATCAATTAGATAAGAGATTTGTAGAATCCTCTATCAGGTAATATATGACAGTTCAGTAGTAATAAATTGTGTTTATTGTTTTGTGCTTGTTGATCTTTTTTCTTCAGAGTAAATTTTCTGACGCATGATTTTCTTGTGGATTATAGTAGCTGGTTGGGATTCTCAAACTGATATGCTAGTTGTAGCACAGTTTCATAAATCAGTTCTTATTTACCTATGTCATTATATCTTTCAACAATAGTTGGGAATGCTCATGTTGTATGTACTTTTTTTAGAATCCAATTTATTTATTAAATATAAACGATTAATTTATGGATATCTATCAATTCAAAATTCTTAACATATCCTAACTGGTAAAACTCCATATTTAACAGCTTGAGCAAGCATAAGAAATGGTGATCAATATGATGTTTAGTGGTTTAATAAATCTCACATTTTACTGCATTAATTTTTTATACTGAATTATAATTGCTGAGAAACAATCTAATAGCATGATCATTGACTTGATTTATAGATTTCACAACAAGCATCAATTAAAATTTATAATGCAATTCTAAATATTGAGATGGTAGAATAAATTATGTAGGGGGGGTGCATATGATGGTAAACAGTCAATGTTTATTAAATAATATCTCTTAACCTTATTATTTTACTATGTAATTGTTCAATCTGCTTTTGGTCAGAGAATTTATTATTTATCTATTACTTAAATGTATGAGTATATCATGTAAAATGATTATTAAAAAGATAATTAAAAGACCTTTGGAACAAAATTTATTTGTAAATAATTACATAATTTATATATATTGTATAATGTTTTATTTTATGATTTTCTGGAGTTAAGATAATTATAATAATTCACGAATGACTGCTACTAAAAAAATGCATGAATGAATATTTGCAAGGCAAGTCATGTGACACTAACTTAATTTAATAAGCTTGTATTACAATGTTATGTAATGAACGAACCAATAGCTCTTAACAAGCTTTTCAGAATATCCCTATCCTCAGACTGGTTTCTAGCTCTGCATTTCATCAGTGAGGCACTAGGATATTTAAGCATTAGATTTAAAATACCAGGTCAAGCCCAGCACTTTATCTAATGTCTAACTATTATGTAGAAAATCTGAAATTTTCAGACATTCATATGTTTTCAAATCCAGCTATCTAACTTAAATAGCCATATGGGACTGAACTAAGTTCAGATACACTATATATTAATGGCTTTAGTAATATAAAATTGCCAAAGTTTTTAAGAGCAATAACAATAATTGCAAGGAAATCAAGTCATATATCATATGACTTAATTTAATAAGCTTGTAGTACAAATGTTATACAATGAAGGCTTTGGCGATTTTATATGATAAAGCTATTAATATATAGTGTACCTGAACTTAGTTTAGTCTTATATGGCTATTTAAGTTAGATAGCTGGTTTTGAAGTCATATGGATGTCTGAAAATTTCAGATTTTCTACTTAATAGTGTACTGGTCAAAACAGTATGCTCACTTAACACGATTCAAATCCTAAGCCAAAGTACCTCGAATCCGATCATGCTCGAGATACACAGGTCTGGAGCAATCCTGAATTCTAACCTATTGGCCTATTCTTCGAATCTCTGAGCCAATGAACAACAATCCTGATGCTACAGTAAAATTATTTTAATTCCGGGCCCAGAAGCAAAGCGGTAGAGCATAAGATCAGACTGATGATGATGATCGAGATTAGAGTAGCCCAGTCATTACATTTATTATAGTTATTCATTAATGCTAAGTTATTAGCCAAAGAAAATAATTCTAAATATTCATTAGAAAATAATTCAAAACAAACCAGGATTTACATGAAATTATATATTTAATAAAATATTGAAAAATGCCTATATATGTTACAAAATGTTTCACGCTTGGGATGACATTGTCTATTTACAAAACTTGGGATTTGTTTTTATAAAATCGCATTTACTATAATTATTTAACGAATATCATTTTATGGAGTGTGTTATAGCTTGTGCGGAGTTAATATACCAATTTAATAATATTTTACTAAATGGACGTTGTGGATGCCGAAAAATGAATATAAAAGGTCGTGACATGTTTAGTGCTAAATGATTTATTTGATAAACAGGCAAAATATCCAATTATAATCATTTATCTATCTTATGAAAACCATTTTGTGTACTTTTATTGGCATTGTTTGGAAGAAACATCTTTTATAAATAAGAACCAAACAATGCACTACATTAACGAGAATACGTGATATAATAATTAATAGAAATTTGTTTACGTCTATGGGAATCGATTAATATTTTCAAAGAAAGCAGTCTCAAAATAAACATAATAATTAATTGACGTGTAGCGCATTTCAAGAATGAATCATTATTTTTCCAACACCTAATAAAAGGTCAAACAGGCACAAATCTATTAATTAAAACACTAACGATGCTGGCATGCTGTAGAGAAATATGAATCTTATGGTACTTTGAATTCTTTATCCTTTTAAGACATTTTATACTGAAAAAGTGTGATACGTTCGCCCTTTTTTGACGATACGGTATCGATGGAGAGGTTTGGTTTGAGGCCCAGACAGCCATATGGAACTTCTGCAGCACAATCAAAACCCTATAAACCTCGCGTTCCACAGGGAATGGTATCCCTGATTACGAACGATTTTGAGCACTAACGCAGTAGAGGAATCGAGGTGTGGAAGTACCATAAGAGAAAGGAAAGGTCGGCCAGCAGCATTATACATGTACAGGAAACTTAACATACTTTCTTTATTCGACAGCCTGTAAATGGTTTGATTCCTGAGCAATAATCTACTTAAATAAAGAATCATTCTGAAAATAACTCTTTAACTACGACATTAAACTAACAAAATTTTATATTTAATTTCGATTCCCATATACGTATTAACTGATAGAATTAGCCTTACAGGCGACAATAAGGACAGGTGAAATACTTATATTAAGGTTCACGATCTTTTGATTCAATTAACAAAGTAAAAGAGGCACCCACAATAAAATATTTTAGAAAAAAAAACGTGAATAACAGAAGTAAATATAAAACCAACCTAGCGAGCGATTTCAATTTTAAATAAACGAAACTTTATCGATAGATTTTAAATGAAGCTCCCGCTTCTTTCCAAATTAAACAATTATTCCCCCCCCCCTTTTAAAACTCGCAAGTTTGGTTGTTGGCATATTAAAGAAAATCAATTATAGATATATATATTAAACAAAACAAGTGAAATATTAATGGAACCGCACAAAGTTATATAACACATATTAAGCGTGAAAGGTAAGTTAAAATTGCTACAGAGAGAGAGAGAGAAGTTTAAGAGAATAATTAATAAAAACTCATAAATGAATATATGAATGAAAATACAAAGGTTGAATTACATATTACAAAAGGATTACTTATTAAGGCAGCTCTACACAAAGTGGTCACCGATGAACAGCAGGCAATCAGGTTGGCAATTATACAGTCATCCTGCACTGGCCAGTCAAACGATGGAAACTTGATGGCATTAGGATAGACAGTTCTCCGAGAGAAAGAGAGAAAGGTATTTCTTTTCTACTCACAGTTCATAGCCCGGAACCTCAGTCGACTTCTTAAAATTGTTTTTAGGTCCTGAAATGCTTCTAAACTAAACTGACCGAAAAACAACCAAACTCAACTGACTCTTATTTCATGGTCTCTAAAAAGTTACATTTTTTCCCGCCAAGAATGCACTCTCAGTTGCCCACAGCTATCTGTAATCTCTTAAAAAAAAAACATTTAATTAGTAAAATATTTTTAAAACAGATAAGGCTCGAAATACCATTTGATAGATTTTTAAAGCTTTGAAAACAAACTAACAAAAGAATTTTAAGATTTATAATTTTAATTAACGAAAATCTGATTATCGATAAGGATAATTTTGGTATTTTGAGCCCTCCTCATTTTATGTTGTTTTTACATTCCAATGCTTTAAATACACACATATATAAAAAGATTTACAATTATACAAAGAAACATTTAATTTTTCAGCAATAAATATTAATAAAATTATTGCTTCATTCATATATATATATGTGCATCATGCACACTACTATTTTACGTTACTAACCATAATTAATTTTTTTATTAATTTCTCTAATCATTATGCATACAGTGTGTGGGTGAATGGCATATATTTATGATGAGGTCTGAATTGCACACCCCACAGTAGGTGAGTGTAGATGGTGAAGCATAAAGCTCGATGGTGATTAGACACGACTGCTTCAATAGTTAAACATTAGATAACGTGCTGGCTTGACCTGGTATTTTAAATCTAATGCTTGAATATCTTAGTGCCTCACTGACAAAAGCCAGAGTCAGAAACCGGTCTGAGGATAGGGATATTCTGAAAAAACTTGTTAAGAGCTATTGGCATGCTCATTATTTAATGAATGAATATATGCATTTAACACAATAAAGTAATTAGTTTTAAATTAAAAAATAAAAAACATTTAAGTTTTCAGATTTTTTTAACATTATCATTTTTTAGGAGTCCATTTTTTATGATTTCTTAACCAAGTTTTTATTTTGTTCTTATTATTTTCTCTATTTTCAGTTGTAATTTTATTTCTGCATTTACATGGAAGTATGCCATTCAATGCAATATAAAATGATTTTTAACCAAACTCAGAAATTTCTGCACATAGATTGTATACCGAGAGACTGTTAGTCAAGTTAAATGTTCTTATCTCTTGAAACCATTATATGGCCAAAAACCCCTTTTACTTTACTACCTTCACCTTTACCTCCATCTGATGTTCAATCACCAAATCATTCTCTCGATGACACATTTTTTATATTCCCTATTCTACCATAAAAACTTAAGCTAAAAATAAAAAACAATCTACTTGGCTTGCTTCTTTCATTTTTATGTTTTTTCTATTATTCAATTTTTAATGATCTTTGAACATTTTACATTTCACAATAAAGGCTCAATATTCTTCCACATAAACCTTAATTACAATCAAAAAATTTGTCATTCCATTTTTGTCTTATTTTTTTTTGTAATACAAAGCTTCAGTCCTAGTACAAAATAATGATAATATCCTACTTTTTTTTTTCATATTTAGTTTTCATATGTCCTTTTTCTTTTTTTTTTACCAACTCACCTGAGTGAGAATGTGTATTTTAATACTACTTATAAATCTATTTCCAGTTATTATGCATTGTACTGTATGACTTTTTGGGGTGTATTATGTATAATTTTTGGGTCCATTTTTTTGTTATGACCATTTTTTAAATACACTCATAGTTAACTAACTCTTTTTGACTGTCTGTTTATCTCATGAAATCTTGTAACTCAATTTTCACCCATTCGATTTTCGATCTAATTGACACTTTATATACTTATACATTCCTGATAACAATACATTTTATTAGAGTTTGCAAACATTTTAATAAAAAAATTAACAAAAAATTTAAATTTTTAATTTTATATGGGCTCGAATACTCTTTATAATACTACCATCCTCCAGTATTAAATTGTATCTAAACTTAACTTCAGGAATTATTTCAAAATAAAAAGTACAAATAAAAAAATATTTTTAAAAAAAAGAAATACTGTACTTTTATTCACATAAATGTTCTAAAGGAAGTGTGTGTCTATGTGAGGGGGTATTGAACAGAAAGATAAATAAAAAAAATTATTCAGCTTTCACAATGTTTTTTATATACGACTAAAATAAAAGTTTACAGCATTTGTGTTTAGAAATATTCTTAGATTATTTCTGAACATGAGTATATCATGCTTTTATTTTGGTTGCAAATATCAAGAATATTGTGAAAGTTGAAGAAAAATTATTTTAATTTTTTATTATGTCTATATGAATAAAAACTTTATTATTATTATTTTTTTTTTTACAAAATATAACCATCTTTCACCTTTTTCTTTTCATTGTCTGCCTAATGAAGACTTACTCTTATGAAAGAATATGGATAATCATAAGCCAAATTAATGCTAGCATAATAGCTTTGCTATTTTTAAAATTATAGAAAATTCTAAATAAGTTGAACAGTTAATCAAGTAATCTATACATTTAAAAGCTGAAATGGTTAAAAGGAATATTTTTAATGGGCCATAAAGTAAGAATGATAAAAAAGAAAAAATTTCCAAAAAGAAATCATAAATGATGTTTAGATGCAATAATTGGGTAATTTAGAAAGTGAGAAAGAAAAGTATTGGGTTTAGAATATATATGGAATATCTTCGGAAAGATGATTTAGGAAATAGAATGATAATATAGGTTGAATCTCGGTAACTTTTGTTATGCAAATGAAATTTTATTAGTGTTTTTTAATTTGTTTGTATTCACATTTACAAAAAAAATAAATAAATAGTAATTTCTTATAAATTAATAAACCTAATTGCCTTAAGTTGACCCTTATTTTATCTTAGCAGTTTGGATTTATAATGAGGAGATAAAAGATGCTTAAAATTTGGAAAATTCAAAAATCCAAGGAAGCTTTTATTTATCAGAGATTTTGGCTTAATGGTATTTTATCTGTATTAATTATATAGTAACTTAATATTTTTATGTTATAATTTAGATTTCAGTTTATATTGCTTTATTTAAATCATTTTGTAACTAAAATTAATTTTTTTTTAAAAAGTTCGTATATATATTGTGCACTTTTTATTAGCCCAGTCTATTCTAAAATAAAATTTGTTGTATAATTTTAAATTTTGTTAAATCCAGTGATATTTATTTAGTAAACTAGGAAAACAATAATGACATATTAAATTATAAGGTTTAAACTTGGGTTTAGTTAATGGAAACTTATAAAGGATCTGACAAATAATACAATTAACTCAAGATACATATAAATAATAACCTATAGAGTCAGTAGATATGCAGATAAATGGACAATTAATATCATTTAGTATTCAAAACCAGTGAAGTTCAAATTATATCTTGTAAACATGATGCGTTATAGAGACCAATAATTATCGGCTGTGCGCATTTGATTTAAAAAAAAATTATATTCAAATCTTATTATAGTTAAAAGTAGATAAATAAGGTTCAATTTTACAAAATACTGATCTAAAATTAAAACAGTAAATTGTATCTTTATTTAATTTCTAAAAGGTATTATATTTTAATATTTTTTTTACAAAACGAAAATTGTTATTTTAAAATAATAAACCAAAAACTTGCAAATAAATGTTTGTTTTAATGGAAAAAGTGGGAAATATCAACCAATCACAAAGTGTCAAGCAATCTTTTACTATAAAATTCAAGAAAGAAAAAAAGCTTCTTGATCGTAAAGGATAAATAACTAGTTTTTTTTTTCTTGTTATATATTTTAAAAAAGTTGGATTAAAAATTCCTAAAATATCATTATTTACAAACAGAAAAAGTAATGAATTTTAATTCTGCATCGATATATTGGATAATTATAAGCTTTGTGTTTAAAATAATGGAATAACTTAATCGTTTTCTACTGGGCAAGTCTATGGTCAATAATTCGTAATAATCTCTTGGAAGTTAATATATATTGAGGAAATAATCAGAGATGAATAAAATGTGCATATTAAAAGAATATCAACAAATATATTCCCTGGAAGAGAACAATAATTGTGCCATGTTGGAAATGAATTTCAGTGATAAACAAAAGGAAATAAGTAAACACCGTCAATATTCAGTAAGGATAAATAAAAGAATGGTAAATCTCTGGGAAACAGCTAAGTATATATTTTTAAGAGTCAATAGAACTAAATTAGTAATAGCTGAAAAGTGTTCATTGTCATTAAGGCTACAAATAAAATCCTGATTGCAATAAGTGATAGGAGAAGTACTTACTCTGAGCCATACTGGCGGGAATGTTAGTTTCTATAAAGTTTTAACTGAAAAATATTGCATGACATATATATTTTTGATTGAAATCAAGTGTGCCATATAATATAGATGGAAATATATGTCATCTAGAATAAATAAGGCAAGCCATAAATAAATTTTTTTATTACGAAACAAAGAACAAAATGAAGGATTATTGTTGCAATAACCCAAATACCTCGCAAATCTTAGGATAAGCAGAATCTTCAGAGAAAGAAGGAAAAAATAAAAGTTATAATAAGTTTATGCAGTGTGGAACAACCAGAACACTAAGAAAATTTAAAGTTGTTATTATACTTTTAGCTGGGAGTTTAAAAGAGAACTTGTTCCTAATGTTGGTATTTATACGTTTTAATCTATGAGTTGTTAGTACAATAGGGGGGGACTAAGTTAATTAATTCAAGTGTTTATATTAATAGTTATTTAATAATTAGGTTGAGATTAAATATTATTAGTCATTTAAATGAACAAATATGCTCAATATCCTAGTATGATAGGTATAATAATGTATTTAACACTATATATATATATATGCAATCCAGAGGGCAAGGTGTGTTTACATGTAATAATTGATAAAACAAAAAATGATGATATTCTTATGGGAAATATAAAGGTATTAATTTTGTTTTTGTTGTAAACCTCCAGAATTATAACAATCTTTTCTCAATTGTTTTTGTATTGTTATTTAATCACCAAGTATATAACCTTAGTACTATTATTATTTTAGAGGTTGAAATAACAAACCATGAATTAAAAAAAAAAGAAAAAAGAGAGAATGATTGTTTAATAAACTGGGCACATACATAGGGGTAAATATCTCAACATACAATTGGAGATTGTTAGTTTTGTTTAATTATAAACACTCCGAATATTAATTTTCTATTGTTATTGTAATTATAATATATTTGTATATCATTTTGTTATAAGTTATTTTAAATTAGATGTTAATGGGAATGTTTATTGTAATCATTTGTAATGAATATTATTAAAATTATTGTTTTGAAAGTTTTCTCAAGGTCTAAATGTTGCATTTCTTTTCGGGGCTCATTTTTACCACATCACACGAACTCAAAATGTACAACTGAAATTAAAATGAGAAATCAATTCAGTTTAGAGCAATCTAACAGTTTCATAAGCACAAATCGCTTAATAGAGATTTTTATTAGCTACATGCTGCCTTGATCCCATAGGTCATTGATGACCTTGCCAATTATTAAGGTGTATTTATTAATATGAAATTAAACGATATATTAGTTATTAGTGAAGTATTAGTGTTAATTACAGTTTAGTTAATAATATTATTTTAATAATAAGTATTAAAGAACATAAATATAAAGCTTGATTATAGGTTTAAATTATAAGCCTTTCTTAATTTGTGCACTACCCATGGAAATCTGTAAAATCCCTCTTGATATTCCATAGGTAGTATGAAGAATTAATAAATCAATGATCATCCTGAAATCTTCTTATTGTAAAGTTATTCTTGTGATTATTGCCAATCTTAATTATCAAAAATAATAGGAATCAAACTTTATCTGTAATTATCTAACAGATTAATTTAATGAGTGATTGAATTAAAACTTAATAGTTATAAATATAATATAATATATTGGATATTATTGTTAGCCATGAGAGTATGTAGATGCTTAATAAGGAGGAGTATCTGGGTATTATGCCATTGAACAAATATTTTGTATTTGTTTAATGTTAAGAGGCTGTGATCTGTTTATAGGTAAATGAGTCTCACATTAATTATATTTAAAATATGTCTTTTCTTAGAAATATTAAATCATGTAAAAGTAACTTGGGATAAATACTAATCTAAATTCAATTGTTATAGTTAAAGAAAATGGTCGGGAAATAGTAAGTCTGTTAATAGTACCTAGCCAGAGTCCAAGTAGGGCCTAATGTAGGGGCTTGGCTCCTCTGCTTAGGGTCGTACCACCTATGGACAGGTCACAATATACATGCACACACAGATAACTTTAGTATATGTATTGTTAATTTTATAACATTTTTATTTAGGATGGTAAAAAATTAGAATCTCTGTTACAACCAATTACTGGATTACCAATTGTTCACCATGATGGTTATGTTTGCGATTTACCACCGAAGCATCCTTTTCCAATGCAAAAGTTTCAAAGTGTTTTTCAACAGTTAATCAAGGATAATATTATTTGTCAGGAAAAACAAATTGTGGAACCAGAGCCATCATCTTTAGAAGAATTATGTTCAGTTCATTCACAAGAATATTTAGAAAAGTTTTTTAGTGGTACTACTACTGAAACTGAACAGAAGCGAACAGGATTCAAATGGACTTCTGACCTTGTAAGAAGATGCCAATTTGAAACAGGTTGTAAAAGTATTTTATCTCTTTAATTGCTATGTGATAATTATTTTTTGAAAATATTCACAATTAGATTTACTATTTTTTTTTTTAATAAGCATTTATTGTTTTAATATTTTTTGATATTTGTATTATACTGTTAAGATTTTTAAATACAATCTCGGTTTAAAATTTTAAATATAAATATTACCAAATTCATCAGTTCCTTTATTTTGTTGTAATATCTTATATAATTTCAATTTATCCACTATTTTGAACACTTTTTAGCAAAAATCTTTTATTGTACTTTATATGCATACATAATCTTACGTTTTGACTGTATATCATAGCTCTGAAGAGAATTACAGGACAGTCGAAACATAAGATTGTGTATGCATATAAGTACAATAAAAGATTTTTGCTAAAAAGTGTTCAAAGCAGTGGATAAATAGAATTTTTAAATATAAAGTTAGATTATATACAAAACATCATATGACTTTTGCTTTCTACTTGTATTAGCACAGAGGCATAGCTAGAATTTTTGGGTTTCTATGTAAAATTAAAAAAAAAACACTTTTTAATATTTATAATTTATGCGTTAATACTTTTTTGAATATATAGGGCCCCTAAAATCTAGGAGTTAATACATGTTTTGGTTTGCTTCGCAATAGCTATATCACTTAACAATAGATAGCTCTGGAGTAAAGAAAATATAATGTATTGTCTTCTAATGCATAATTAGAATATATTGTCTATTTAAGTTTGTTTTCTGATTTTTTCATTAAATGTTATTTCTTCAGTCCAATTTGTTATTTAATTATAATGATGAAAAAAGCAGCGACTTTAATATTAAATATGACACATTATGTACCCTTGGATACCTTGTTGAATCATTTATGTAAGAATGAATAATTAATGTCTTCCAGATTATGTTAGCAAAACCACTACCAGACTGTTTTATAACTATTTATTTTCCTTAGCATATTAAGTAGAATTCGATTATTTGTATTAAGCGAAAAATTAAAATAAAATTACAATTGCAGTTTTGAAAAGTTAAAGGGATTCTAATTCAGTTTCAACAAATGACTTTTCTATCAAAAACTTAAAAGACATGGAAATATGTCAATCACTATTCGGTATTTTATTATTATTTATTGTTTACGTTTCTTTAAAATTTGTTGACCTACTCAAGAGCTTCTATTATTTATTAGCATCTTGGCAATTCATCTCATTGACCAGCACACACAGATTGGTAAAGAGAACTGATTCTCTGCATGACAGCTGCTTTTAGAAAATTGTTACACTTGTGGTTTAGAATCTTGTCTAAGTTTTAAAATACTTCCTGTTTATGCATATGTAGAACCAACATGCATATTACTTAATTAATTATGCAATGTTTTCTTATTAACCGAGATTGTTTATTTTTTATCATATGTGTCTACAAACAAAAAATTTGCATGTTAATTATTTCAGATGGAGATTTATTATATTCTGCGGATTATTGGGATTATTAATTTCCTCTTCTATTAATTATATTATCCATGATGATAAAAAATGCATATAAATGGGTTGATTCTATTAAAAGAAGATTTTTTTTTTTCATCTTAACATACATATTCACCACAAATGGAATATGTTATGTTAGTAGTAGACGAAGCAGTTATTTATTTTATGCTAATTTGAGAGATTAATTAAATTCATTGCTTCAGACTATGTATTATAAGAATTCTTAAAATAGTTGAAAGTACTAACCTGTCAAGCTTTTAGTTATATAGAATTAATTGTCTTCAAAATTTATACCAAAATAAAGAACAACTATTTTTCTATCTCATGTTTATCTGCATTTCACATCATTTTAGTTTGAATCGTCTCTATAAGAATGAATAATTAAAGACTATATGATTGATCATTGTTCGTATTTTGAATTTTATCTTAATGTTTACCAAAGTTTTTAATGTTATTTCATAGTGCTAAATGCAAGCAAAGTCATAGAAGTTTTAATAAGTATTAGTGAATAGCTCTTTAGATTAATATTAAGTATTTGTCATCTTAAATTCTAAAATCACTTTGATCATATAGACTTTTTATCCTAATCCTACATGTTTGGCTTTGATCCATCTCTTAGAATTGGCTAAGATATTGTGAATCTCTAGAATTATTAATCACTTAAAAATTTGTTCATAAGTTTGATGATTTATACAGAGTATCTGTCATGGTAAATGCACTTAATTATTAATATTTATTTCTATCAAATTTCACTCTTTTAGTATTCAAAATTTAATAGTAAGAGGTCATATGATTCCTTTGTTAGAACATGTTCTTGTATTAAAAACCAGAATAATTAAAGTTATTGAGGTGAAGATAATTATTTATAAACTGATTGATTAATTGCACCAATTGTTTGATTCGTTTCATATTATTATTAGAATTTGGCCTTTTTTTTTATGCCATTAAACTATATATATTGTTCCAACTGGAATTTTATGTAAATTCAGTATATGATGGATTGTCAAGTATAATTTTTATTATTATTATTAATTAGTTTTAATAATGTATTAGCTTAAGGGCATGGAAATAGGTTGCTATGACAATGAAATATTAAAGCAAGAAATGCGTTATTATTATTGCAACATAAAATTTTAAATTAGTTTTATTTATTTAAAATGCATATATAAATAATAAAGTTTATGATTTTAGTAAAAAAAATTATATTTTTATTATATGTATTTTGGTTATTGCATTCACGAATAATAGATTAAAAACAATACACAAATCTTTAATGTCTTAAAATATGTTAGTTGTTATGTTTATATGATTTATGTAATATTATATTGGCAAGATATATATAAAATATATATTTTCAGTGCAGTATTGTGAGAAGGTGGTATTAATTGTTTTTTTTTTTTTGTAATGAATTAAGAGAATATTATTTGTATTTTAAAATGTGAATATTGTTTGTCATATATAATGATTATGAAATTTTTTTTTTCATTTTATTATTATTGTAAAAATGATTTAAAATGTGGAACACAGGGTGGTTTCGATATAAGAGTGAATAAAGAGCGTAACCTTAGTCTTGGTGATGTCAGTTGTAAGAGATTATAAAGAAGACTGAACAATTTGAATTAGCTCTCTGATGTCCTGACTTCCGTAGAAGCAAATCTAAGTTCTGATATATAATTTTTTTAAAATTTATTTTAAAAGTATGTGCTTATCGAGAATTTGTTAAAGTAATGAGAAAGTAATTCATAGCATTCAAATTCATCTTAATATTTCCCTACTAAAATGAATATTACATATGAAAAAAATGTTTTAATAATGGAATATAAAAACTAATAACATAATATTGCATATAGACTTTGTTTTCATCTGCAGATATAATTTTATAATATCGATGGAGTGATTTAACGGAAGATTTAAATCAGTTTATTTGTGCGGCATATTGTTATAAATGGAGATCAGTGTCTGTTCATTCATAATGCCATTATAATGTTAAATCCATGCTAAATGAGGGATAAAATTTATTACTAGTGGAGTTAACAAAATACGTATTTTTTTAAATAATTATTTATGATACTTTTATTTTATTGGGATTAATAAATATCGTCAAATTATAGTTCATGGAATAGACATTGGAATTATTCTATTTCTTTGAAGTGTCATATAGGAGGATGATGATCAAGTCGTATATTAATATGTATTTTTTTTTTTATGTATGTATTTGTATAATATTTATAAATGCAACTGATTACTATGTATTATGTTAGATAATTGTTTGTTTATATATATATGAAATAAAAGAGTGAAGTTTAGTTTGAATTTGAATTTGTATTTTAAATTTTAGCAGTTAGTTCAAAAGTTTAGTAATAAAGTAACTTAAAACAAAAATGAGTAGGCCTTTAAATGCAGAAATAATCAGTATTTATACTGTTTTACCTTTTATTTACATTATTCCTATTTCATAGACAATTTAAAAAAAAGAAAAAGCACTGTAATCTTCATGGAAATAGAAATCAAATAGCAGATCTCTACAGTATGTGGAAAATAAAACTATAAACAGGTAGAGTTAATAAATTTTAATCATGTTCATTTAACCATGATAGAAATGTGATTATCATCATTATATTAAAAATTGAAATAATTGATTGACATTGGGTTTTTGATGAATAAAAAAGTGAATTAGATACAGTGGTTGGAAAATCATCTTGAATTCATGATTTTACTAATTTTTAATATTTTGTTATATTGTCAGAGTTAATATTAAATCTTAAAACTGATAAAACTCTCCATATAGTATTGCTACTCAATGCAAAACAGAGTAATCAATGGATGCAAGGTTTGTACATAAAATTTCTATCTAGTGCCTACTCATCCAATATCCCCAGACTAGTTTCTAGTTTGGCTTTCGTCAGTGAGGAGCCTTGGATCTGAGAGCACTGCACCTAGATCTTAGGATCTAATACAACCCTCCAGCAGCCACCTTTTATCTCTACTTAACTATAAAACTATGAATCTAAAATTGAAACCATAATAATATTGTTAATTCCAAGCTCATTAGCTTATATTGTCATATAGGTCTGAACTCACTTCAGTACCTTTATAATTTGTTATCTTTGGTTCCTCACTGATGAAAGCCACAAGCTAGAAACTAGTCTGGGGATATTGAATGAGTAGGCACTAGATAGGGATTTTACACACAAACCTTTTTGCATTGAGTGGCAATACTGTATAGAGAGTTTTGCCTGTTTAAATAGCTTGAGCAAACATAAGAAGTAGTGATCATATGATGTCTAGTAGTTTAATACTAAATCTTGTAATAATGCATCAATATCTGGTGGCACAAGGTCAAACAAGAGTTGAACTAGAAGCTTTAGAGTTTTTTCAGATAGCCAGTGTGTAACTAATACAGCCAGCCATCTGATATTGGTCAAAAATAAGAAATAACTAATTTTAACTTCAGAACAAAGTAATAAAAGAAAGCCATAAAAACTTTTCCATCATTAATTGACTGGTTGGGTGGGCTTTTCTTTGCCAATATTTCTCTGTCTTATGGATAGGTTCTGTAGAGGCCTTTGTTATCAACTTTCATGACTTTATATGCAAATCTTATTTAGGCAACAATAATATCATATGACTTTCTCATTTAGAGTAAAAATCTGATTGACACATAATGTTTTAGCTTTACAGATTAATTTTAAAAAACAATTTAATATGACTTTACAAATCATAGTTAATCTATTTGTAAGTAGATGTATTCTGATTTTAAAAAAGAATATCTAATTTTCAGTTGTTTTAGAATTGCTGCTGTCACTAAAATCAAAATTGCATATTGAACTATTTTTGAAAATAAACTATGATGTAAGATTACTAGCTCTCTTTTTTAAAAAAAATGTCATTGTTAGTAATTCCATTGTTTTTATGTTGTAAAAACATCAGACTAATGCATTTAAGCTTGTGATATTCTGTAAGTTTTGATCCTGGCTGATATGTATTTGAAGACTGAGGAACTAAACTATATTGCAGAGAGCATTAGCTGCCACTACCAATACAACTTTAATGGATTTTTAATTCATTTAATACAGCTTAAGTCAAATTAATTGTAGTTCTCATTATATTTGCCTTGGGAGAAATTTTTTTTCTTTACATATTGGAACCAGTTATAAATTCTTAAATCTTACAAACCTGTGATCTAATTTTGATTTAACAAATTTAGCAACTTTAAATAACGTTTTGATATTTACAAATTTGAACCATTATCCTACAATATCTGGTCTGATACTAGTAGAATAACAAAGCTAAACGATTTTACTTAATTCTAAAAGTTATTATGTACAGCAACAAATTTTAATTAGTGCTCATGCTTTGTCTGTGTGAGGATTATCACTATTTACATTATCTTTACATTTATAATTAAACATTTATTTTTAGCGCTGTTTCTAATTATAATAAATTTAATCAGCCATTTAAGCTATTGTGCGCTTTTTCACGAGTGTTAAATAATAAATGAGTACTTCCGCTTACAACACAAGATATAGTATTTAGGAAAGAATAAAATGAATCCACTTATTCAATCCAACCCAAATGCTTATATATGGGAAAATCTTAAGTACTGTAAGTGAAAGTGTGAGGATAGACTACTCACTTTAAACCACTATTTACGATATCTGAATGAATGACACCGACGAAATTATCTAGAATTTACTAGACATCACTCACAAATGAAACTTTAAACATATGTAAACAAACATTTATTTTTAGTGCTGTTTCTAATTGTAATAAATTTAATCAGCCATTTAAGAAACAGCGCTAAAAATAAATGTTTATTTACATATGTTTAAAGTTTCATTTGTGAGTGATGTCTAGTAAATTCTAGATAATTTCGTCGGCGTCATTCATTCAGATATCGTAAACAGTGGTTTAAAGTGAGTAGTCTATCCTCACACTTTCACTTACAGTACTTAAGATTTGCCCATATATAAGCATTTGGGTTGGATTGAATAAGTGGATTCATTTTATTCTTTCCTAAATACTATATCTTGTGTTGTAAGTGGAAGTACTCATTTATTATTTAACATTCGTGAAAAAGCGCACAATAGCTTAAATAGCTGATTAAATTTATAATTAAATTAAGTATTTCTCTCATTTTTTTTTTACTTATTATTTTCAGTCATTTAGGTTAATACAAAGCTTGATCATTTTCAGCCTTTCATGTCATCTTCTATTTCTCTGCACTGATTGGCAATTGGACTGTGTATTTCCATCTTTTAATTACATGCACTGCAATTCTAACTCCATTCTCTTTCTGTTTTTCTAAATTTTGACTCTTCATCTTTTTATATATATATTTTCTTCTGGAGTTAGAATGATGAGTGGCTGCTAATGATGATGATGATGATGATTACACTTTTGTTTTTTTAACAAAAGATAATATCAAGACAAGGAATCACTTTTAATTGAAGATTTATCCAATTTAGTTAATGCAAATGTATTTTTTTTAAATAGAGATTCATCGAAGATTTCATGTTACTGTTATCCCAAATCTTATAATTACTATCTCAGATCAATAAAAATTATTCTGAATTATGGCCACTTGGACATAGCACGTAATATTTTTATTCTGATCTAATCTGTGCATATATATATTTAAGCTCCAATGGTAGCATTTATATGCATATATATCGGACTAAGGTTTGAAAGTGAAACATATGGATGAGAAAACAAACAAGTATTATTAATATCACATTCAAAAAATTAAGAGGTTGATATGGTAGGTATGTTGCCAGAAGTGATCATAATTATATGGACATTTGTTATCTTAAACTGAATTTCAAGAAATTGTAAAAGGTCATACAGGAGATAAACAAATTTGATGAGAGTAAAATGAATAAAGAAACTATGAATTGGAAAAATAGGATTAATTTTGGGAAACCTTCACCCTACAGTGTATTGATAGTGATTGAAAGATGATATATTAAACTTTCCCATGACAATTTACAATTCTAAACCTATAATCATATCTTCCATCACTAAGTTAGTATCAGTCAAATTTTTTTTTTTTTATATGAAATCATCTTCATAATCTCTTCAACCTGTTTGGATATTGTATCAGAAATCTAACTGTTTTTACCTATGAAATTTGCTTCCTTCTTCAGACTGCTTAACATAGTTAATATATCTTGGTTTCATTTTATATTATCAGGTAAAATAACTTTTTAATTCATTAACTTTACCATTTTAAACATCTTTCTGTATTTTATAATCTTTTGATTTGTTTTATTATATTGTCTTTACAATTAAATCCTTTTGAATTATAAAATATATAGCTCTTACTCTTAATACATAAGTTGTTCTAAAATATTAGCATTAATAAGAATTTCAATTTGAATATTTTTTTAGTAATTGTAATTACTATTTTAAAACATAGTATTTATCATAATGTTAAATGCATGTGAAATAACACACTGCATATATTGCCACTGCTTTATTTTAGTTTAAAATAAATAGCAGATTGATAGCCGTGAAACAAAATTGTTTATTAATTTCAGGCTCGCTGATCTGCTTTTAGGTGGGACTATTCTCACAACTCAGATTGCCTTGAAACGAGGTTTGGCTTGCAGCACAGCAGGAGGAACACACCATGCTTTTCCTGACTATGGATCAGGATTTTGCCTTCTGAATGATCTCGCAGTAGCTGCCAAATTATTGATTGACAACAAGAAAGTATCTAAAATACTCATTATTGATTTAGATGTTCATCAGGTTAGTGTTTTAAAACTTATCTTTCTGTTAGTTGTTATCTTCTTAAAATAATAATTTTTACTATATAGTTTTATATGATAAGTTTCTTTGCCTTTTCAAAGTATTTTTTTACAACTATTAGACTTTTAGTGCAGATAGTTTAAACAATGAAAGAATATCTGTGCAGTTCAACACATTACATAAGTGATGAACTCAAGAGCTAATGCTTCCTGGATCGATTCTCCGTTGTATATGCTGTTGCTTGACCTATTGCTTGTATAATAATCTCATGACCTCTTATACAACTGACTTTATAATTATAATTTTTTCTTACCAATAAAACTTCATATTATTTTTCAGTTTACATTTAACATATACTTTCAAGAGACGTTCTCTTTCTTTTACTCCAGAGTCATCTATTGTAAGCACAACTTTGAATTTTAAATTTTCATTGAAAAGGATAATAAGTCAGAAAGTGATTTGGAGATATGGGTATAATAGCATTTCTCTAAGGCATTTGTTGATTATTCAATCTTATTATAGATGGCTCTGGTGTAACATGAACATCACTGCTCTTGTTTTTATTTTAATGAAAGAATAGTTAAAACCATTTCTGCAATTACTCTTTGTTTTTGAATTTTCTATAGATTGTTTTTCAGGAATCACTTTCATAAGGTTTG
The DNA here is from genome assembly GCA_028023455.1 of Epiperipatus broadwayi. Taxonomy (NCBI): domain Eukaryota; kingdom Metazoa; phylum Onychophora; class Udeonychophora; order Euonychophora; family Peripatidae; genus Epiperipatus; species Epiperipatus broadwayi. Next base: position 950,963 of record JAQFVV010012572.1, on the reverse strand, counting down.
ACTACTTGGAAATTTGGGAAAGGATTAAAACCAGAATCAAAGAAAGTTCCTAAAAATGATAATATATGATATTGAAGATGTAAATTTCAAAACAAATTATATGATATGGATAGCTCATATGATTTTAATCTTAAGCTAGGATATGATTTTTGGTCATTTAAAAATTATAATATTGAATGTAAAAAAAGTGAATCTCTGTAGTAATATTTTGTCATTAATATTTTTTAAAAAAACTTATATTCTTTAAAAACTATTAAGTCTTAATAAAAATTATGTAAGCACCAGTGTTATATTTTACGTCACTCCTTTTTAGAACCATTTATACCCATCAGCCACTTTTATCCTCTATTATATTATTCAAACTGATGTCTGGACATTTTCATTTACCCTAAGATTTTGATCTTAAGCTAATCTACTTTATAGCTATATAGGTCTGACACTAAGTTAGAAACAGCATCATAATGCTTTGTTATGGTGTAGAAGTTATATATCAAGTATATGTTTTTTATTAATAAATTGATTTTTTTAACATTCTTTTTTTTTCTCTGTTGCTAATGTTTATAGGTTTTTTATTAACTAAAAGGGTAACTGATTTATATTTACCTCATAAAATAATTGTTAATTCCTTTCTTTTTTTCAGCTCTTGAAAAATCTTAATATTTTTGTTAATTTATTTCTAAACTAAATTTAAATAGTGTTTGTATATTTTAGTTTAAAGGTATAGCAGTGGAATCTATATTACTATATGAATATGAAAGATTGTTTGTTTATGACTTTATAACTCAACAAATATTGCACCAATTTTGAAGAATCTTGCATGACTTTCTTTCTCTTTTTGTATAGAATTTTACTAGCATACAAATTTTTGCTTTAATTATTAAAAAAAAAAGAAGGTGTAATTTGTAATATAAAAATGCATAGAAAATCTGTATTGTGACTATTTTTGAATGGTGTTATAAAAAACTAAAAAGAGGGCAGCACTGATTAAAAAATTAGAGTTGGAAAACTTTTTAAATGAAAAGTATAGTTTTTGATAAAGCAAGGAATTAAATTGCATTTGTACCATGTATTTAATTTCTCATTTGACTAATGACAAATTTGTAACACTTTTAATAAAGAATTTGATAAATTTTTAGGATTTTTGTTTAATATTACTTTTTTACCTTTTGTTTGTATTTCTAATTTTATTTAATGAAACGTTTTTAATGTCTGCAACTGAAATTATTATTTTCTTTTTATGAAATAGTTACTTCTTAGATACAGCTGAGTGCGCTTTCAGTGTAGTTTACCAAATTCATAGCTCTCATTGATTGGCTAGTGTACTGCCATATTTTTATACAGGAATAATTAAGTATGCGAGATTATTTAAATGAGATTTTTACATATTCTATTTGGTTGACAGTTGAACACCTTTTTCTTTTTTTGTTAATAATGTGATAAACCACATCTCCTTAATAACTATCTGCTTGAATCTAGAGGCACCATATTGAATTTTTAAAAAAACTGACCTGAGACACAATTTTCACAAAAACTTTAGTTTTAATAATGTTAGAGCAAAAAACTTTACATTGATAGAAACTAGAAAAACTAAGAAAAACAATAAGGTGAAGACAACTAATGATTACCATTTAAAAATAAGGAAAAAAAGAAATTTCAAAATCCGACATAATTATTACTTTATAGTTCGTTCATAATTTCTAATTGATCATTAACTAAGTGTAAATTGCATCTTCAGTGATAATTTCTTTGTATTCCTCACAAAATTATCTTTCAAATCATATATAATACCTCTTACCTGAGATAATCCATAGCTTCAGAATCTCCAAAAGTATTCGCATAAGAATTCTTTATTTTTATCTTGTACCCCAAAAGTTGATAAATCTCAAAGATATCTATAAGAAAAAGATTCATCCTAATAAAAGATACAAACAAGTCATTTCCAGAAGATGGATATGCATTTGTCATCATAGCAATTGGCTTCTTGTCTATCTAAAACTAGAAATTGTAGGCTACTGTCTGTATCATTGATAAAATGAGTTTCATCTCATCATTTTATATATATTTTTTTGTGTTCATCAGTGATGTTTATATTCTTTATGCGCACCAGTGATGTTTATATTCTTTATGCACCCCAGTGATGCTATCTTGTTATATTTATTGTATCACATAGATATAATTTATTTACATATAGTCCATTTGTTAGCTATAGACTTGAAAATAATGTGATGAAAGATATGGCAAAACTAGTGACTCCACAGCATGAGTATCAAGGCATAGACAAGAATCAGAATTTGATTCTTTGCCTGCATATACAATTCCGTGTTGTATATGCATAACCATTGTGATTACTACTACACAAACATCATTTGAAATCTATTTATTGGTTTAAGTGTTTCTATTTTCACATGGTACTATGCCCGATAAATTTTATGAATGCTTTATCAACTGCAATCTTTCTGTACATTTGATTATTAGTTTTTAAAATTTACATTGCAGTGCTCTATGTATGTAAATCATTACTTGATATAAAACATGCAAGAGTAAATACAAACACACCATATAAACATAATAATAAATAATAAATTATTAAACCTTTTGAGAATCATTATTTTATAAATTTGCCTCAAACTTGGATTAGAACACATAAAATTACTGTACATATGAATTCATATAATGTATAACATGAGCATTAATAAATATTATAGGATTTATACACACACACGCCAATACAAATACAAATTAATAAAAATGAAATCATTTTTCAAATACAGTAATTAAAAAAAAATTAAAATATTATTCAAAAAATTAAAAAATTAAAATTGTATACTTACGAGACCGATATTCTGCAATTACATTTAGACTCCATGAAAGGCCTTGTTTGTGAATAATCGGCGTATTTTTAATCCATTTTGTCTAACTCATGAGCCCGATAAAAGTTTTCTGTTTTTATTGCTTCATGGAAATTAGAAAAGTAATAAAAAAAAAAAAATTAAACGCGCTTGTTACGAAAAAAATTAATAAAAAATTCAAATTTCATTGGATTTTTTTTTTTGAAGACACCATTAGAAAGCTACATTCCAGATGTATCAAATGCCCATATTTCTGTTGACATCATGCTTATAGTTTTTACATCATTAAAAAAAGAAAACATTTCGACCAATCAAATAAAACGTATTTCAAAACTGCTTAATAAGCAGAAGCAGTTAACTTTTCTTTTCCTGTCATATCATTCCATAAACTAGATTAACATTCTGTGGACTGAAGGTGTGACCAAATTGTTTTCATGTTTCCAGAAGATAGACTTATATTCCGATTATTCTTTGCACATTTATATAAGTATTTGTGTTGAGCAATTCTTATGATGTTGTTTGCTTTTGATTTTCCGTAGTATACAACTGTACAGGATGGGTTACTGCATTGGATTTTATATACGATCTGCAGCATGTCTTCCAATGGCAATTTATCTTTGGCGATATTAATTAATCTGTTAAGATTTGGGTCGGGGGGTGGGAGGGGGGGTTCAAAAACTGACGTTGAATGTTGGTGGCAGATTTTTTAAATTTTATTTGTTAGGTTAGGAATGTATGGCATGTTACTTAGGGTTTAATTTCTTCCTGAGGTAGAATTAGCTAGTTTATATTTTTATAAAATTTGTTTAATTATATTTAACAGGATGTTTTTGTTGTAGCCTATATTATATAGATCTTTGATATAGGAATCTAAATTTGCTTTCCTATTGGCTTCATATTTACAAAGATGTAGATTTCCTTTTAAGAAGTCTTTAATGCTGGCTAGTTTATAGGCCATAGGTATACAGGATTGTGGGGGATCGCGCTCTGATTTTGATTGGCTTCACTAGTCCAGTTGATGTTTGTTTCTTTGGATTAGCAAATCTAAAAACTTTAAGCCTCGTGAAATGTTTTCATGTTCAGTAGTCTATATTAAGGCTGTTGCTTGCATTAGTAATTCTCGTAGTTGTGCATTGGTCTCTTCAGAGCCATATTAGCACATCATCAATGTATCATATATAAAATACAGTTCTTTATCTATAAATATAGCTATAATTTTTTCTTTGGCATTAGCAAGTCCTAAGCTGCATACGATTCTGCTTATAGGCACACCCATTGGCCATGAATTTCCATACTATGGAATCCATTGTTGAATTTAGCATTATGTCTTTGTCAGTCCAATGAAGAATGTTAATGATAAAATCTCATTTTTTGAGAATTGTAACCTGTTTTTATTAATAGATTTTGTATTATGTCAATAGACTGCCTTGCAGCATTGAACTACACCTGGGTCTCATTTTACGCGGACTTATTTAACGCGATTTTGAAGTTGCGCGATTCGTGTTTCACCGGAAATCGAACCCCGATATTGCGCTATTACTTTAAATAATAAATTTCGCACACTTACCTTATATTGAAAGTAATAACACATTATTGGAATTCAACTTTCAACTTAGTAATTTCAATATTTTCAGTGCTTTATAATAGTAAGATTTTATGCAATAATGAAATTAAAATCATGATTTCCACATTTTATGTATACACACATTAAATTTTACAAGATTATAATGTAAATTTGTCAAACATTGTGTGTATTAATTTTGCATTTTAAATCACATTCTGTTTTTGCTTTTTAAAAAAGAACGTAATCAATTATTAATCATTTAGTGTCCACAAGTTTATTTTTAAAAGGTTAGTAATAGCAGTGGGCACAATTAAATTTGACAATTAAAAATTAAAATCTGATTTTTAATTGTAATTAACAATTTAAAAATTACTTACGCGACTTGAAATAATGTGATGTGAAATTTGATTTTTAAACGGAATTGAAAATTAAAGGCAAAAATAAGAATTTCATTTTTAGTTGTTAGTTTTTAATTAAATTTTTCCCAGCAGTTGTGAATAAATGTCTTTTTATTATCATAAGTCTAAGTTCATAAACAACTAATAAAATCATCGTCTCAAAGATTAATTACTAATTACGTTGTCAACAGAAAAACATTAACACAACATGAGAGTGCAAACAAACGTGTGTTTTGGCAAATAGCGATAATAATTAAAACGTGTATAAAAAAATGTAAATTACCGTACTGTAAATTATGCATAAAAATATATTATTTTTGAATAAAATTAAATATTATAGTTTAAAAAAGTTTGTCTTGTATCAATTTTTTTCAAATTTGAAATTTTTTATTAGTCACATTTTATTTTCTTATTTTTTTTTTGCGCGAATTTTAAAGTAATTTTACGTTGGTGCTTTGCTTTTATGCGAATTTTGAAAAATCACAGACAGCATCCCCCCTCCCCTTTTTCAATGTAAGTTACGTCTATTTTTGCGCGATTTCGTTTGCGCGTGTTTTCTGAGGAACCTATCTATCGCGTAAAACGAGACCCAGGTGTACATAGTTCAGTAATGTCTAATGATGATAATTTGTAGTTCTCTTTCATATGTGCTGTGTTGGATTGTACAAAATCCGGAGATGATTTTATCAGAATTTTTCGAATCCCAAATGACATGTTTAGCCAATCACCTGTGATACTAATAGCATTGTAGTAATAGACCCCCAAAGTCTACTATTAGGAATAGAAGGTAGTTCTCTTTATGCAGCTTTATATTCGAAAACATGCATGGAAGAATTGCAGCCAGTGGATACATTTTTACATAATCAGTTCTGTTATATGCCTTATTGCAATGTTTGCATTGTATTGAAGTGATGAATTTATCTTCTTTTATATTATATGACTTGATTTGTTTGAAATTTATTTTCTGATCTGTAGGGCTGTTTTTTGTATATATTCTTTAGAATTTATCGGCATGGAGCAGTTGCCTTTATCCTCATTTAAATAGACTATCTTTTTCTGCATAAATTGTTTGCAACTAATTATGTATTTATTTCATGTTAAATTCTTTGGTTTATCTGGAATCAAATGTGGATTTGGGCGATTTGTTTAAACATGACTTCTTAATTGGGTATGTTCTCAAAATTGGACTCAGAAGTCTGCTATTGTCTTTAAATGAGGATTTTTCGATGTGTTTCTTACAAACTTTGAGCTATATTCCAATATGGTTCTAATTTTAGCCAGAATGTGAGTTTTTCTTAGATTGACAAAATGTTTATTTGAGCTGGAGTTTATTTGAACTTCTTGTTTATTTGCGGGGAAGTTCAGTTTTTTTAATTGTATTTAAGATTTACAGTATTAAATGATTTTAGTTGGTATTTTATAATACTTTAAGGTTTTTATTTTTCTCTGTGGATTATTTTTCAGTGCTTTTTTACATCTTCAAATTATATATTTTAATAAGGGTATTTTTAAATACACAGATATTTGCTAATATTGTTGCATTGATTTGTTAAGGTTGATGCAGCAGCAGTTAGGGAACACTTTAGATTTTTAAACCGTTCTCCAAAAATGTTAGCCTTTCTTGTAATTTAAATGTAGGTTTATATAATTTCATTGAGAGTGTAAATAATTATTGGCTGTCTACATTTAAATGTAATATTACTTTTTCTCTTTTGTTTGCATGGAACAAGATGACAGAAAGAGAAAAGTTAAAGAGACATTATTTATTGCCAACCACAGTCTGTCAGCCAAACGGGATATGTAAAAATCTGATTTAAATAACCTTGCTTATATATCTCAATATAAATAGGACAGCATATCTAGCCAAGCAGTGAGAGCTATGAATCTGGTGAACTATATCGAAAGTACACTCAGTTGTATCTAAGAAGTATCTATTTCATATGAGGAAAATAATAAAATCTTTTCAGACGTGGACATTAAAAATGTTTTGTTAAATATGATTTTAGTTTAAATATATAATTTAACACATGTTAAAATAAACTGTAAAATAGCACAGGTATATCAAGAGAAACACTATTGTATTTGATAAACTTTTATCATAAAATTGATAAACTTTTAGGGATGTCAGTTTAAATATATTTAACACTTGAAAAAGTAAATTTCAAAATGCCACTGGTATAGTAAGAGAATTTCTACTAAATATGATAAATTTTTACTGTTTCCCTTTTATTATATTCTCACTTGATAAAATAATTTTTCAAAATATTTAATAAATGTGAAATTTTTTTTTTTAAAATGGCATGGATATTTACCTGATTTTAAAGATATTAACCTCCATTAAAAGGTAGGCTAAATATAAGAAATAGAAAAAATAAGATCAAGAGATAGGTTCTCATTATTTAATTTCTAAAAGATGTTCACTTACAATAAATTTTAAAAAAATATAACTTTTCTACAATATTGAAAAAATATATATATTTTTTTATTCTTTATTTATTTACTATCTACCAATTCTTTATATTTTTACATAGTCTATGGATTTTTGGTTTAAAGTACTTACCTCAATTTAAGCAATAAATCAATAAAAATAAATGAAAGTAGGTAACCTTACATTATTTATATTAGAAAAAATGTCGACTTACAATAATTAAAAAAAGCTGGCTTTTCTACAGTACTTTATAAATTAATTGAAACCATATTAAAAATTGTCAAATAAAATAAATTATTTACTTTTGTAAATAATAGCAGTGTGCATAATAAATTAACAATTATTTATTAAGTGCTTTATAAATTATATACTTTAAGTAATATTAAAATTATCCAAATATATTTTTATTATCCTTTATATATCTAATACATGATAATATATTACAATTGCTGCCATTGTCAATAATAATATTTGTTAATGAATTTTATTAATGAAAGCATATATAAGCATGAAAATGAATAAATAGTTAGGCACTTAATTCAATGCATAAAGAAAACTAATGATCTTATAAATTTACAATATTTTAGCCAGGAACAGGGACATTCTCAGATGATTCTGGAAAATTAAACAGCCTTTCTCCTCTCCTTATATGTCAACATAATGATATTTATTAGTTAAATTAGAAATGCATGACTCTATTTAAAAGAGAGATAAATACTTAAATTCATATGTATTACAAATAGAATGCTAGGAATTGTATTTTTAAAACTTAATTACCATATATAAATGAATATTATATGCAATTATTCAAATTAAAAATGCATGATTTTGATCAGTAGAATAAAATTTAATAATAAAACTCTTGAAAAAAAAAAGCATATTTAAATATATTATAACTTCTAAACAGCATGCCAGGAACAAATTCCTTGAAACTAATTATTATTTACAAATGATTATTATTTGTAATTAAATGAATTTGTTATATGTTTTTGTATTTGATGTGTTGTGGGTATATTGTATATATCAGAGTGTATACTCAATAATACTAATTAGTTTATCATATGAGAAATATATTTAAAATAAAATACTATAACTGATCGTAAAATATTAATTTTTTTGCAATATTGCTGTTGATAACTTGTATTATTATTTCATTTAAATAATGATGGGAAACAGCTACTTATAGTGTTATAATATTTTATTCTATTAACATGAGTTAAGCCATGGGTAAAGCTAGTGTTTTAATCAGTAAAATAAACAACTGGAAGTTTTAAACATCAATCTCAGTTCAAAATAAGACTTAATATTTCTATCTTCCGTGGGATTTAAATTTGTCAATAAGACATAAAATACTCCAGCAAGAAAGAAGTTTATATTAGCCATTACTTTACATGCAAACGATTTTTAGAACTTTGAAATAAATAGTTTAGAAATGGTAACTTAATAAAATCAAAACAAATATGACATATTTCTAGATTCATCCCCTGTTATTTGTTTTAGTGATGTCTACATTTATAAGTAGTTGTTAAAAGTGATTAATAGTACAAAGAACACAATGAATTGAGAAATATATAGTGTACTAAAGATGCCTGATGCCAAGAGATGAATAGTAAATATCGGAAAGAACACAGTGAATTGCAGAACTTTAGATACATGATTCAAGATGAGCAACTAAAACAAAAATTATGAATTTCAAAAGATGGAAACAAAAAAATCACATGATTCAGGCATACGTAGTGTTTTTTAGGAGTTCTGGAATAGAATAGATATTGTTTTTGAATGCCAAATGATGCTTAGTTTTGGTAAATTGAAAATAATGTGTAAATATTTGAATTTTAAAATAATTCCTTACTTATTTATGATATATTCAAATAATCATTGAGTATCATAACTTTTATAATTTCTTTTTACTAATTTTTCACCAATGCATCACAAGTAATAATTAGAATCACAATTGGGATACAATTTTTCTGGCTTTAAGATGAATTCAAATGCCTACTGTAATGATGAACTTTCAAATGAAAATGATCTATGTTGAGGATGGTTTTTCAAACGAAACTTGTTTATGTTGAAATTGATTCTTCAAGTGAAGAGTGTCTTTGATATTCATAATCTTTATTGAATATGTCTTTGAAAATTAAAGGAAATGAACATGTTTCATGTACATATAGAAAAACATGTTGAAGAAAATAATTCTGGTGTAAAATCAGAATAGTTATTAACTAAAAGCAAAGAAAAAAAGGTCAATGATATAAATAAGTGTAAGAGTGGTGAAGCCTGTTGATTAATGTTTTATAAGTTTTTATAGGATAGCATTTGTCTCTATGCATTCATTCAAGCTAAACTTTGAAAGTAATTAAAATTTTCTTATTTTGTTTTTAGAAACAAATACTACAGTAATATTAAATGACAGTAATACATATATATTTTTCTAGAGTTCTCATTGTTTACTTCGTATTATAGTTGGATTATGAGAAATATAGTTTATTGTAGCATAAAAAGACAATTCTAAACCATTGGAACTTCGTGTTAACCATTTAGCCTTATGCTCATCTATTTATTGATGTAAAAGTTTATTAAAACTGTTATACAGCTTCAAAATTGGAATCCTAAATAAATCACATTAAGATGGCAAGCAATGGCAAATTACCACCAATGATGGCCAAATATCATTTAATTATTGTACCTTATTGTTTAATCATTCTATCTGTTTTTGGAAAAGCAACTTATCATATAATATCATTTGAACTTTTGTATCCATTTGTTTATCTAATCCTTTGAGTGAATTTTATCATAGATGACAAAGAATTAAACATCATTTGTTAATATGAGAAGCTATAATTGCTATTCCAGTATGATTGATGGGAGTGTAAGTCTCCGGTACCCAAGTCATTGGTATGTTATACCTGAAACACAGGTCAAATGAGCAATTAGTCTATTTTTACACTGAAAACATTCATCAGTATGTAAGATATGCATTGTAAGAACACACTAAGATTCTCTGATAATTATATATAATCTGTGTGTTTGTTGTTCATCTATTTGCATATACATTTTTAACAGAGGCAAAACTCTCTGTACAGTAGTGCCACCCATTGCAAGCCAGAGTAATCAATAGATGTAAGAAGGTTTGTGCATATATTGATTACTCTGGCTTGCATTGGCTAGCACTATTATATGGAGAATGGTGATCATGTGATGTTTAGTAATCATATACATTTTTAAAATAGCAAATATTTTGTTAATTGAAAACAATCAACATCTTAAGATAATTTAATTTTTTTTTTCACTTTGCTTTTCCTTTTTTAAACACTTGAGACTTTGTTAAAAATTATAATAAAGAATTTTTTAGTGATAATTCTAACAGTTTAATGATAGCTATAAAATATCTTAACCATAAACTTTTAGTATTACAAAGGAAAGTTTTTTTTTTTTAAAAAAAAAAAATTGGAGTATCCATGGAAAAATTTTTATAGTCTGAAATTTCATTAAAAAATTACCAATATGTTTTTTTTTTTTTTAAAATACCAACATTAAAATCATGCACAAGCATTGTATTTAAACTCAAAATAATAAAAACTATGAAAATTGTAAAATTTGATCAATTGAATTTTCTAATGACACCAGAAAAATATTGGTACTATTAAGATAACAGATAAAATGAATAATAACTGATTTCAATTCCTGATTCATTGTTGCGCTCTTTAATAGTAAAAGAAAATTGATTCTTCATAAATCTTAGTATATTCAAAGGAGAAAATGAAATAGTGATTAAGTGGATTATATTAATCTTATCTAGATGTTGTCATTGATATTGAATCATGCTGTCTGAGAATTGAGATATATGTAAAAGAAATTAATGAAAAATTATAAACAGCAAATAAACTGTAAAAGTGTAATCTGGAAACAATTAAGTATCTGACATGACGAAACAAATTTTATTCAAAATGCAAACTTCATTAGATAGGAAGTTGAAAAATACCATAACAGAAAAACAAAAATTCATTGCCCCACACTAGAAAGTTATCAAGCTACAAATATAAGATCAGATTCAAAATAGAAATGACTTTAATTCACATTTAGTATCTTTGCCAGAGATCAGCAAAATTAGCAATAGATTTAAGCATCAAACACTATATATTACTAATACTATTGGAAACAGTACAAACTTCAATTTAGCGTATAGGATTGTTAGTGTCTCATATGACAAATTGATTTTAAAGATTATAAAGGTCAGCTGATTATGCATATTTAATGTACAGTATCATAAGTTCAATCTTCCTAAAAGCATACAGTTAAAAATAAGTCATGTGATATTTGTTCAGTATATAGCAATGTTTGCTAAAGGATCAGCAATGCTTATAGTTAGTATAAAATGAATTGACTAAAATTTACAGTCACCGGCATAATGTTAGATCTATTAACTGTACAAGCAAGTTGACTTGAGTTCAAAATTTAAAGTATTTTTGAATATCAGATTATTAATTTGGACAGTATAAGGAAAGTAAAGCTTCTAATTGTAAGAATACAAGTCCTAATTCTTACTGAATATCACCAATGTTAGAAACTTATCAGGGAATTTGATTATACTACTACCATCTAGAGTTTATTGATTATCCATTCCATTAGATAGTTCTGGAGTGAAGTAAATAATCCATATTATTTCTTTAAATACAATTCTTAAAAACAGACGGCTCCACTAACAAATCCTTTCCCAAAAGAACCAAATTTTAAAAATAATTTTCTCAAACAACTATTCTCAGATAATTTCAGATAAGAGGGAATTCATCTTTTGAGCTTAATTTGGATCTCAAAGTATGATCAGACATCTTCATAAGATATTATTTTTGTCTGTATGTTTTAGCTGTAAATGAAATTGCTTTCTCCTTTACCTTCTTTCTATTTTTTTTTTTTTAAAAAAAAAGTTAATAAATTTATATTTTAATTTGGCCAGATATTTTTTGTAAATATTTTTATAATAAAATAGATTCAGAACAGAAGTAAGCAGATATATTAGTTAAAAAACTTTTTAAAAAAAATTGCTATTGTAAGAATTCAATGCTTTTATATCTTCAAAATGTCATAGCAGTAGAGTAAACAAAAAAGAATCAAGCTTTAATTATAGTCACAAAGCTTAATAGTATTAGGTAAAGAAAGTGATCAATTGTAATTCTATTATTTTGAAAATATTAGAAATAATGCTATTTAAGTGAAGTTGATATAGTGTAAGCTGTATGCATACAGTTTGTTAATTTTTAAATAAGTGATAATATTTCTGATGGTTAAAAATATTTCTATAAGGAAATAAAAAAAAAAAAAATGGCAAAAATAAACATGGGTAATTTAGTCCAATAGAAGTGGTAAAAATTTCTGGATCAAACCTTAGTCTATTACTTTTGATGCTTGAATGTCACATAACCTCCAGAGCAGCTAACCATTCAATAGTTTTGCATAAAACATCATTGAGTTTAATTTCTGAATCACAAAATACAAAAGAAAATTCAGATTATGAATGTAAAAATATACAATTCAAATGTAAGAAAGTAAAAGATTTCAAAATTTATCAAAATAATAATAGTTTAGAACAAAAGTTAAAAGAATTAAAGGCATCTGATGGATGTTAGGAGCATTAGGCTCAATACTTCTCACTGAAGATGACCATAAGCTAGAAACTGGTTTGGGGATATGGACTTAATAGCTATGATATCTAGTGACCATTGATTATTCAAATTTATAATAGATGGTTTTGTAATAGAATATGTAGAGCTAATTATTATTTCTTAAAGCATTTTTTACATATGTAGTTTAACTTTGAAGTATAATATATAGCTGTTATAAATATACAATATGTAAGTTCCAAATAATTAAAATATATATTTTATTATTTTTACCGTAAAAATTATTTGGCAATATATATACACATAGACACACACAGATATATATGTATTAGTTTACTTCTGATTTAAAATTAAGTAGATATTTCTGGGAATTATATATTGGTACATATAATGAGTTATATTTTAGGGAGATGGGACTGCATATATCTTTGAAAGTAATGAAAATGTCTTTACATTTTCAATGCATTGTGAAGAAAATTTTCCACTACGTAAACAACAAAGTGATCTAGATGTAGGATTGGAAGCTGGTGCCAGTGTGAGTATATTTATATAATAATTTATTTAATTCATGTAGACTGTCATAGTAATTATTTATGTCATTAGCATAATAAGTTATCTGTCAAAAAGAATCTTCTATACATCAAACTGGATCATAGTATTCAAGTCTTTCTGTCTCTTGTTCAAATGCCCATATTTATTTTTTTCTTATTATCTATTTTTTTTTGTCATTTCTTCTATAATTCTTTCCAAAATATTTTTCTTAATTTCTCAATGTTTAACTATATGACCAATTAATTTTCTTTTTCTGTTCATAATTTCTTCAATGTATATATTTTTAATTACTCTTTTCAACATTTCTGCATTTCTGATATTGTATTTCCAACATATTTTCTATTAACCTGCTAATCCACATCTCTAATCCTCCAATTCACTGTTCTCACTTTTTTTAACTGTTCATGTTTTTTGTTCCATACATAAGAATACTCCAATATTTTAAAACATCTCTTAAATACAATTTCCATGATCCAAAGAATTACTTCTTGTTCTTATTAAAAGCTTTTTAACCATTGTATTTCTTACTCATTTTTTCTTATTTCTATTTTTATATGCTGTTATTTAACTTGCCAAATATTTAAAAGCACTGGCCTTCTCCATAATTTTTTGTTCACTGTTTACTATCATTCTTTTCTTTTTTCCTCCCCTATTTTTATTGCTTTAATTTCACTGTTCTTCTAAATTTTCTATATATTTTGTCAGTCTTATGTACTATCTTATTGAGCTCATTCTCACTATCTGCAAGAATTGTCTCATCATCAGCCAATTACATACAATTAACTGTTCTTTTTTCCATTATTAATTCTATTCATCTCATAACAACATTGATTTAGCAATTTATTTAAATAAATATTTACTGAAATAAGAGATAGATAAAATTCCTGTCTTGTATCTCTTTCTATCTTCTGATTTATATATAGATTACTTTATAAATACATTTCTTTCAATCTTTGCCTTTCGTTTTAAGTATATCCAATAAAATAACTCAATTCCCTTTATTAAATATCTTCAAGATTAATAAAGCAAATATTGATCTCTTTCTTTCTATCACTCAACATCTTATTTTTTTTTCTAAATGTCTTATTTCTTTGAAATACAGCTTTTTAAGATCTATAATTAGTATCTGCTGTCATAGATCTTGAAATTAATTGTTATGCCTTGCATTTCATGAATTAGGCCTTTTTCACAGAAGAATTGTGACTCCTGAAAGAAAATCTTCTGGCTCATAGATTGTATTATTAATAATTCATTTTCTCAATTTCTTCAATAATTCAATTGAAATCTTATCAATTTCATCTGCGTTGACAGTTTTTATTTCACATAATATTTTTATAACTTTAATCCTCATTATTTCTCAAATCTTATTCCCATATTTTTATATTTCAATTAAGTTGGACAAAGTCTTATTATTTCTATCATCGGTCATTGATATATTCTTCTTATCTTTTCAATGCATTTATTTTCTTGACTAATATTTTAACATTTCTATCTTCCATTATGATTCCATTTCTGTGATTCTGCTTTCCTATCCACTTTATTTCATTTTACTATAAATTAAATTCAACATGCCTTTTCTTTATAGTTTCTTTATTTTTTTAAATTTATTTAACACACATTGATTACGTAAGTAATATTTACTAAGGCAATAAACCTTTAAGCATGTGCGCTTGAAAATACAAGGTATTTTTGTATATTTCTTTATTTTTGTAAATTTCAGTTCTAGCTACTCCTTTCTAGCATTATATATTTCACTTCTCAATTCATTGTTAAATCTTTTATGTATATTCTTCCATTTTATTTTTTCTATCATTTTATTCATCATCTCATTACTAATGTAAATCATTTTTTGTTCTTTTATTTATCACTGCCTCTATTGTAACATCTTTTAAATTTTTCTGGAACAATTCATCCATTTTTATTTGATGTATCAATCACTTCGCTAATATTTATATATATATATATTATTCATACATGTATATAACTGTGAAGTTTTTTCTCCCGGATCTTTTTTTCATTTATCATTTCTCATTTCTTTCACAATTCAGTTTTTATCTAATTCTGTTATAGCTCCAGAATGTGCACATGCACTTTAATATCATTTCTAATTCAGTTTTAATCAAAACATAATTTAATTGAAATCTTTTCTTATCACTTGTAAGCTTTCCATCCTCATCATGTAATTATTAAGCCATGTGTTCATTACTATCATACAATTTTTGTATAAAATATTAATAATTTTAATATCTCTATCTGTTTCTATCACAGCATTTTAAACATCTACTATCATTATTAAATTATTTTGCATTTTGATTTCTTCATATATATTTCCTACTTCACCATTAATGCAATTATGGGTTGATCTGTCTTATTATCATCAGTCTTATATTTACTAGAATGTTATTTATACTTTCTTTTGTTGGTAAATTTAAAACAATAGTTAAATTGTTATGATTACTTTTACTTTCAGAGTATAAATTTTCATCATCTTCTTCCTCATTCTTTTTTTACAGCCATAGATTACTATAATATTCAGACTTTTTTGTTGTCTTAGATACTAAATTTATCACCTTTCTGACTTATTCATCATCCTATCATTCTTTTTATCTATTCTTAGAATATATTTCAATTGAAATTACTTCAGGATTGATATGTCCAATCTTAAGAAGCCATATCTTTGCGGAAGTAGTTTTCCATTTTTTTTCTGTAGCCAATTCAGCTATATTTTACATTTTAATTAAAATAAAAATCTGTCGTTTTTATACTTTAAATCTGTCTACCTTTTACAGATGTAACATTTTAAAATTCAACATTTATACTTAATCAAAACAAGAAAACAGAAATTTAAGGGAGATTTATTTATATACTACATCTGATTGCCAATGGCAATAAAGGATGATGTTGTGGTTGTTAGTCACTCTTGGTGGTAACATTATCATAGTGTGAAAGAAAGCAGTTATAAGCTATTTTTTTTATATTTGGGTATAAATATATTTTTATAAAAAAAAAACAAAAAACATTATACCTAAATTCTCTAATTTTATTTGTTAGTTATTATTAATTAACATTCCTATAATATTGATGTTAAGAAAATTGAAAATAGAAATAATATAACTCGTGAGTATTCACCCTAAAGGATATTTTTCTGATATATTCTATAATATCTCAATATTTGATAATATTTTTTAATTTGGCATCTCATTAATCCAATACTTTTTATTCAAATTGGACTTTAATATTTTATTTACCCTAAAGTACTATTAAAAATGAAATTGTTTATAACTATAATCTCTGTCCAACATTATACTATAATTAAAGTACGTCTTTTTAAAGAAAATAAATCATTTTTGTCAAAAAAGTAAACAATATTTATCTAAATCGCATGTTGTTAAAATTGATAATAAATTGAAAGTATGCTAGCCTTTCACATGCGCAATTATAACTGAGACAGCCAATCAGATTTTAAACAGCTATCTAATAAACAATCAAGCTAAGATACGAGACAGAGATTTTGATAGAAAAGGTTGATACCAACCTTTTCTAAACTTAACTTTTATATATATAAGCCAGTTATAATTGCGCATAGCATACTTTCAATTTATTATCAATTTTAACAACATGTGATTTAGATAAATATTGTTTACATACGTTGCAGCTATGAAAATTGCAGTATAGTAAATCTGAGATTTCGTGCCGTAATATATTATATTAATAACACAATGAATGATAATTGTATATGTTTATATATTTAAAGCTTTCATGCTAAGATGCTTAATACTGGCTTATATATATAAAAGTTAAGTTTAGAAAAGGTTGGTATCAACCTTTTCTATCAAAATCTCTATCTCGTGTCTTAGCTTGATTGTTTATTAGATAGCTGTTTAAAATCTGATTGGCTGTCTCAGTTATAATTGCGCATGTGAAAGGCTAGCATACTTTCAATTTATTATCAAAAAAGTAAATAAATAAATGTTGTTATAGTTTAATATTTACATGTCTGTATTTTAATCTCAAATGCTATTTATGTATATATGGGAAATTTTTTTTTAAAGAAATACTTTTATTCACATAAATGCATTAAAAGGTGAAAAATATTTTTTTTTTCTACTTTCTTAAATAAAAGTATGATGTGCTCAAGTTTAGAAATAGTCTTAGTTTATACTTCCTATCAATTTTTGTCAAGCAAGAATTACAATTTAACATATTTTAACTTTGCTATGTATCTGCTAACAAACAATGTAACAGATCACAGCAAATACGATAACTGGGAATAAAATAAATTCAAATATCCAATATAATGAAAATTATTTATGGTAATAGTATGAATACTGAACCCTATCATCTGATGGTGCTCTTTTTCACAAAACGCACATCAATATACCGTTTTAGCAGTCTTAACTTACGGTTGACAGTACAATAGGTGTTTTTTGAGCTGTAACAGGCTGCCTGAGGGCGATGTATTCTATGATTACATAATGAAATACTATGCCCATTGCATTGTGACAGTTTTCGTCAAATGAGCGCTCTTGAACTCTCGCTATGGTCTGATTTGATGGTGGCTGTATTTGAAAGAGATGAAATTCTGCAAAAATTCATTGTCGGAAATTTTTTAGAAAGCGTAATGGAATAATTATTCCATATTAAGAATTGTCGTGTTGTCACACATGCTTCCCTACGCTTGAACTGCATACAACTTGAAAAGGTTCTTCTTTTCAGCAGAGTTTTTTCCGATTTCGCGCGCAAATGCCCGTTTATGCGCGAATCCATGTGAGAACTGTCAAATGTCATCTGCAAGTTGTCCAAATTGGTAGAAGCTGAGTGAATTGCAGGCCAGCCACACAAATGGACGCACAATATTGTGCTTTCCCAGAAAGAGAAACTCCTGTAAGCATAGCTATGTAGGTCTGCGTAAGGGAAGTTGGTTCGAAGGCTCCAAAATCCGTTACTTACAGCTTTGAGACTTCCCTGTTATTTTATTTCCATGTTACTTTTGGCTGCTGTTTTTTATGCCCCCAAAAATGGTGTTTTTGTTTTTTTTTACTTGTTTTAGTTCACAAATTGTCCAAAGTTTCGTTTCTTTTTGATTCAATAAATTATTTTATGGGAAACTTGTTGTTTTTGTTGTTCATATGATTATAAAGTAGGTAGGTAATATTTGATAAGGTTCATTAACAATTAAAGTAGATAATATTTTATTATACCAAAAAAAAAGAAAAAGAAGTGTTTAAGAGTTTATTCAAAAGGCCCTACCAAATAAAATAAAATAATAATAAAGAACTGTGCGGTAACATAATAAAATGTTCAAAAAGAAAATCCAAAAAGAAGTCGATAATTAAAAATCAAAACAAACCTTCCCCGCCACCCTACCTCCCCCAGCTTAAAAAAAAAGTGTTCTTTAAAAACGAACTGTTTATGTCTTTTTTTAAAATTAAAGGCCCAAAAAATTAAGGAAGAACTTTTCGCTATCATATAAAGCTTTCTGTAGCATAAAGATTTTTTTTAAAAAAAGCCTCGTAATAAATTAACAACAACAACAAAAAAAAGACGACAATTCAAAATCAAAACAACCCCTCTCCCCTCCACTCTCTAAAAAACCAAGTTTTGGTTTATTCAAAAGTATCAAATTGTTGAAGTCTTTCAGCAAATCAAAACATCAACAACAACAAAAAAAGAAGATAAGTTCAAAGCAAACAACCAACCCCCTCCACCATCTAAAAACAACAAAGTGTTTGTTACTGTATTTTTGTGTAAACAAACCGACGGAGTGTTAATCGATAATTTAAAAGCAAACCAACACCCCTATTCCATTTAAAAACAAAGTGATTGTTTCTTAAAAAAACGAACCAATAAAAAGAAAAAACCTTGTGGGAAAAAATTTGGTTTACCATAAGTAATATTATGTAAAGAAACCTACAGACAGTTAGTCATTAATTTACAAACAAATCAACACCCCTAGACCATCTAAAACAAAGTATTTGTTTATTAAAAACAACAAAAACCCAGGTGGAATAAAAAAAAAACTTTGGTGATTTACCATTGCCGACGAAAAAAATTTAAAAACCGGTTGAAAAAAAAAATCTTTTACTGTAATATTATGTAAACAAATAGACGACCCATGAATCGGTATATTGATGTGAATTGGGCGAAAAAGAATGCTAGCAGACGGTAGGGTTCAGTATTCATAGTATTACCTTATTTATTTATTGAATAAACAGACAAAATATATAACACTACTATGCAATCCACCTTAATTGAAACATTTAGAATTCAATCTCAATAGTGTTCTGCACATCTAACATGTAGACATATTTCACTAGAGACAGTTCTAATTTTTTAAGTCCACAATATTAATTAGCAATCTAACCAACAAAATAAAGTCATATTATCTTCTGGTAGTAATTCCTCTGCGAACCTTTTCAGGTATATAAACAATAGTAATAAGATCAGGGCGATCTGTATGGAATCCTAACCAACTCATTAACCTTCAGGTAACTGATGCCTGGGATAGGAAACTCCTCAATGACTGAGGGTTAACACTCATGGCTATCTAGTTCAGCGAACCGCCCGATGACAGAAAACATCTCCCATGAAGAACAACAAAGATACAGAACCCTTGTAGCCAAAGTTTCTTCCTATTTATATCATTGTATTTTATCTTATCTTTGCACTAATTAAATCTTGCCTTAACAGATTTAATTAGTATATTTTAATTTAATCACAAACAAAATCTTTCATGTTTTTTAATTCTCATTTTTCTTACCATTATTATTTCATTAATTAAACAAACAGAACTTTAGCATTTCAAAATTCCGTAATTAATTATTTCTTATTAAACAAATGACTATACTTTTGTTTTTATATCTTTATTTTATAATTAATTATTTCTTATCTTTTCTTCTGCAGTTCTTTACTTTTTCTTTGAAAACAATGTGTTTTTATGATTTTTAACTTTTATGTTTCTGGTGATTATAATTTAGATTGTACAATTCTTTTTCTAATTTCAACTACAAACTAACTTCTCTTATATAAATATAACAAGCTTCATATTTCTTATCATCTTGCTACTATGTATATTTAAAATAAATGTATATATATTGTAATATATGCATTTTAAATTAAACGTACATACGAAAGTATCTTATTCTAAAATATTATTTTATTGTTAAATCTTTAAATTTTGCTACTAATATTTTAATCATAGACGTTAGCTTGAAATGCAATCAATTGTAACAAACTAATTAAACAGATAACGAAGGAATTTAATTAGCAGAACCCAATTTAATTAAATCCCACCTTAATTTATAAGTTACTCCAGAAAACAAAAGAAAGCAAACAGATAAAAAGGGTGCCATTTTGAAAAGAACACAGAGCATTTTAAGTGAATTCGAGAAGAGCATTAGTTGCAGAGCGGAGCATTAGTTGCAAAGAATAGCATGAGAATTGCATATTACCCTCGTGGGGAAAGAAGAGAAGTTAGACGTAGAAACTATACGTTCAGAATTATCGTGCGAGTATTCGTTATCGTGTGTTCATAGTGTATTTTTCTAACACAGCTCGGCGGGAATCCGAACTTTGTATAAACTGTAAATCAGTTAGTATCGATCTGTTTTGAGAATTAAACCAACTAGTTCGCAAATTAACTTTTGTGTGCAGTAATTGAAAAGTCAATATACTGCAATCTGGCGCAGTCGAACCTAAAAACCACAGTGAATAACCAGTTACTAATAAGAAAATGTCAGTTTTCGGACAAAACTCTATTGGAGAGTTCGACGTGGAAAACGCGGCCGATTGGCCACTATACCTGTCACAAATTGAAAATTTTTTCATTTTAAATGGCATTGAAGACAACAAGCGGAAAGTAGCCGCCCTCTTATGTTTCTCGGGAAAAAAAATTATTGAAATCGCCAATAAATTATACCAAAATCCCGTAGATGAGAATGTACCATTTAAGGAATTATTTCAACGGCTAAACAAATTTTTTTAGCCCTCGCCCATCCCGCCATATAGCACGCCTACAGTTAAGAAATAGAAAACAACTAAATAGTGAAACAATCAAACAGTATAATTTAGCTCTCAAGGAGCTAGCGAAAGATTGTGTGTACGGTGATTTCGTAGAAGAAATATTATTAGATCAACTGTTATGGGGAATGTCTGATGACAGGCTCAGACAACAGCTGTTAACAGAGGCAGACTTAACCTACGAAAGCACTATAAAGAAAGGAATAACGTTTGAGCTAATTCTAGAACAGGCACAGGCTTTCAAATCAAAAGAGAAAAGTTATGAGCAAGTTTTCAAAACTGATAAAGCAGAAATACGTTCGTTTCAACAGGAATCCCAGAGAAATTACAGAATTAAATGCTACTGCTGTGGGAAAATGGGCCACATAGCTAAAGACTGCAAATGGAAACAAGAAACGTGTTTCAATTGCCGAACTAAGGGCCACCTGGTACGCGCATGCAGACAATCACCAAAGGGGGATGGTCGACAAAGGAAATATAGTCCAGACACAAATGGTAGAGCGTATAGTATTAAATATATATCTACCAAGGGGGAAAGAGATAAGACCATTTCACAAGCACAAACAGAGATCATTAAATTACAAAATCAATTTGAAGATGATCGGAAAGAGTCTGAACAGAAGCAGTGTAAAGTGCAAGATTCTATGAAAGAGCAACTCCAGATTCATATACAGATGATAGATATGTTGGTCGCAGAAAAAACAAAGCTGCAGTCATCTCTAGCACAAAGTCAGCAGGTCATAAAACAGAAATCAGATGAACTCGAAGAATTTCAAGTAAGATTGAAGGCTTCTAGACAACGAGTAATAGAACTTGAACAACAAAACTCAGAACTTAGTGAAAAATTGCAAAGTAAACTCGCAATGTCAGAATTATCCGAACAGGTAGAGAGTTGGCAGCTGTATGAAATGGAACCACAAGAAAAAATGGCCGAAAGTGAAAAGGAAAAAGACATTTCTGAAGATTTTTTAGAAGAGCGGCAATCTTTAACCAGTGAGCTGCCAGATACAAAAACTGTAGAGCAAGGAAAAAATCAGTCTCTCTCCAAGCGGGAGAAAAAGGCACTCAGGGCAGCAAAGAAAAAGAATTTGCACAAATTTCAAGGTTACATCGGTTAATCATAAAAATAAAGTTTTCTCCAGTTTGGAAAAAGAAAAAATAAAGCACCGAGGAGTCGCATCATGGGGTTTTCTGGAGTAAGGGGAAGTAGTGTAATATATGCATTTTAAATTAAATGTACATACGAAAGTATCTTATTCTAAAATATTATTTTATTGTTAAATCTTTAAATTTTGCTACTAATATTTTAATCATAGACGTTAGCTTGAAATGCAATCAATTGTAACAAACTAATTAAACAGATAACGAAGGAATTTAATTAGCAGAACCCAATTTAATTAAATCCCACCTTAATTTATAAGAGTTACTCCAGAAAACAAAAGAAAGCAAACAGATAAAAAGGGTGCCATTTTGAAAAGAACACAGAGCGTTTTAAGTGAATTCGAGAAGAGCATTAGTTGCAAAGAATAGCGTGAGAATTGCGTATTACCCTCGTGGGGAAAGAAGAGAAGTTATACGTAGAAACTATACGTTCAGAATTATCGTGCGAGTATTCGTTATCGTGTGTTCATAGTGTATTTTTCTAACACAGCTTGGCGGGAATCCGAACTTTGTATAAACTGTAAATCAGTTAGTATTGATCTGTTTTGAGAATTAAACCAACTAGTTCGCAAATTAACTTTTGTGTGCAGTAATTGAAAAGTCAATATACTGCATATATACAAGGGGGGACCCCAAAATAACCGGAATTTTATAATAAAAAATTGTTTATTTATTTTTAAGTGTTATAAATTTAATATCTTTCAAATTACTATCCATTTAATGCAATACACTGGTCTAAATGTATTTTTCATTTTTTAAAGTAGTTTGGAAATACTTGCAAAGTGATGCCTTTTAATGCCTCCGTAATTTTTTTCCATCACTTCTAAGTCAGCCAAAAAAAAAAAAAGACATTTTTTTATTTGAGAGGTTAAAAAAAAATTGGACAAAGCGAAATCAAGCAAATATAACTGATAGATAAGCTGGATCTTGCTGAATTTAATTAAAAAGTGTTTCATACTCAAGGCTTTGAGAAATGACAATTTGTTCGAAAGGAGCTTGAATTCTTTTCTTTGCCACAAAACAGGATGTTTACATTTTACTGCATCACGTAAATGTTTCAGAAACTTGCAGGTAAAATGCATGACCATTACAAACTAAATCTGAGAGAAAAATGCTGTTTGCTTTAAAAAAAAAAAATCAGAGTTAATTGTTCGAACTTTTCAGTCATTATAAAAAAATTGACAAAACGTGAAACACATTTTACAAATAATGCAGTATATGGCTCACGATTTCACATGATGATGTCATTTGGCAGATTGGTACAGAATGGTTCCTGCAAGAAGTATGTCACAGCAGAAGTATATACTACAACAGGCATGCAAACCCGAGAACGATTTCGGTTATTTTTGGATCCCCCCTTGTATATATATAATTTCTATTTATGTAAAGTATGCCCCACATTTTTGATTGTGAAGATTGAAGAAAATTGATTTTTTAGTGCATTTATGTGAACAAAAGCATTTTTTTTATATGTATCTCAAATTATTAAAATGAGGTAAATTTATTTAAATTAAGATTTTATCCAGTGTAAGCAAAATAAGTTAAATAAATAAAAAAGTTAGATCTGGTTTTCAATTAATCAGTCACTTTTAAATTGCAAAGTGTGTTGCTAATCACTTACAAATATCACCTTTACATATGAAATAAAAATTTAAAATTTTCACTATTTTTTTTTAAAATTATGGCATATTCCAACAAAAGAAAAAGAAAAAAGTATTGTCATTGGGAATACATATGTATGCAAAGTTTCAACTAGATCAAAAATTGGATAATGGATGAAAATTGAATTTTATCCAGAGCAGTATTTTACGGTTTGCTTTCCAGCCCGCTAATTTTTATATATTTAGAAGACAAATTCATTTAACACACTTTTTCTTTTCAAATCTTAGTTTATTTTATAAGTTATTTTTTATTTCTTTTTCTTCAATGTTTCAACCATATTATATGTCATTGTTATGGATTATTCCTCAAAATATATATCATCATCATCAATCCACTGCAGGATGAAGGTCTCTCCAAGTTTAATCCATCTTTTCCTATCTTTAGCTTCTCTTCTCCACATCACCCCTGCACACTTTCTTATTTCATCCATCCATCTCGCATGTGGTCTCTTTCTGGGTCTTTTACAATCTCTTAGAATCCAGTTTAAAATTTCAATTGTTCATCTATTATCATCTCTACTAACAATATGTCCAGCCCAACTCCACTTCAGTCTTTTAATTTTTTCCATGAG
The DNA here is from genome assembly GCA_028023455.1 of Epiperipatus broadwayi. Taxonomy (NCBI): domain Eukaryota; kingdom Metazoa; phylum Onychophora; class Udeonychophora; order Euonychophora; family Peripatidae; genus Epiperipatus; species Epiperipatus broadwayi. The sequence continues at coordinate 926,141 of JAQFVV010012572.1, read as the reverse complement.
GTCAGTAACACCTGTTTGTTCTCTTACCCATACATTATGTTTTTGATCCCTTCTTGTTACTCCAAACATGCATCTCACCATACTTCTTTGAGTGGTCTGAAGTCTCTGTATTGCTCTTCTATTAAGTCTCCAAGTCTCAGATCCATAAGTAAAAACTGGCAAAACACATTTATTAAAAACCTTCCTTTTCAAACACATAGGCATATTTCCTTTTAGTATCAAGTTATTTCTACCAAAAGCACTCCAACCAAGTTTAATTCTGTGATTAATTTCATCCATTATATTTCCATCTGTATTAGTAATCTGACCAAGGTATTTGTAACTGTTAACTTCTTCTAACTCATCATAATCAATTTTTATTTTCATATTTTGAGAAAATCTATTAAACATTACTTTAGTCTTTTTAACATTTATCTTTAGTCCTACTTTCCTACTTTCATCTGATAACTCTTGCAACATTTCCTGTAGCTCTAAAGCATTATTTGCAAAAACAACTACATCATCTGCAAAATCTAAATGACTTAAATAATCTCCATTTACTTTCACTCCTTTAGCTTCCCATTTTAATCCACAAAATACTTCTTGCAGCACTGCTGTAAAAAGTTTTGGAGATATGGAGTCACCCTGTCTTATACCCTTTTCAATGTTGATTTTCCTACTATCATTATGTAATCTAATTGTTGCTGTTGCATTTTTATAAATATTCTTTAAAATATGAAAATATCCTGGATCTACACCTTGATGATCCAATGCTTTAATCACTGAAGAAATGTTTATAGAATCAAATGCCTTTTCATAGTCTACAAATATATATTTACAAAGAATTTCCAAAACAACATAATAAAAAATATTTTTTCCTATAAATTATAATTTTTTTTTAAAACTTATTTTTTGTTTACTTTCATATGTGTTTTCATTCTTTACAATACATTTTTTTTTCTTTTTAATTTACTTTTTATATAAAATATTGGTCAATTATAAAAAGTAAATTAAAAAAAAAAGAAAATGTAAAAGGATGAAAGCACACGTGAATGTAAGGAAGAAGTAAGTTTTAAAAAAATTATAATTTATATGAAAAAATATTTTTAATTATATTGCTTAGAAATTGTTTATAGATTTGTAAACACGTATTTGCATAACTATATTTTATAGGAATAATCCATATAATATGGTTGAAATATTGGAGGAAAAAATGTGTTAATTGAATTTGTATTTTAAAATATATTTTATTTGGGCAAACTAAAAATATAGTAAGTTAAATAAAATTGTATAAGAATAAAATAATATTTTATTATAATTATTTTTGTAGTTTCATCTAACTAGCATTCTTCATAATTGTAATTGACAAATGCATTATATTAGTTATGACATATACTTTGACAAAACAAAAGCATATATACATTAATGTTCTTTACAGATCCTCACTTATGTATATGTATATATAAATCAACTTACTTAAATAATGTTTAATTACTCGACTAATCAAATCACCTGTAATATTCATTATTACTTTTGACAGTATGTTAAAATAACCAACCAACCAGCTTTTCTATGCTAATTGTTTCGTAACTTGAACATCATATGAATTCTGTTAGTGTCCTACATAATGTGCAAAATCCTTTTCATCTTAATATCAAACCCAGATGTAAAATAATTATAATGCCATCTTTCATCTAAATATTTAAACATTACAGTAAAATGCATAAGTGTATGCATATTTTTCTATTACAATGAAATCAAGTCATATGTCACATGACCTAATTTAACAAGCTTGTATTACAAATGTTATATATAGAGCTTGCAAATAAGCTTTTAACAAGCAGGAGCCGATCTGGGGTTGGGGATACTCTGCAAAGCTTGTTAAGAGCTTATTTGCGAGCTCTCTATATAATATTTTTCTATATATCTATATATAAAAAACATTAATATAAATATATGTGCCATATGTAGGTATATAATATAACCAATTTTAATTTTCAATTGCAATTCTCAAGAATACTACTGGACAAGTAGAAACTGTACGAAGAAATAATAATAATAAAATGCATTATTCACTTAAAAATACAATAAAAATATTTTATTACCATATAAAAGTCATATGGGAAGAGTAAATACTTAATAATATATATGCATATATATAAAAAATAAATTTGTAAACTCTAATATTTGTGTTAATATGAAAATACACACGTATAACTTAAATATATATAATATAATCACCATAAATCAAACGAATGACAAACTTTTTATCGATTTAGTCAAGCGATTTCAAAGATCTAAACCTTCATTTTCAAGAAGTAAACTATGCAAATTAGGCTTAGACCTTTGAAAGCGCTTGAATAAATCAATAAAAAGTTTGTCATTCGTTTGATTTACGGTGATTATATTATATATATTTAAGTTATACGTGTGTATTATTTTCATATTAACACAAATATTAGAGATTACAAATATATTTTTTTAACACACAGTTGAACGTTTAAGTATAAAAAATAAATCAGAATACCGATTTTTATTCAAATTTATAGCTATCTATGTAAGCATGATGAATCAGTGAATTAATGGTAATGCCAACCAGATCCTGAAGTTTGACCTTTTTCAAAGATGTGCATTGGATTTTGGATATATCTTTCCAGGTGCCACATTTATCCATTTTGCTATTCTAATTAGTTATTTGAATCTTTCACTACCTTAAGGCTTTTAATCGAAACTAGTCATCTGCTTATCTCTTTATATAAGTCTTCCACAAGATATTAATTATATATTTAGTAATTTCAGTTATATGCTAATTGTAGATATTTTATTTTTTTGCTAAACAGATATTTATCCAAATCAAATTTAATTTTACTATTGATTAATCGTCATTTAAATTCATGAGAGTAAAGTAACACTCTACTTTCTTTTAAATTTATGTTAAGTTGTTCATTATGATATTTAGTGTCACTATCATTATTTCTTTATATTATATATATATATGCATTATTATGAAAAATTTAAATAGAATATATAATTAGAAGTTGCAGTTTAATTAGGGTTGTTATCTGGGACTTTTTACCTGTATTACTTTTTTTTGTTGGATACCAAGATTTAATTCTTCATACACAAAAATATTCACTCATACATATTATATATATGCAATCTTATAATTGAATATTTATAAATGCAAGTAATTAGATATATGTAAAGTATAACATTTAAAATTTTTATCCACTTAGGAGTGCTTTCAACTATCCTCATAGCCTTTGTCAACTAACATTTTGAAAGGCTAATCTTCCCACAATTCCGTAATCTTAACATTTGCTGCCTGCCTGTTAATTAAGTCTTGTTTATATTTGTATATTAGCGTAGCTTTTTTATTTTCTTTTTGTTGTTATTTTTTTAATATTACATATATGCATATGTTTTATTTATAAAGAATAGAGTTATTGTAGATATAATTTTTTTTATTACTAATAGTGTTTTTTTTTTTTTTTCAGGATAGACATTATATATCTAAATTAAAAGAAAATCTTCCATGGGTAATTGATAACTTTAGGCCTGATTTAATTTTATATGACGCCGGTGTTGATGCTCATCGTGATGATCTTCTAGGAAAATTATCACTTTCAGATACAGGTAAGGGAAATTTACTCTTCTGGCAGTAATATATATATATTTGAAATAAATTGAAATGGAATCAGCAAAAAATTATTATGTTTTTCTAAGAATATTTTATCAGTAATCATATAATGTAGTGGCTCTCAACCTTTCTAATGCCGCGACCCTTTAATACAGTTCCTCATGTTGCAGTGACCCCCAACCTTTAATTTTGCTACTATTATGAATTGAAAATGTGTTTTCCAATAGTTTTAGGCAACCCCTGTGAAAGAGTTGTTAGATCCCAAAAGGGGTCATGATCCACAGGTTGAGAACTGCTGATATAAATGAAAAAAATAAATTAATCTCTGCAGAACATGTATCATGGATTCAACTTTTCTCATTCATCTGCCTTAAAAAAGTTTTATTTTACATTATTATTATTTATTTGATGCTAAAGTTTACATCTTTTAATTTAGCAATCTACATTTCAATGACATTTATTTTACCAAAATTCATAGACACACATGGCAGAACTTAAGCTAATCGTACAATCAAAGCAATATCTAAATATATAATAAACAAACAATGGCACTGTAAATATATGAAACAAATAGAAACTATATCAAGTCTCAAAGTGAACCTTAACTAATGTAAATATATCTTTTAAATCATAATAACTGTAATCAGTTATTATTTTAAATTTTTTATAAATTGTGGTCATGTCTATAATTTCTGTTTTAATTATTTCATTTTCATTTATTCTATATATATGTGTTATGATATGCCAATATTTTGAAACAGCGAATAATTATTTTAGAAAACTTTTAATGGAGAGATAATTATAAGCTCTCCAGTGTAATATTTAACAATGCCCCTTAGCATAAGTAAATCACTGGATAGAAATCGTATTCTAATAGATAATAACCAATCGTCTACGCACTCGTTATCATAATGTTATTGATATTTATAGGGTTTTAAGCTGTACATGTCAAATTATTAAACTTATGATTATATCTATTAGTTATAAGTGAGATGCTAACTAAAGATGATACTAAAAGTATATTTTTAAATATTGTTAAGGCCATTAAATATACTTTCTCCCCGATAACTTGATCGCATATATATATATATATATATGAATACAGATTCAGTATATTAACTAGATTACTAATTTAGTTAGCCCGTTTTCTTAGTGTGATTACTATATGCTAACCTAAGAACTGGATTGAGTTAGTTTTAGCAGGTAGACACTATCTGTTTAGGCGCATTAATTAATTAATTCTATATACATATTGTATTAATCTATGCATTGCGAGTGTCTTTATTAAGCACTAAGCGTGTACTAATGTCTTGCTATGCCTTTTTGAGATGGGTTCATAGCGTCGGCTGCCCCATTCTTCAGTTCAGATGGCTATCTTTTAGAATTGGAGCACGAGGGTCCAGAACCATATTCAAAACCTATCACTTCTTGAACTGATATGTTCTTTATTATGCTAGCAAGCCATTCGGTCTTAGGGCACTGAGTATTTGATACTGAAGCCCTTGAAGAATTACTCACTCACACCGTGACCTTAATTTATTTTGGTATTTTATTAGCGCCATAGTCTTCAGATGCAAACCTAAGGTAACCAGTTGTTCTCCTTATTATTATTAACCTTTCAGCATTAGTCTGAACCTGTAATCTAGGTCACCATGATGTATCTATATTTTGAGCTTATTTAATTACTCCTTTGTAATGTATTTGGAATAATCAGCTTAACATTATATGTAATAATCATCCTGGCTAGAGTTTTAGCTCATAACGTTGGCAAACCAAAGAATAAGTTGGCATATCAAAATATAAGAAGAATGAGTTATTAATCACACACAGTTGTATAAATTAAATTGCCATACTAAAGATGAGATTACTGTATTAGTATTTATCTCATCATTACTGTAATGCCTGCGTACGTAATCATATACATCTTACATTAAATAATTAATGTTCTTTGTTTATAATATTTATTTTAATGAACTTATTTAAAATTATAAAGTGTTTAATGTTATTGCTCGCCATCCAATTCCAAATCATCCAAATTCCTTATTATTGATATGTATAATATGCATTCTTTTAGTTAAGTCTTAGCGTGTTAAGTAGTCTATTTAGCTGTTAATTATATATAAATTGCTAATTTTTCCTGAGTCTCATGTTTCTCCCTTTGCTCAGTCAGCTCGCTGAAGAATTGAGACCAAGTGTAATCTCATAAATGTCATTCATAGGGGTGTTAAATCACAGAGTGCTGGTAAATGAGTTGAAATTTGGTCAGATTCGAGGTCTCATCACCTCATCTAGATCAACTTTGGTATATTGTGCCGTGACTCTGGATTTTGTTACATGACCGTTACAATATAGAAAAAGAAAATTATAAAAGTTGACATTTTGATTAGGCAATATTGAGGCTTGCATTTATTCCTGCTGTTGTTAATTATGATATGTTTGATACATAATTGTATAAATTTGTGTGCTGAAGATTTAAGACAATGGTGGTGATATTGAGTGAGTATAAGTCCATAACACCACCAATGATTTTGGACTAATTGGACTTTTTGTGGACACATGCATGTACCATTAAAATTTGATCTATGAATGCCAACTTTCTTGATGTCACACATTTGACACATTCCATGAAAAATTATCGCTAATCATTTATTATGCTAGATATTATCATTTTTAATTGAGATATGTACTTTAAACTCAATTAAAAAGTAATATATTTATTTTTCATTAAACATAACATTTGTGTAAGGCTACTTATTTATACAAAAAATAAAAAGTTGCCATAATATGTTAATTCGTCATAAAAAATGTAAAATACTTGAAGTTTCACAATGAAAAATTGTCTATACATCATCAAATTGTTGTAGTGTGTAAAAAAGAAAAAAGTTGATTACAAAATCGCTGCTATCATTTTTGTTGTATGATTTAAATATCTTACAATTCAAACTCCAACAATAGATGTTGATAGCTTGTGAACAAACTCGTTAAATACCTTACTTCAGTAATAGGCCTGCACCTACTACTTGCAGCGGCTGACATCATTATTGTCTTATACCAAGGAACCAGAACAGGCATGTAGAAAAGAAAATTAACTAGTTTAGAGCCAGGTAGGGAAGGTTTGATCTATATTTAAGATAAAATCAATATTTAAGTATGTATGAAGCAATTACTTTCTAATATACAATATACATACTGTTTGTCAGTATATAAATTTAGCATGTATGTAGAAAGTATTCATTTATTAGATTTTTTTTTGTGAAATTTTTTTTTTCAGTTCTATTCAATTTTGTAAATTTCCAGCAAAATAATTCTAATATTTGTAAAACATAGTTGATTCTTTTTTTTCTAATATTATATTTGTTGGTTTATTAATTTATTACTTCAAATTTATTTTATAAATATTAACATTAAATAAATTGACTGATGCTTTATGCCAAGATTTTGTAATTTGTTTTTAGTTATTAAACAGAGAGGGCGCTACCACTTCTGTATTCTAGTGATTGGTGGGCTGTAGTATATAGCCACTGGAGATAGTGAAACTGTAATGGAGTGGAACAATAGCATATATGAAGCCTAGTTAAGGATATACAGAGTTTTAAAGAAAAGGGGAAGAGAATAATGGTTATAGGGGATATGAATGAGCATATTGAAGAAATTGATGATGTAGATAACAATAATGGACAGCTTTTGAATGATTTTTGCCAGAGAGAGAATTTGAGAATTGGAAATTTATCAAATATTTATGAGGGACAATATACATGGTCTAGGAATAATATATTTCACACAATAGATTTTTATATAAGTAGAGAAAGAGGGAATGAATAAAGTACGGAAAATTAAAATGTTTGATAATGAAATATCTAATAATAATCATAATTTTTTTTATAATAGAAATGGTTAGTAATGTGACGGAAAATAGTAATAAAAGTAGAAAAGATAGTGAAAGTTGTGAATGAAGAATGAATGATAAGAATAAATTAGAAGAATATAAAAGAAAAGTTGAAGAAACCATGGAAGAGTTGGTTGGGGGTGAATATAAGGACTGGTGTGGTGAAGTAGAAAAAGTGGCAAATAGGATTTTAGGTGAGAATATTCAGAAGAAAAAAAAGTAATAAGAAAGTAAGAGTTAGTAAAATTGTAAAAGAGAGGAAAAAAGCATGCAGAGAATATAAGTGTGCTATTAAGAACAAAGAAAGTGAAAAAGATGTTAATGTTAAATGGGAAAAGTATTTTAAAACAAAAAAGTTGGCCAGAATAGATCATTTTAGAGAGAGAATGAAATTGAAAAATAAATTGTTGGAGGACATTAATAAAAGTGGAAAAGATGGGAGTAAAAAATTTTGGAAATATATTAAAAGAAGTAATATAGGGGAGAGAGAAATAGTATTATTAAATGATGAGAAAAAAGAATGTAGCTGTAGAGAAGAATTAGAGACAAATATGTAATGGATATAGAAAAGATGTTAGATGTGAAGGACAGAGTGATAACAAATATAAAAACATATAGTAATGGAAATATTAGGTTTACAGAAAATGAGTTGAATGAGGCAGAAATGAAATTGAAAAATGGAAAGGCAAGAGGTTTAGATGGATGGGCAGCAGAGATGGTGATGAATTTGGGAAATAGGGCAAAATTAAATCTATTGTCATGGTTTTAATAAGATGATACAGGAGAGAGATTTTCCGGGTAGTTGGATAATACAAGAGTAAGGCTTCTATTTAAAGGAAAGAGTAAGGACCATAAAAAGAAAAACCAATTGTAGACCGATAATGTCACCATTATATAAAGTTTTTGCATATATGATACCTGAAAGGGTGACAAAATAGGTGGAATTAAATAGTATTGTAGGAGAAATGCAAGGAGGTTTTAGATAGGATAGGCATTTGTTTGTGGTCTTTATAAATATAGAGAAAGCATATGATAGACTAAATAGAAATAGATTATGGGTAAGTTTAGTAAATTTGGAAGGAATGGAACATTATGGATCTTATTAAGAGATTGTATGAAAATAATTATTATACATATCAATTAGGGGTGGGATTAAGGCAAGGATGCCCTATGTCACTTATTTTGTTTTTGTTATATTTGAGAGAAATGGAGTGAGCAATAGAAAGACTATGAAGAGAGATAGAGATTCCATTAGTAGATTTATCAGGACTTTTATTTGCTGCTGATATCTCTTGTGTGCAGAAAGTACAGAAGATATGGAAGTTGTGCTGAAGACATACACAATGGTTGATAAAGAGATGGGGATTAAATTTAGTGAAGGAAAATCAAAAGTAATGATGATAAATGCTGGGGAAAGAGAATTTTTATTGGGGGATATAAAGTAAATTTCGGTGAATAGGTATAACTATTTGAGAATCATCTTAAGTAATCAGAAAAATTGCTTGGATGAATGAGAGAAAAAATTGATAAATGAAGCAAAGAAAAGAAATGGACTGATAAAGAAATTAACTGTGTTTTTATATAATAAATATGATGTAGCAAGACTTGTATGGAAGGGAATGGCAGTAGCAAGGTTAACTTATGGTAACGATGTGTTAGTAAAGGTGTGTTAGATTACTTTAAAAAAATACAAGGAGAAGTACGAAGACATACATTAGATGCAAATATTTGGTTGGCAAAGGAGGCAATTCAAGGAGAAATGGGATGGTCAAATTTTTATATGACAGATGCAAAAAGCAAAATGAAAATGTTCGATAGATTGCAATTTATGGATAATAGGAGAATAGCCAAAATAGTATTTAATTAGGTTATGAGTAAAGGACAGGCAACAAGATAGGGTGAGAAAGGTAGTATGATATGCAGAAGATTTGGATAAAGGCTTTATGTCAATATACTTGTACAAAAAAGGTGGGATGATTATGCTAGGAGGATTGGTGAGTGTTATAATGACAAAGAATGGGATAGAAGAATAGATGCATTTATAAAAAATATGGAGTTGGAGATATGGAGAACTATTATGAGGAGTAAAAAGAGTTTAAATAGGTATGGAAGTACAACAGAAGGTGTGAATTAATTTACAATAATAACAAGGGAAGTAATTCACTGTTTAAGGCTCGAACAGGATTGTTAGCAACAAGGGAATATACATACAAATGGAATAATGTGGGTGATTTTGTGTGGAAGCTATGTAAGGAAGGCATGTAAAATATTAGGCATTCGCTAATTGAGTGTAAATGCTTACAAGCAGAAAAGATACAAATAATGAAGTTGTAGGAGAATATAAGCAAGGTGATTATACAGATAGTGGGTTCTTGGTTTTTATGCTGGGTTTGGAAAACGATAAGGGGGATCTAGATATAAAGAACATAGAGTGCGCAGAGATGATGTTGAAATGGGATGGAGCAGGATAGAGAAGAATATGGAATAGGGTGGGGACTGAAAAGGGAAGATAAAGTCGCTAACAGGTTTTTCTGATCATAGTGGCTGAGAGATTTCTGACTGATAAAGGAGAAGCCATGCTGCATTGCATCACATTGCATTTTTCATTGATGTTTTTATGTACAGAAACTTGTGACTGCATCTAATAATATATTTAATTATGCTGAGAAAATCATGAATTGTATTGCATTTTAATTCATAATGATTGATTACTGAATATTTTTTTATATTGCAGGAATATTTGAAAGAGATCTTTACGTTATTGATTTAGCTGTTTCCAAAGGAATTGGTTGTGCTTGCGTTATAGGTGGAGGATATTTTAAAAATTTAGAAGTTCTAGCAATTCGGCATACTATTATGCATCGGGCAGCAACTAAAGTAAGTTTAGATGGGATTTGTTTGTCTTTTTTTTTCTTTTAAGTTATTCAGAATAAATGTTTGTTATGTTAATGATTAATGTTTTTTTATTTAAACATTTATTTAAGAGCCATCTACTTTGAATTTGAATAATCAATGGACAATATAGTGCTATAATATTCACAAAACTACATTAGTTTCTGGATTTTATCTTGAAAAGTTATGAAGATTTCATTCTAGATCAACGTTTCTTAACCAGAAGGCTTCGACATACACTTTAATCATGTTATTAACTCACCGATGTTATAGTGAGTATGCAGGACACTTTCAAACCCATTTGCAAAATAGAGATTTTAAAATGATAAGATGGCCATTCTTATCTTTTAAAAGTCTTTATCTTGCATTTGGGTTTGAGATTATTCTGTATACTCACTATAATAACATCGATGAGATAGTAACATGATTGAACAGTACATATCAAAGGCTGATTACCTTCTGATTAAGAATTATTAATGAAAACTGCACTTTAAATAGATCAACTTTTATATATTTTAGTGATATCAATTTTATGTCAGGCCACTAGGATGTTAATACCAAAAATAATCTCATATGAGTTTCTTAACTTCTTCATATTATTTCAAGAGCAAGCTCATTACCATATGCTTGAATGATTAATAGATACAAAAAAGTAGTGCCATAATATTCATATCTCAAAATCAGTTTATAGTTTTTACATTTCTCAATGGGGACTTAAGAATTAAAGTTGGAGTTAATGCATTTATCTTTCTAACAACCTTTTTTACTTCTTTATTCTGTTCAAAGTAATAATTTGAAATTCAACAAATTCTAAGGTGTTTAAAGCCATGCTAACTTGCTTGCATAATTATATAGATCCTACACTGGTCAATTTGGTTTTAACATATATATTTAGATTTTATGTATCTGTGTATGCATTTATTAATGATAAAAATAATTATCGGTTATATAGCTCTAACTTGGTCTGCATTATTTAATCAAATAGTTGCATTGAGATGTAAAGATTACTTATGATGATCCTCTAAACTGGGATGATTAGTACCTCAGTAGAGCGAGTATTTCTAGCAGTCATTCTTATTTGCTGAATTCTAGAAAATGGTTGAGGTTATTATTGAACATGTGGTATTAATATCTGGATTCCAATTGCAGAAACGTCTGCTGTAATCTGCAAACGTAGAGTTTGCTTATATCATTTTGAATGAGAATAAGTTTCAACTATTTATCCTATTGAGAATTAACTGTATATTACCAAATTATTACTTGTAGCTATAACAGATTTTTTTTTTTAGTTATAGTCTATTTAAGCAAGATAGATAAAAATAAACCATAGACATTGCTACAATGTATATCTTCTTCATTTATGATGAAATTTATATCTTAATACATCTATTTTGTTTATGATCAGCATATTTATACTCATCTTCAGATGTTCTTTACTCTCCTGATAAAAAATATGTAGATAATCATTTATCAAGTAACGTCAATTAGCATTTGGTTGTTCACAGCAATTGGAAAATTCTCCAATCTCCACTGTAAACGTGAAGCCCAAAATGTCATGAGCATGGCAGATGATTGTATTCTTTACACCACACGGCTGTAAATATTTATATTTGTATGTAATATAATTATTGAAATAATGGGAAATCAGATTCAATGAATGGATTCTTGCTTTGCGATTATTTGGTGTTTAATAGGCAATAATGAAGCCTATTTCAAATTCCAAGATCTTCAGATAAGCTACAGTCAGTGATATATCTTTGTTTTATGTAATATTGATTTTAGTATTTTGATATCTATAATCTAATTATATAGATTGGATTGTTGTATCTAAGTAACATATTAAATCTGAAATTTATAACTAATGTTCAAGAAATCAATTGGCTTTGGGTTTTGAGAATATGAAAAGTTAAAAAGTTTAATCACATTTTCAATTTTTACTTTTTATGAGAGAATGAATAAATATGAATCATTAAAGATAAATAGATATCACTTGTTAATGTAAAACTATCAAAAGTTGACGAAGTTGAATCAAAGTCACTGACTGGATAGACTAGTGCTATTTTCACATTCATATTATGATGTGAACCCAAAAGGAATAGAAATCTATAATATTTTAAGATGTTGGTAAACAAAAGTTGCCCTTTAAAATTTTTTTTCATCTTTTTCAATACATATTATAACTTCCAAGTAGGAAAAAGTTCACTGTTGTGTGAGATCAGTTTTTTATTATTATCGGCAAATTCAAAACATAACTTCTTATATAGAATTTGAAAATTTTATCTGATGATCATGCTACATGCACATTCAGTGATCAAAACTATTATAAAATTGTAATCACGTTTTTGTTCTTCATCATAAGGGTTTTGATCGCTCAATTGCATTTACTATTTATAAAATTTGTTTTAAGACCCATTTTTGAATTTATCGACAATAATGACACATTGGGATTCCTACAACTTCTTTGATTGAAATTTAACAGTTTTTTAATTGAGACCAAAATATATTGATAAATAAAAAGTAGCAAAATAAATGAATTCAAAATAAATGCTCATTGAATAATTTACATTTAGTGAAATTACTTCTCCAAATTTAAAATTAAATTCATAGAAAAAACGTCTGGTAATGTTTTGTGATTTATGATTCATTTATGGGAGATTGTTGGAGAGGTTTTTGCTCTGAATTTGAATATTAATATGCAGATTTATATATACTTTTTTCATTTATAGTTATAGATATTTATATTATTTGTGTATAGAATAAAAATAGATTTTATGAAAAAAATGTACTATTATAAAAAAATAATTATTTTTATTTCTTTTTTGATAGGTATGGCAGCAAAGAAAATTGTAGCCACTTTTTTGGAAATCAAAATTCAATTGCTTAAATTGTGATATATGTAAATAATTTATTTATTATGTACATTATTTATAGAAATTTTCATATATTTTATTTAAAGAAAATGTATTAAAAAGAAACTTAGAATTGATCTAATAAAAATATTATCTTAAAATGAACACTGACCCTTTAATTATCCATGCGTGAGAGTAGTTAATGCAAGGTGCTCTGACTTTTGACATATTAGGGAAAATCTGTTCTTATTATTAGCTACTCCTAAGGTGATGTAAATTTCTAGCAATCACATAAATGGCATTTCTTCAGAATGGTCTATGATGTGTTTGATTTTTCAGGTTCCTTAACTATTGTAGTATTAGGATCTATCTATCTGACTGTTTATAATTCTCCTTTCAACTTCTTGAATATTGCATACTTTTCTAGTGAATTAGCTCATGATTAAAATAAAACAATTTTAAACGGATCCAGTATTAACTTATGAGTTTTTCTTGCTGTCTGGCATTCGCAAATGCCTTAATCAAGATCACATTTCAAAGATTACCATGTCATATCCTGCTTCAATATTCAGTTTTTATATTCATAGAACATAACAAAAAATATGTAGCTTGAACAATTTTGATTTTCAAAATATATCATCACTACATTTAAAGATATTTTTCAAACTTTTTATTATAATTCTGCCATTTCTAATCTATGATGAACTATTTGTTTGCTGGGTGTTCTTGGTATTGATGAATGATTGAAGGGAACAAACACTGGATGACTTTCTTCACTGTAATTTTTAAAGTCAGCTTCTATAATAATTGAAATGTATAATCACTCGGAATATCATTTGACATTTGAGTAAAGAAGTGACAAATTAAACTTTGATCCTGGAATTTTTATCTGGAGTCAGTCCACCATTGTGCATCTTAATAGCAATTCTATTTGTCACTTTGTTAACTTTCCTAATTGTCTTCAAGGATTCTCTGTTTTCAGCTATAACTAGTAATTTCATATATCCTTTTCCAATCTACCCTCGCCCCCTCACTTCCAGTATATATTCTGTATACAATTTGAATAACTAGTATGACAATATAATGACCTAATTTCTGTGCCAGTGTGATAACCAAATGATTTTATTGCTTAGAAGTTAATAAGAAGTTTGAGTAGGAGTGAGAGCTGGGAGTTCCAATCTGCCATCTCTACCGTTATACCAAACCATGCAGGATATATATATATATATAGTAATGGAATGATTCTTATTATATACTGATTAGATGATGTTCATCTTTCACCACCATCTATTTGTTTTAGATGTAATTTCTAGTCTTGTATACATTCCTCATGAATAATGAAATACTTCAGTACTCTCAGACATCTTTCCAAAAATGGGATGTGACCAATTAAATTAAAAATCTTGCAATCAATAAAGTGTGCTACCTTTTTCTATTATGCTCTTTTTGATTATCCAACATATATCAGCGATGACCTCTTTTTCTGGAATCAGTTTAGTTTCTTTTTCACTGTAAGACTTTTAATCTTTGTTAAATAATCTTAACTGCATTATTTTCAATTTTATTGATCCATTGTAGATGGTCTCTTCATGGTTAATCCAGTTTCTCCAATCAATAGATTCTCTTTTTCATGTCATTCTAGCAAACTATTTTAATTTGTCTATCGATCTCAGAATGGTCTCTTTCTAGAACTTTTGCAATTCAATTTATAACTTTAACTGTATCATCTATTATTCTCACAATATGTCCAGTCCAGTTTCATTTCATTTTTTTAATTTTTTAATGATGTCATCAGTATCTACTTATTCTGTCAGCCTTATATTTTGTTATCAGTCTCATTAGTCTCAACATAAATCTTCCCCTACTTCTTTGTATAGTCTGAAGTCACTATATTGTTCTTCTGTTAAGCTTCCATTCTCAGATTCATATGTGTGAATTGAACAAACATATCTATTAAACTTGTTTTCAAAAAACATCAATATATTTTGTTTTAATATTACTTAAGTCTATTTGAAAGCATTGAATTTAATTTTAATTCTGTGATTAGTTTTATCCACTATGCTTGATCTGAATTAATAATCTGACCAAGATATTTCCAATTGTTACTTTCTAATTTATTATTATCAATCTTTATTCGCTCATATGAAAAATGATTAACAAAACTTTTCTTTAGGATCTATTACTGGAAATAAAGTTTGGCAAATATCAGACAAATATTGTAATACTTTTTGTTGATATGGATAATATAGTGATATAACTCAGTTAGCTCACAATCTTTTTTTAATCATTTCCTGACTGCTGTCACTTTATCGAGTTTGTGGCAAGTGGAGCACGGAAACTACTATGCTTTTTCCTGCCGGTGTCCGGTAATCATCCTGGTAACTGACGTACTGGTGTTGTATCTTTTTAGACAATTTTATTATACATCATCGACTGGATTTTCTGAGATTTCAAACCATTAATTGGAAATAAGCCACATCTTATGTAAAATGTAGAGGAATTAAATAAAAACCATTTATTTTTATTGTTTTAGTTTTCCATTTTAATTATGAAAATACATTCCATAAAAGTACTGTACCAAAATTCTGGAGATGATATAACTATATCATTGTTAACATTTTAGTGTAATCATGTGATCTGATTATTACTGTAGCATTATAATACTCCTTGATGTTTCAATTGCTTTAATTACTGCGGAAATGCTTATAGTGAAAATTTTCTACAAATCCAAAGAATAATGGTAATTCCAAGTTATTGGTTCATTTTTCTTTTAGCTGACTGAGCTCAAAATTCTTTGCAGGTTAGTTATAATAATTTTAATGAAAATCTTATTTAGACCTGATAGAAGACTGATCTGTAAATTTCAAAATGTTTTTGTATATTTCTTAAATCTCAATATCACTATTGCCTTCTCTCAATCACATGATACATCTTTATCATTTAAGCATTTGATATACAAACGTGCTAACTCCAATTTTTCATCTGTTTATTTTTCATTCTTCATAGATTTAATTTTATGTCTTATCTCTCCATTTAAAATACTTGACAATTTAGAAAATATTATAATTGTTAAACTACTATTGTTATTGTTTATTTGACTATTATTACAATATAGTTTTTTTTATAGAACTTTTCCACTTCAATATATTTTGTCTCTTTTTAGTAATAGTAATATATCTTCTTATTGCCAAAACAATTTTTCTTCCAAAAGAAGATTTTTGAGACTTTGATTCTCTTCTAAAGTTTTTCCGCCAATTCATAATTGTATTTCTGCATATCATTATTAACTCTTTTTTTATATCATTTCATTGCTTTCCAGATATTTAATTCATCTAAATGGATTTTTATTATTTTTATATTTGTCTTAATTAGAAATTTACGGGTGAATGCGGCTTTTTTGTACCCCGACTATCTGGATAATTTGTTGTCTTAGTTATCTTATTAAAGTTGGAGAGATCAAAGCTGTCATTGAAGGAAATTAATATTTTAAAAACAAGTTTTGTAGTTTCAATTTATTGGAATATTTCTGGTACACAAAATGTCTGTTTTAATAATAGTTTTTTTTTCTTTTTATAATTAATTTGTTAAATAAGAAAATAAAATATACATATATGAATGTATATATGATTAGAGGGGTTTGAACTCAGGGTTTTTTAGTCTATTTGTCTTCCACTCTATCTCAGGCAGCCGATGCATATGACCATACACATATGAAAGAGATACTTGATCCCCAATATACATATTTTGTGCAGAACCAGAACTTGTAAAATTGGGTGAGATCATAATCTCTCACACATGTATAAAACCAGTGCTCAGTTTATATTAAGGTAGCAATTCCTCAAACTTTAACGCTCAGCCTTCTAACCTTTCCAACTATTCAACCATCCATTTCATTGAAAAACAGACAATGGATATGACTATAATATCAAATCCAACAAGGACTTTGAGCAGTCCATTGTTGGTTTTTAGATGAAATGGATGGTGGAATAGTTGGAGGGATGATAAGATTGAAGCCTGTCCATTTAAAGTTTGAGGAATTACTATCCGGACTGTTCTGTGTGTTATATGTATATTTATTGTAAATAAAGTTTAATGAAATCTTGTATTATAAGTACAGACTACATTAAAATTATTATCGGTATAAATATACTCTAGAAAATTAGCATAAAGCTGAAAATGTGGATTTGATATTGAGCAAGGTCAATATATGTAAATGAGCCCTACTATGTATTCTGAGCTGTATAAAAATAACCAGATACATTCTAGCAGCGGCAGAACAGCATTTATACAATCGTGTGAGCAGCAATTGTGCAACCATATAAGCAAAAAATACAATGTGTGTGCTAATTGTTGTAGAAGTCAGTGAAATGGTTAAAGTCTGATATTAGAAATAAGTTTAGAATGTCTGTATGTTAAAACCAAAGTAAATGGATACACACAAATATTTGGACTTTGTATATAATATTTGTGTGTATGAACACTTTATCATGCGACTAATTATTTGAATTGTTTAAAGAAGCTAAAGTGATTTCACTCATTTTATTTTATTATTCTTTATTTTATTAGCAAGTGAATAAACTTGTTTTTATTATTCCGGTTATTGTTTGTTTTTCATTAAATTATTGTAGATGCATATATAGCTGGTAAACATACATTTTACTCATTATATAGCACTATCTTAATATATGTGCGAGAGATTATGATCTGGCCCAACTGATGAGTGCTGGTTCTGTGTGAAATACTTATATTGGGGATCATGTATTTGTTCACATGAGTGTGGTTATGTGTATTTGTTGCTTGAAATAGAATGGAGGGTGAATAGATTGAAAAATCCTGAGCTCAAATTTATTCCAATTCAAAGGAAAGAAAAAAAAACTTTTTGAAATGACTTTGTCTATACAAACCAATTAGTGAACAACAATATATCCAAATATAGAACATGCTGGTCCATTTCTCTGTATTTGGTACTTCATGATGCTGTTTTTTAATTTCTTTAACAGAAAACTTTTTTCTGAAATATTTCAATATTGTCTATCTTCCTAATGGAAACAATCAATATTACACTGCTTTAAAATATTCTTAGGTAATGTTTATAATGTAGATGGGGTCTTATCTCTTCTATGAAAACCATATTCAAGTTTACCCATAAAACATCCTTTTAGGGAGTGTTGCATTGTCCATTCATTTTACATGTCCAATCCAATGAACTGTTATTTTATAATAGCGGATTCTATAATATCACATCCAACAAATTGAAGAACATATTGATTGGTTTTATAATTTTTTCATTAAATTTTTAAAATTTTATTGAGCCTTTGTAAATGAAACTTCTAATATCATTACAATGTATCGATAGGGTGTCCAAGTCTCACTTCTGTACAATAAATTACGTAAAATTACAACCTATTTTTCTGTGATGAAATTTCCTATCTTCTAACGTGTTAAAAGTAGAAAGCACATTGGAAACTGTTGTACCTTAAATCTAAATCCACTTTTCTATTTATTGAACTACTAAGTTATTTAAATTGGTTTATATTCTCAAGTTGATAACCATCCAAGGTGTAAAAGTTGTTGAGGATTTTTCTTTTTTTCATTGGCTGATAAAGCATTGAGTTTTTTGGACATAAATTATTGAACAAAATTTTTTTACTGTTACATTCAAAACAATAATACATTCTATAAATTGTCTTTTTAAATGGCAACACTAGCACAATTATAAGCATACTGCAAATCCAGAATCCAAGAAATAAATGTTATTGTTTTTGCTTTTAATTGATTCAAATTAAAAATTCCACCATCAAACCTGTATCACATTTTGATCACCGTTTCATCATAAAATTCGAAAACTATGTTGGAGCAAGTACACATCCTTCAACACCAATTTTCATTTCAAACGCCTCCGGTTTTCCACTTGTACTAATAATACTTCTTCATTCCATACTGAAGAAGCTGGGTAATACAAATAAATTTTGGTGGACAACCAACTAATTGCAAACAACTAAAACAGGCAGAATCTTCCATACAGTAGACCATTCAGTGCAAACCAGAGTAATCAATGGATGCCAGAAGGCTTGTGCATAAAATCCCTATTTAGTGCCTACTCATTCAATATCACCAGACTAGTTTCTAACTTGTGGCTTTCATCAGTGAGGAGTCTTGGATCTGAGAGCACTGCGCTTAGATCTTAGGATCTAATGCAATCCTCCAGCAACCACCTTTTATCTCTACTTAACTACAAAACTATGAGAATAAAATTTGAAAACACAAAAATATTTTCAATCCAAGTTCATTAGCTTATATAGTCATAGGGGTCTAAACTCAGTTCAGTACCCATACATTTTGGTATCTTTGGTTCTTTAATAATTATAGTCACCACTATTCTATTAGGATTGGTATTAAACCACTAAACATCACATGTTCACCATTTCTTATGCTTGCTCTTATGCTTACTCATAACTTATTAAAAGAAAAGCCACAAGCTAGAAACTAGTCTGGGGATATTGGATGAGTAGACACTAGATAGGGATTTTGTGCACAAGCCTTCTAGCATCCATTGATTACTCTGGCTTGCACTGAGTGGCACGAAGAGTATTGCCTATTTTATTAACAGTTATGAGAAAGCATAGGAAATGGTGATCATGTGATGCTTAATTGCAAACAATCCCATAAACTAAGATTATTTAGCATTTAGGTGATTTGGAAGTATATAATACGATAATACAAATATTTTCACAGATAAAAACAATAGCAATAATTTCATAGCCATAATAGTTATATCATTTTGGGATTGTCCATCTAAAGTACCTTTGTCTTTGTAAATAGTCTCCTGTTTGTTCTTAAGCATAGGAAAACCAAAAAACAAATGTATTAATCATACCACTAGGGATGGATATTTTCATGTGCTATTTATATTGTAAGAAATTTACAAATGTCTATTTTTCTAGTCATTATTGTAATAAAGATTGATGAGCAATGATAAATGGGCGAATATTATAGTAAGATTTCAAGAGTAAAAAAAGAACACCAAAAAAAATTTATTATACAAATTTTATTATACTAAACAAAATGTATGTAACAGTACTGAAGGCAATTAATATGTACAATTTTACAACTATGACTGTAATACAATGTACACAAGCTTTACAATGAAAGTAGGGGGCTAAAAGTAATTTAAACCATGACCAAAGACAGAACTGTAGAATAAAATATAGTGATGTAAATAAAAAAAATAAGTAAATATAAAGGTAAAAAATTTGGCAGATGAATGGTTAATAACTGATTTACATGTAATTCAATATTTAATTGATAATTTTAATAGTGGCAAATTATAATAATAAATATAATGCCAAGGTAAACCTATTCACAGAACAATCAAATCTGGAAACGTTATTGTAATTTCCAGGTCAGATTTCTAAAGAATCATTTAAATAAACTTGAAAATAATGCCCATTTTTTGTTTCAATACTAAAGATTCTCTTTTATTTTTGAATTCCATTTCATTATTATATCAACATTTTCAGACTTCATTGTTCCATAAATAAGTTGGTATTATCAACGTTTCATATTTGATAAGTGGTAATTTACTTACAAGCTTATTAAAATTGGTACTTATCAAAGTGTTATTATATCTTTAGAATGTATGATTTGGTAGCCAAGACAATTCCAAAGGTATTGGATTTGTCCCAAGATTAAAATCAAATAATGAATCTGGATTATCCTGATCTCAGATAGAGAAAAATTGAAAGCTTATTATTTGTTGGTTTAGATTGATTCATTTTACATGTAATTATGTATAAAAGGTTTAAATCAAAAGCAAGATGATTTAGTTAAAAGTTATTTGGTTCTAACGAGAATACTAAACAATATATATAAAAAAATGAAGAAATTGTATGTGGAAGATATGTGAATACAATAGTGGTATATTGTTCTTTAAATTTTTTTTGGTTTTTGTTGATGTGATTCAGGGTTCCATAGTTGACAAACATAATCAAAATTTTATTTGTTACATAGTCATTTGCTCAGGAAGTAATGTGATGCCCAAGAATTTGAGCAATAGGCAAATCACATGAGCACAACTGTTCCATTTAACTGATAAATCTAGTATTTTTAAAAAAATTTTTTGTTTTAGTTGGGATTGATTCAAGAACCATTAGCTCTTATCATAGATCTAACTCTGTCATGAGAAGTTTAGTAATAGCAGTAGCTGATGTGAGGTAAAGGCTTCTGGATTAATTCCCAGGCAAGATGTTGAACCATCATTTGATTTTCCAACCAATTGACTATATCCATAAAGTGTTTTACAAAAGTATTATTTCTTAATCAAAGCCAGAATGAAGTTTAAAACATTCCGGGCACAAAACTTTTTTTTTTACCCATGAAATGATTCACTTTGAGTATATTATGTTTATCTCTGGATGTATAAGTATAAATATACAGATAGCTAAACAATAATGTGATTAATAATTTTTAAAATTATTTACATTGCGATTGCTTAATTTTTCAAATTTCTTAATTTAATTAATTACCAAATGTAAATTTTATCAAGAATTGCTCCCCTTTTTTTTTTTTTTTTTTTAAAAAAAAAGTTTTTTTTTTTCAAAAAATACTAAATAATAATAATTAAAAAAGGTAATTATTAGTTTTGTGTGTTTTCATTAAAATACATTTCTGTGTTGTCGAAAAATTATTTTTTTTACTAACTTTTGGAAATATTTTCAATTAAGATACTAAAACAGATGAAGAACTCAAATACTACATAGATATATAATTAAAAATGTGAAATAGATAATTTAAAAATAAATATGGATGCTTGAAAATAAATTGTTGAAGCTTTATATTAACTACTGTATGATAAATACTGATTTTATAATAATTATCTGTCTTTGGTCACCAGTTTTAGAATGGAAATGTTTTCATTTTCTGATGTTCTTGAAGTTTTTCTTTATACCACAAAGGAGCATCATCTGGACTTTCAGGATCATATCCATAAGAAACTGTAATTTCTTCATCTTTTCCAATAAACTGCAATGTTCGGATTCCTTTAATGTGCCCAAAGCGAGGATGATCGACTCTAAAATAAAATTCAAAATTATGCATTATTTAAGCATGTTTTTTTTTTTGACATTTATAAAATTTGTAAATTAACAATATCATAAAAGCAGTACTTAATAAAAGAAATTATATAAACTAATAATCCATTAATGCCTTGTTTGACTTCAGAAGTCAAAACTTAAAATCCTGCTGTTTATGTAATCAGGGAAATTCAATTTTTTGATATTCTCATACTTTATAAAAGAGGTCTTAATCTTATTAAATACTGAATCAGGAATACTGATAGGATGCAGTTAAATAGAAGAATGGACTTCTGATTCATAGTGCAAGAGTATCTCTTGCTACATTTTAAGATTTTGATTTTGTACTGTTTTTAATGGAGCTCTTTCCCTTTTCTGTGCTTTTTCTCATCTATATTCTCTTTTTATCTTATACCTTCAATTTCTTAAGTCAGTATAGGATCCAGTCATCATAAAATCTCACGATATCAATCAGTTCTTTGCTGTGGTAGGTTTAATAATGATAGTATGTGTTTTTTCATCTATTCATTATATTTTTCATTTTATCTTCCCTTTTCTAATAATCATTCAGAAAAAAGTGTTTTTCTTATTTCCTTTATGTTTCTTCCTAATATTTGTTGATGTTCCGATGTAAAAGGAGACAAAAAAAAAAAGAAAAAGAAAAAAAAAGATTTCTGAATGCAGAAGAAACAGATTTTCCTGCAACTTACTATAGCATATGTAATAACCTGTGCAGTGTCTGCTCTCCAGAAGTATAACTACAAAGGAATGTCTGATTTTTATGTCAGGAATAGCCATGTTTGTTAATCAAAGGACAAATTCGACTATTCAGATATATATGTACTCAAAGGCAAAACTCTCCATATAGTAGTGCCATCCTGTGCCAAACAGACTAATCATTGGATGCCAGAAGTCTTGTGAATAAAATCCCTATCTAGTGCCTACTCATCCAATATCCCCAGACTAGTTTCTGGCTTGTGGCCATCATCAGTGAGGAGCCTTGAATCTGAGAGCACTGCACCTAGATCTTAGGATCTAATGCAACCCTCCAGCAGCCACCTTTTAACTCTACTTTACTACAAAACTAGTTTGAAATTGAAAACATCTTCAATCTAAGCTCAATAGCTTATATAGTCGTATGGGTCTGAACTCAATTCAGCACCCATACATTTTGGTGTCTTTGTCTCTTAAATAACCATAGCCACCACTATCCTATTAGGCAGGATTGGTGTTAAACCACTAAACATCACATGATCACCATTTCTATACTAGCACATAATTGTTGTAAAGAAAGGCAAAACTCTCCATTTAGTAGTGCCACCATGTGCCAAACAGAGTAATCAATGGATGCCAGAAGGCTTGTGCATAAAATCCCTATCTAGTGCCTACTCATTCAATATCCCCAGACTAGTTTCTGGCTTGTGCTAGTATAGAAATAGTGATCATGTGATGTTTAGTGGTTTAACACCAATCCTGCCTAATAGGATAGTGGTGGCTATGGTTGTTTAAGAGCCAAAGACACCAAAATGTATGGGTGCTGAATTGAGTTCAGACCCATATGACTATATAAGCTATTGAGCTTAGATTGAAGATATTAACAATGTTTTCAATTTCATTCTCATAGTTTTGTAGTAAAGTAGAGTTAAAAGGTGGCTGCTGGAGGGTTGCATTAGATCCTAAGATCTAGGTGCAGTGCTCTCAGATCCAAGGCTCCTCACTGATGATGGCCACTAGCCAGAAACTAGTCTGGGGATATTGGATGAGTAGGCACTAGATAGGGATTTTATGCACAAGCCTTCTGGAATCCATTGATTACTCTGTTTGGCACAGGGTGAAACTACTATATGGAGAGTTTTGCCTTTGTTTACAACAATTATGTGCTAGTATAGAAATGGTGATCATGTGATATATATGTACTGTCTATTAAGAATAAATCATGAATGAAAAGTGATTCAATTTCTCTTCCAATAATCTCATATCAGGGTTGCCTCTCCAATTCTCATAGCTAATTTAGCAAATGGAAGTGTATTAACTAAATGGATTACTAATTACAACTGTTAAATCATATACTATTATAGAAATTTTGAATGGCCAAACTTTAAGGACACTTATTTGGTAGATTAAAACTGCTTGAAAATAAAAATACAAATGCTCTTTATTTTTGGATTAACTAAGACGTATATTATTTTAGAAATAAAAGCATGAAACTGTTGGAGGATTTCTACAAGATAAAGGAATATTAGTTGATAGGATATAACTTTACTAACGCAAAAATGATGCTGTTAGATTCAAATATCTTTTAATACTCCAGGAATCTTAGTATATTCCCATTTTTTAAATAGATGATAAAATAGAAATTGGGGACTAACTTCTGTTGATGCACCTTATAAAGACCTTGGAGGAGACTGAAATGTCAAAATTAGAAGTAATAATGAAAAATGATAATAAATTATGGACAAATATAGTTGAATGTAGTGAAAGGTTTTAGACTTTTTTTAAAAATAAGATTTGGCAATGTGCAATAAAGCATTATATTGGAAAATCTGCACAAAGTAAATGTAAAGATTCAATGATAGAAAGATAAAAGCAAAAAACTAATAAATAGATAGTCAATAATGTATTTTTCAGGGGCAAATATAAAATTTGATCCAAGCTTATCACTCATCAGAAAGAGAAAAAAAATCATAAGTATAAATACACACAAAATGGATTCAAAAATCTCAATAAGACTGAAGAAGATTATTGTTGAAGTTTTGTCAGAGAAAAGAAAACAAGAATGATTATATCATAGAAGAAACATTGAAATCAATACAGATGAGTGAATACCGAAAAGAAAAAAGAGTTAAAAACTTTATAGAACTGAAAATAGATAAAAATATTTGAATATTCATTGGAGAAATTAAAAAAAAAAAACATATCTTGGTGAATATTATCATCATCATTAAGCAGCCATTTGTAAATGAACACGGACATTCGTAAAGCCAGAAAAAAAAAGTATTATGTTCTTGTTTCTGGAGTTAAAAGATGAATTTTGTGATGATTATATAAACCAATCCATGAATCGCAAGTACTTTGACATACCTCACATGCTGGTCCTCGAGCCAATTTATTTGACATCTTGCAACACTACCTTTTAAAATTTGTCTAAAAATGTAAACATTTTGCCTAACTGTAGTTGTCTGATATTCTATTGTCTGATATTCTATTCTCAATTATATTTTCTCAGTGAAAGCAATAACTAATGTATATGGGGGTTGCTTTTCTACAAAAAATCATGCCCAAGTTCACTATAAAAAAGCTGTTCATTTTTCTTCACGTGCTTAACTCAATGAAGATGTGCCCTTGCAATAATATATTCTACAGATTCATTTAGTAAGTTGAAAAATATACTGATTGGCTTATTACTGTTACATTTTAAGAATCTTATGTAACCTGCTTAAACCTTTTTATTATATTGATAGGGATCCAGATTTTCACTTCCCTACAATAAATTGGACAAATTAACTACACTATGCATCTAATTTAATTGCAATTATTTATGTTGCAAATGAAATAACCTATCTTTTAACTTGTTAAATTGAGCAGTAACATACTAGATTATACTCAGCATCCAAATCCATCTTTCTATCTAAAAAGCTATCAAGACATTTAAATTGTTTCCCATTCTTAAATCTATATGATCTAAGCTAAATACAAATCTGTTTGATTTTCTGAATGAAATGTTTTAAATCAAATTAATAATGCAATATGCAAATGAAATCTTTGCATCTAATCTTTTTCTTGCATTTTCCTGGAAACAAACACTATGTCTATAATGCTTATTGAGTCTAAAATTACAGGGAATTTTGAGAAGTTAATCATCTACAGTTGAAAGCAACTTCTTCAAAAAATCGGTAAAATCCTTATTATTAGGCATCAGCAGATTTACATATTTCTAAAAATTTCCAATAGTTTGGGAATTAACATTTCGCTACCATATTTTAAATTTTCTCAGTATCTCACCATAATTTGCAACATTGTAAAATTACAAAGCTGCTTTAATTTCATCAATTTATATATCTTTGTTCATATCTAAATGAGTAGGTAGATAGAAAAAGTATATATTTGAAAGCCACCATTTCATTTCTTACATCATTATTCAAAAGGCAGATAAAATAATCCTATCTGTTTGAAATATTATCATTGTTATATGAAAAATGCCACCCACCATGAATTTCCTTTTTTCAAATCTACACATTATTTTCAATGCATGAAAAAAGGTTTGAAGTGATATCTTGATCAGTTAATGATTATCTTTTTTTTTTGCAATGTGATCCACTGCTCACTTTTACATCTTTCTGTCAGTTTTGCTTATGAAGCTCTACATTCAGTCCGATATTTTGTTGATCTCAAAATGCCTCATCTTTCAATAATAGAATCATTGTCAGAGAACTAGAGAATATTCTTTTTAGTGAATCCAAGAATAAATTTATTTATAACTGCAACTTACTTCTTAATAGAATTTTTATGATTTTGAGATTCCAAAATAATATTTTTAGAATATATTAACTTGAAATTTAGCAATATTCTTAAACGATCCTAAAAAGAAATTTCATATTAATATGATAGGAATAGGATTTATTCATTAATGCATTGATCATTTTAGTCTGGAAACATGCAAATCTACAATCTGCCCATTAATCTGCATCACAAATCATATAATATGAACTTTTGTATTCTGTCTTCTAACTATATCATAATTTAGTAGATATGAATATTTTAAATATATATATACATTTAAGTGCCTTTACAGTATTTTTTCATCTTATACAAAGTATTTATGATAATCAATTATGTGTTACATAAGAATTCAATATATCAATGGACTATTTAAATTTATAGTTCCAATATTATTATTTTCAATAACTTTGAGTCAAATTGACCATTGCTCCCAACATATGCATTAGTCCCCAAGTAAAAAAAAAACCAAGTCTTTTAATGGTACTGAGTAATAATATCTAACAAGGAGTATAAGTTTTCTTTCTTCGAAATTCTGAATCTAATTTTGGTACATAGTCATTGATAAAATTGGAATAAGTATCATTGAACAAAATACATTTTAAGACTATTAGCTTTTCAGAGATCCATTTAGGAATTCCAAGAACAAACAAATCATCCCTATGCAATCACTTATGCTCAATGATCTGTACTTTAAAAAAAATATAGATTTATCTGATTGATTATGTTTCCTTTTTCTGGAAAACAAGTTTTACTAAGAGCAGCTACATATCAATTTTAAATCTGGATAGCTCTTTAGCTACAATTGCTGTCTTCCATTCAGAGCTCAAAGCATTTACAGCAAGTGTCATATCCATATTTTAAAAAAATAAATCAAATACTTTTATTACTATCACTACCAGATGTTTTCCTATCATTAACATTACTAACTTTAAAATTATATCTATTGTTTTAATGAATGATCTGTCAGCCATGATAATGTAGTCAGTCTGTGTGAGATGTCATATTTAGATAATTTTTTAAAATCCCTTCCACTTCCATGGTCAACAACAGTGTATCCCTAAATAGACCAGCGTAAAAATAGAATCTTTATTGATTTGAACCCGTCTTAAATATACTTCCCAAGAGATTTATTATTTATAATTCTTTTCAAAATAACTAAGTGAGGCAATGCAGTCAATAATGAGATATTTCTCTTGATGTTGCTTTCTCAGTATAGGTGATGTGCTCACAAAAAAGAAAGATTTGAAACAGAATTATTGTTTGTGGATTAAAAAATGGATCAATACATAGTTCAGCTGTCACAATTAGTATAGGGATAAGATCAATGACATGAAAGACTCGTGGCGATCCAGCGCTCTATAGATGACTGAAGAATCATCCTGTTTTCAGTCACTTAAAGTAGTATGGAGGGGGCACTGGGAAATGGAAAATCCAGAGAATTAAATTGTCAACTAAAATAGAGGATAGTAAATTACAAACATGGAAAAGTGATTACTAATAAGAATGAAATTTTAAAGCAAAGGTCAGAATATTGTTTTTAATACAAACCAATATTTAATGATAAACAATTAGTAGAAGAGCTTAATAAAGCACAACACCATCTTTAATACTCCAGATGATGTATTGAAAGATCAGGACAGAGAACAAATTGAATAAGAACAGATACTTGAAAATAATGCAAATCAGAAAAATGAACCTCCTATATGGTGGAGATAGTTTACATCAAAGAATTGACATATTGTGCAATATTGAATTTAACATTATTGCACTAATTAGTATTTTAGATAAAACTTTTAATGAATATTTTTAACAAAAGATTAAAGATTGGATGTCGAAAGAATACAAATAACATCTAATTGATACCATCATTCCATTTCTTTGTAGAAAAAAAAAACAAGGGAAGAGGAAAGGCTATCTATTTAGACGACTTTCAGAAGGCCTTTGCCAGTAGTAACTAAAAATGACTATGATTAAATTTCAGATATGGATTAATGATGCTAATCAATTTATTTTTTCTCCAAGTTTATAGATCTTGGTTCAAGAATCCATATTCTGAATTTTTCTGAAATGATATTAATAGTAAAACTTTCTTGATTCCTCCATTTATCAAAGATACATGAAATTATAGTTTTATACTAAAATGACACGTTTCTCTTATAAATAAATATTTTCGTTTATTATTTAATATTTCTTAATTAATACGCGTAATTTTTTCTTTCTTAAAAGATAAGTAAAAAAGACAGACCAAATAAATTTAATATGAGGTGTATAAATATATAAATCCTAAAGAATATGGATTAGATATTAAAATTAAAGTAAAGTTCATTAAAATTTATGATTTAGAGTAGACAGTGGAATAAATTATATGGAAAGATGACAAGCAATTTACGCCGAGAGCTGTCATCTAGTGGTAAATAATCTGGGCATAATTGCTGAGATATTCTTGACTTCGTTTACGGAGAAGCCGCAGTACATCACATTACATCAATAATAGTTAAAATAACGGTAGTAATATTTTGATGTATTTACTTACAAGCAATATTTACTATTAGGATTGAAAGAATGGTTAGCTTTGTGTCCAAGGGAAGCACAATATACGTCTACTGTTGTATACTGAGGGGGAACATCTATCACACATTCATTGTTTAAAGAAATTGTATTATTATTTTCTGACCAATCACGAGCATCCACCTGAAAATATATATATAAATTTATCAATAAAGAAATATTTAAAGCAATTATTTACTACTTTAATGTAATGTTAAAAAAATAAAACGAAGTAAAAAATTCAAGACTACATTATGGAATCCTTTTTTTTTTAAAGGAGTTTATCATCATCACATCAATCAATCCATCTTTTCAAATCTCTAATCTCTTCTCTACATCATCCTTACACAACTTTCTTATTTCATCCATCCATCTCACATGTGATCTCTTTCTGGATCTTTTTCAATCTCTTGGATTCCAGTTTAATATTTCAATTGTCCATCTATTATCATCTCTTCTAGCAATATGTCCAGCGCAAGTCCAATCTTTTAATTTTTTCAATGATGTCAGTAACATATTGCGTTTTTGATTTCTTCTAGTTACCCCTAACATGCATTTCACCATACTTCTTTGAGCGATCTGAAATCTCTGTATTGCTCTTCTATTAAGTGTCCAAATCTCAGATCCATAAGTAAGAAGTGGTAAATCATATTTATTAAAAACCTTCATTTTCAAACACATAGGCATATTTCATTTTAATATTATTTATACCAAAAGTACTCCACTCAAGTTTAATTATATGATAATTATTTGTTGTAAAAATCTGACCAAAATATTTGTAGTTGTTAACTTCTTCTAACTCATCATTATCAATCTTTATTTTCATCTTTTGAGAAAATCAATTGAACATTACTTTAGTCTTTTTAATGTTTATCTTTAGTCCTACTTTTTTACTTTCATCTGATAACTCTTGCAACATTTCCTGAAGCTCTGAAGCATTATTTTAAAAAACAATTACATCATCTGCAAAATCTAAATGATTTAAATAATTTCCATTTACTTTAACTTTTTTGGTTTCCCATTTTAATCTACAAAATACTTTTTGCAATACTGCTGTAAAAGGTTTTGGAAATATGGAGTCACCCTGTCTTACACTGTTCTCAATATTAATATTTCTAGTATTATTATGTAATCTAATTGTTGCTGTTGCATTTTTATAAATATTCTTCAGAATGTGACTATCCTGGGTTTATACCTTGATGATCCAATGCTTTAATCACTGAATAAATGCTTATAGAATCAAATGCCTTTTCATAATCTACAAATCCAAAGCATAATGGTAAATCATATTCATTGGTTCTTTCCATAACTTCTCTCAATACTTGGATATGATCCTTGTGCTATGATCACTTTTAAATCCAGCTTGTTCTTTTGGTTGATTGAAATCCAAAGTGCTGTAAGATGAGTTGTAATTATCTTGGTAAAATTTTTGTATAAAACTGATAAAAGAATGATAGGTCCATAATTTTTAATATTTTATCACCTTTTTTAAATAATAATACTGCATTCTTCCAGTCATCTGGTACATCTTTATTATTTGGACATTTGGTATATAACTTTGCCAAAAAATTTTCTATTTCTTTACCTGCTTCTTTAAAGATATCATTACTTGGAACTTTTCTCTTTTTCATAAATTTAATTGCATATCTCACTTCATTTAAAATCCTGGACAATTCAGAAGATATAAGAGTTGTTGGTGGTACTTGTTCTTTATTAATGTATAATTCTTGATAGAAAGTCTTCTACCCATTTTATAATGTCATCTCTCTTTTTAGTAATAGTTTCATCGTTTTTCTTATTTGCAAATATAAGTTTCCTACAAATACCAAAATGTTGTTTTACACTATTGAGACTTATTTTCTTATATAGCTCTTCTTACTACTTCACAATTATACTCTCTTATATCATTATCAACTCTTTTTTGTACCATTTACAAAATTTGAGGTATTTATTTCTTCTTAATGCATCATTTTTATATATTTTTACATTTCTTCTTTTCTTCATAAATTCTCTAGTCTCAGAAATTTTATTGGTCAATTGCTGTTTTTTTCTACCAGCTGTCTTTGTTGCAGTTTTTAAAAGTATATCTGTTATTTTCCTATTAATGTCATTCAAATCTGAATCATTTTCAAAATCTGCTAATATTTGAAAACGATTTGCAAGTTCTAATTTAAATTCATTATAGTGTTTCTGAAGATAAGAAATATCAACTGTGAATATTGTTTTTCTTAATAATTTTTCAACTTTCTAGTTTGCGTTAGCATGTATCTTACATCTCACTAATTGATGATCATTTCCTGGGTTGTATTTATTAAGAATATTACGATCTTGAAATATGTATTTTCTGTTAGTCAAAATGTAATCCATTTTTGCTGTATCTTTATTTGCTGCTTGCATGTCCATTTCTTTTTAACATTTTTTTCAAAAAAAAAATTTATAATATAAAGTTTTTCTTTTTCTGCAAACTCTATAAGTCTATGTCTTCTCTCATTTTTATTACCATAACCAAATTTAACTACAGCACTTTCATCTTTCAATTGTTTACCAATTCTGGCATTAAAGTCTCCCATAACAATTTTAAAATGTTTAGTCTGATCAAAAGCTTTTTGTATGTCCATATAAAAATCCTCTACTACTTCATCACTATAAGAACTTGTTGGGACATAAATTTGAATTATCTGCATTTGGTATCTGCTATTGAGTTGAATAACTAATCTTTCCAATCTGTCAAATACACCATCAGTGTCAGAAATAAACATGCATATAGCAAAAAAAAGTTTCATGCTTTTTTTCTATTTAAAAACTTTAAATAACTTGAATTAGAAGTACCACTGGGTTTAAATAAGTATACATATAAAAAAACAATAAAATTATATGATAATAAAAGCAACCATATATTTTATTTTAGCTGCAGAAAGGAATTTTATTGCTAACTGGAAAGAAGCCCTTGATTTTTTTGAGGCTTTAAAGGAACTAAGCAGAGAAAATTTCTAATATCCACTTTGTTTTTGTAATTGTGGCTGTTATTACTACAGGATTATTCATTGGATGGACTTTCACCAACATGCATCAACAACATGGTACTAGCTTATCTCTGAGTTTAAAATCAAGAAAGATCATGGTTTTTCTTCTCAATTATTTGATAGTTCTTAACTGAAATATCGGTTGAATTTTGTTAAAGGCAAAAT
This sequence comes from Epiperipatus broadwayi, assembly GCA_028023455.1. NCBI lineage: Eukaryota > Metazoa > Onychophora > Udeonychophora > Euonychophora > Peripatidae > Epiperipatus > Epiperipatus broadwayi. Next base: position 893,589 of record JAQFVV010012572.1, on the reverse strand, counting down.
AAATGTGTCTGCAAATAATTTATATATATATATTTATAATTAAGAGAGAAATCTGAATTATGGTCTTTATTCTCAGGAGACTATAAAGTTATTAAACAAGGCAGTGGCTTGTGGCCAAAGGCAGAGAGTGATAACAATATCATGTTTGTGACTGCAATTCAATGATGATTATTTATTTTACTATCTTATACTACAGATAGGAAGATTACATGAATGGGGGGGGGGATCTGTCTATTATTAAAACATTATTGAACTTGTGAAATTGTAAAAAAAGGTGAAAAAACAATTGATTTGAAATGTAACCATGTATTTTATTATAATGATATAGTTATTAGAAAAACAATATAAATGTGGACAGTAATGCGGAAATTGATGGTGCATCAAGTGGCAAGATTTAATTTTAAAAAAAGATACCAAATGCAGATAATTCAGATTTATGTCCCAACAGATTTTTATTATGATGAAAAAGTAGAGAATTTTATATAAATTTACAACATCAACATTTAAAATTGCCATAAAAAAGATTAATGCCAGAATTGAAAAATTATTAAAAAATAAAACTTGTTATAAATTTGGTTATAGTGACAGAAACGAGAAAGGATACATGCTTGTGGAATTTGCAGAAAAAGAAAAATGATATTTTATGGATTTTTCCTTGGGAGAAATGCTAAACAGAAATGGACATAGAAATATCTAAATGAAGCTATAAGAGAATTGGATTATATTTTAACTAACAGAAAATATGCATTTTAAGAATGTAATGTTCTTAACAAATTCAATAAAAGAGATGGCCATTGATTGGTTAGATGTAAGATACATGTTAATGCCACAAAAATTATTAAAGAGACAATATTAGCAATAAGATTCCTAATTTAAGAACCACTTCAAAGAATTTTAATTGGAACTTGATAATCATTTTAAAATATCAAGAGATTTGAAGATGGTTCAAAATAATGGAGATCATCAAGAAGGTAATTGACACTAATAAAAAAGGCCACAAAGATAGATAGTACAAAAAAACACCTGCAAAAATGCAAATAGAAAGAACAAATATGAAAATATTTAAAAATAATCCATTAAGAAAAATTGGTATTGATTTAGTATGTGCTCACAGCCATTTTGAATTCTAAGAACCATCCAAAATCCCTGCTGACACATCCTGTTGTTAGTAGAAAAATTATTTCAGCAATAATAAGAAAACAAATATTAATAAAAAATAGGGATAATGTCATGAAATATGTAGAAATTTTTTTATAAAGAATTATATCTAATAATAGCAAGAAAACATTGATCACCACAATTACTACATCTCTCGAATTGCTAAACATTTTAAATAAATAAACAACTGAATGGTTTTATTGCTCAGGAATTTTTGAGTTCAAATGCCATTCTACCACCACCAAATTATCTAGGACAGAATTTTGAATAAAAAGGTGAAATATGCAATTGAATCCATGAAGAAGGGAAAATCTTCAGTATATGATGGAGTTATTATTGATATCTTAAAAGAAGCATGAGAAAAAAATCAAAAACATGTCGGTAAAACAAATGCAATGCTAATATTGATATTCAAGAAACATGATAAAGAAGATATTAGAAATTACAGACCTATCAGTCTTTTAACAGTCTTACACAAAATTTTTACCAAAATGATTACAACTCATCTACAGCAAACTTTGGATTTAAATCAACCAAAAGGACAAGCTGAATTAAAAGTATTTTTAGGGCAGTGGATTAGATCCAAGCACTGAGAAAAGTTATAGAAAAGACCAATAAATGAGTTGCTGTTATGCTTTGGATTTACAAATTATGAAGTCATTTAATTCTATATGCATTTCTACAATGATTAAAACTTTGAATCATCATATTCTGAAGAATATTTATTAAAATGCAAAAACAGTGATTTAAATTCCATGGTGGTACTAAAAAGATGAACAGTGATAAAGATGCATGACAGGGTAATTCCATAAGTCAAAAGTTTATTGGATTAGATCGACAAGAAAGTATTTTGTGTATTAAAAAGAACTGAGAAAATAAAAATGCTTGAGTATTATTTAAGTATGTTATATTTTGCTGATAATGAGGTTTATTTCGAAAGTAATGTTTCAGATCTTTAAGAAACGTTGCAAGAGTGATCAGATGAAAGTAAGAAAGTAGAATTAAAGATAACTCCAAAGTGAACAACACAAATATCTTGATTATATTATTACTACTAACGGGAAACATAATAGATTAATCATTGATTTAAATTTTAATAGAGCACTTTTGATAGAAATAACTTAATATTAAAAGGAAATATGTCTATGTGTTGTTATATTTTTATACAAATAAGTATAAAAGTAAACAGAAAAAATTACTCCAGAAGTAAAAGTAACTAATGTAAAATATGAAAAGTAGCATTTAAATCTGAAAGAAGAAAAAGAATCATAAGTGAAAAATGTAAAGAATTTTAAGTAAATGGAGATAATAACTATAATAGAATGTATAAGTAAAAACTTGTGAAATGTTATATTTAAAACGTTGGACTAATTTAATGATAAGAAAAAAAGGATTACAGATAAACATCGACAACTGATAGAAGAAATAGGTATGGAAATGATAATAGAATATCCGGTGAGTGCACTGAGAAATCTGGAAAGAAGGAATAAAGACAGAGGACTATATAAACTACATTTTGAAGAACATTGACGCTTTTTTGTTGCTGTGTGTGCCATCAATAGAATGGACTCCTAACGTTCAGAATTTTGAAGTTTAATGGTTTTGTAAAGAAGATCAGTGAGGGAGGAGAACCCAAACACTGATCTGAAGGTACTGAAAGCCGGCTAGGGTTTTTACTGATCATATTGATATTATTTATTGTAAGTCTCAAGGGCTACCAAGTGTATAATATTGTTTAGGGAGTAGAACATTAAGAGTAGCAAATTTTGTAGAATCTAAAGAAAAACGAATTTGCGGGAACTCAAGAGAATTCAGAAATTTAGCAGTAGCAATAAATGCTGTAATCATTTCTAGCTAGTTATGTAGATAACAAATATAGGGTCAGTATTTATTTTTTCTCTATTATTATTGTAAATAAATTTTGTTTCCCTAAACATTATTTTATACGTTTTGATTGTATGTTGTTTTTTCTTTCCTCTTGCAATTGTTGTGGAGAGGGAAATACATTACATTGTTTGAAAAAAAAAATAGAATTGTTTTATAGGATCTTAATTATAGATCTGAGATCTTGGACACTTAACAGAAGAACAATTATAAAGAGACTTCAGACCACTAAATAAAGTATGGAGAAATGTACGATGGGGGTAATAAAAAGTTATCAAAAGCAACATACATGAGGGAGAGAAGAAACAAATATCTTGACATCATGGAAAGAATTAAGAGATTGAAATAAAGCTGGGCTGGATGTATGCCATTTCCATTTAATAATATATAAATTAATATATACATATTGAATAAAAATGTTTTTCAATAAAAATTGCAATAAATATAAATCAATATATTTATAAATAAACATATTTCTAAAGCATTAGTGGTAATAATGAATATTTCAAAATAATAATTATAAAAATGCATAAGTACCATTATATTTCTGTGTTTTTGCATAGCAATAATGCCATCAAGTGGCTGACACCAGATAATAGAACAGTACTGTACTTTGTTACTTTCATAACATTGTCAAGTACCAAATACTTTAAATATTCTAGAAATAAATATGTGATATCCCAAGATTCATTGCACTTTGTTTATTAATTAGATTTCCTATTCTATTTATAAAGATTGCTTCTCTAATTTTCCTTTTATTATGGTTTCTATTTCTGTTTATAAAGATTGCCTTTTTATAGTCTTTTATTAGTTTATTTCTTAACAAAGGCAAAACTCTCCATACAGTAGTGCCACCCTGTGCCAAAGAGAGTAATCAATGGATGCCAGAAGGCTTGTGCATAAAATCCCTATCTAGTGCCTACTCATCCAATATCCCCAGACTAGTTTCTGGCTTGTGGCCATCATCAGTGAGGAGCCTTGGATCTGAGAGCACTGTATGGAGAGTTTTGCCTTTGTTTACAACAATTATGTGCTAGTATAGAAATGGTGATCATGTGATGTTTAGTGGTTAGTTTCTTTCTTCATGAATACTCCTAATATTAACCAGGTCAAAATCGAAAGTAAAATTACATGTTGTTTTTCATGATCAAAAAGAAAAGCAAATGCTGTTACTAAATTATTATTATTTTTCCTTTTTTATATATTTGTATAAAAACTGATATTTTAAAAACTATTTCTCAATGTTACATCTTGATTTCCAATATATGAAGTGTTGCATTTACATTTAATTTGCTGCACAATATTACTTTTTGGTTTCATAGATATCAAACTTTTTTGAATCATTCATCAATCTATAAATATTAGATAAACACAAAATGAAAAACAATATAATTTTCCATATATATTTTTAATAAATATAGCATGAGTATTTGGAACATATGGAAGATATCTAGTTTTTTGTTATTAATGATTTGGTTTTTTAAATTAATATATTTTATTGTCATAAAATATAGAAAATTTGTTTACTTTTATACTCAACTCCATTTTTTTGTAAAATTTTTCAATATTTTGTAATTTATTATTTTTATAATAACACATCTTCTTATGAAATAAAAAAGTTCTAAGATTTGCCATTTTATATAAGAATGATATTTTTGATTTATAGTATATATTTATCCCTTTCCTTATAATGGCTTAATTAACAATTTATAATTTAATGAATCTACAACTCTTATCATAGATACATCAAAATATTTAATATCTTCATACTTTTTCAATTATTTATTCAAAAGACAATTTACACTATTTTCATGTTGATAAAGAAAAATGTCATCAATATATCTCATGATTTTAATACCTGTAATATTACAAGCATTAAAAATATTGTTGTCATATATAGACAAAGCAAAGCTATAAATCTGGGCAAGTAAAGGCAGGCCCATGAGTTAATTTTTGGTAATTTTAAAATATTTTTCTTTGAAAGAAATAACAATAGTCTTTTAATAAACTTTAAATTATCAATAATAAAGTTTATAATATAATGGCTAATTCTCTTATTTGTTAGTGCTTGGTCAATAATTTTTGTGGAATCTAATTTATCAATGGAACCATATAATTCTGTAATATTAAATGATTCAATATAATAATATCATTGAATGCTATTATTGAAATTTTGATATCACAAAGAAATATGTTTCCATACTAAGTCCATGCAGCAGAATTAAACAATTTAAATACAGCCTGATAAAGTTATTTTCTCTCATTTCCAATCTTTAATTATTGTAAACTATGGCTCAGTTGGTTAGAGCATTACCTTAAAATTCAACACTCAAGAATCTAAGGGTCCAGGTTCAATTTCCATCTAGTATTGTCACTGGTCAGGCTAACAATACCCAAAGAAGCAGGGAGAATAATATGTCTCGAAACGGTGTGCATATACTAACCTGTGTGCTATTACTAATAGTTGAATATATTTGAAAGACATTCAATACTTATATTAAATGATGAAAACAGTCCAATATATAAATACATATCACTTTTGTTTGAATAAATAAAAATAAATAATATTTTTGGTACCATATTTTTAAATATAAAAACAATAAAGTGATTAATGTCACTGATTAAGACAGCCATTCAGACAAACGCTACTCCCCCCCCCCATTCATATTCAAATTACTTAGAATTAGTCTTGAGAATTTATCAAATAGATTACATTTTAATTAATAAAGTTTAATTCGTATAACAACAACAACAAAATACTTTTAGATCCTTACAATTCTCAGAAAATTTTAATAAGCCTGCAAATGAAATACAACTTATTAAATATACAATACTGATAATCAAATCCAAAACTGTTATTATGATAAGTTACAAACCAGATTTCCAAATAATCATTTAAATGAACTTGCAAATAATACATCTTTCTTATATCAAAGCTAATCTATTTTTATCTGAAAAAATAGATAGGCATTAATATGGGAAAGGGGCATCTCAAATTCGTTTAAATGATTCTCTGGAAATCTGGCTTGTGAAATATCATAATAATGTTTACAGATTTAACTTTTTTCCATAAATCTAAATAATATATAAACAAAATTAATAAACAATGCCAGCATGCAAAACACTGTTTAAATATAGAATTAATTTAAACAAGAAAAGAAATAAAGAATTATTACAATACATAAAAACAAATAGAATACCACTTTATGAGTTGTTCTAATTCCATTGTAAAATGAAACCACTAGATTTCCAGGTAAATCCGTTTTGGCAAATAATCCTTCATTAGCATTAGAGATGTTTGAAGTTTTCACATAAACTCTAAAAAAAAAAAAAAAAAGTTCAAATAATTATTGATCATTAATATGAACTTATTTATCTTCAATATGATTTATTATGATATTAATATTTAATGTTATAAATTGTATTTTTAACTTTATATCAGCAAAATGTAATATTTAAATGATCTTAATTATCTACATGATTTGGTTTTCTAGCAGGTGACAAGCATTGGTAAACTATCACAAAGAATGATCAAGAACCCAATTGTTCCACTCTATTTCATTAAATATAGGTATATGCATACTTACATATTAAAGGGTTACATGGTGTAGTGGTTCATGCATCTATCTGGCATGACTATTATTGGAATTTAAATGTGGATAAAATTTGGAAATACTTTCAAGGTCGAAGCAAGATTAGATTTTTTCTACAGGTAGCCAGAGCATAGACAATCTAACTAGTTATTCAATTACTAAGTAAATAAATATTTTGCTACAATGTAAAACAAAACAAAACAAAGCAAAAAAAAATCCTAATTCTCATCTGATATTTTCTGAAGTTATTGATTTTCCTTCATTACTTCTCTGTAGGAAGAGAGATTTTTTTCATACAGTAAATTATTTAATGACTGCATTATTTTATATATTGTAATGATATAGGAAAAGTGCATACCTATCAATGATGATCATCCATTTAGTCTTCTTTGAGTTGCCAAATATTGTACTATAAATAGAAGTGATGCAATTCTATTCCAATGGTAGTGATGATTATGTAATCAGTGTTGATTATGTTCATATTTATATATAACAATAGTTAAGCTATTACTCCTACTATGTACACATTCCTAGAGATAAGAAATGTATTAGGATGATCTCTCCCCTCTAAATAAGATCCAATCAATATACTTGCATATTCATCTACAGATTTTTCATATTCAGATACAGAACTCAGTCAATGGGAACAAATTCTTTCAGCTTACTCAAATTGCAGTGTTGGTATTTTTAATAATATTTAGTAAATAGTTAATATATTATAATAATAATAATAATAATAATAATAATAATAATAATAATAATAATAATAATAATAATAAAGAAAAAGAAATAATAATAATAATAATAATAATAATAATAATAATAATAATAATAATAATAATAATAATAATTCAATTCATTTTTATTTACCGTACAAAACTACAGCATAAAGCCAATTACAGTATTGCACCATAACAAATATATAAATACATAAATGAGTTTAAATGATAAATTATTAATATAAGTATGTGCCATATTTTAATAAAAGATAATTAACACATTTAAAAATCTAAAGTAAAATTAAACATCAGCAGATAAACAATTATTATTAAGACATTAAAAATAACAAATAAATAAAAGGGATAAATATAAAACACATAACAAAATAATAAAAAAAAACAAAAAAAACAAAATAATAATAATAATAATAATAATAATAATAATAATAATAATAATAATAATAATAATAATAATAATAATAATAATAATAATAATAATAATAATAATAATTATTCAATTCTTATTTATTATGTGCATTTCAACACTTGTTTTAACAGAATTCACAAGTAAATATTCATACATTATTAATAATTACAAAATAAATATACAATAAACAAAACATTGTTCAATATATTAATATTTTAATAAAAATATACAATAAAGAAAACTACAATTCATAATCAAAATATAAAAAATATATATAAATACATGTTATCCATGTATATAAATACATGTTATCTACAGTAAATTCAATTTCTTTTTAATATCATTTATAAAGTAATCACAAAAAATATCAATGTTATTGAATTTTTGATTATATAACTTTTGAAATCTGTTAATAACAGATTTACACTTCCCTTAATAAATTAGAAGGCACTGTTAATTCAATTTTAGATATACACTCATTAACAACAACTTTTCCATCAATTAACTTTTTTAAGAATACCATATCTTTATTTAGTCTTCTTTCAGTTAGTATTGTTTTAAGATTTAATTTTTCCCCTTTATTAGCATAATAAATCTTTTCTCTACATTAGCATGTATTATAAAATAGCATGTATTATAAAATCATATAATAAGTAATTTAAAGTGACAATTAAAATCTTCATGCTCTCAGTTCCAAATGCTTCAGATTGGCCCATACATATAGCTTGGGTGATAAAAGATAGAGTGGATTCATTCTATCTTTTAAAAAGACTTTACCTTATGTTTGGAAAGGAGAGTATTCATTATAAATATCATTCCATCTGTAAAGCGCATGTGCCATGGTTTAAGCTACATTGTTATTATAATTTATAAAAAACATTGCGCTATATAAAAAACAATATTTATATAAGGAGATAAATCTCTGACAAATCTCAAAATACATCCCATCCGTCTATATGCTTTACTCATAATATATTTTATATGCTCATTAAAAGTAAAATGATTACAAAATATAATTCCTAGATCAGAAACAACTTCTTTGTATATAATAATATCTTCCTCAATTTTATAATGATAAACAGATCTATCTGTTTTATTGGTGTAAGAGTCAATACATGTTTTACTTATATTTATTTTTGTATTATTAAATTTACACCATTCTTTGAAATAAACAATATCTGCTTGAAGATTAATATGACCATCATATGTACTAATTCTTTTAAATAATTTACAATCATCTGCACAGGTAAGTATCATACCTTTTTTAATGTTTTGACCAAGATCACACATGAAAACATTAAAAAGTAAAGGAGCTAATATTCCACATTGAGGAACCCCAATCTTGTTTTTGAATAGCTTAGAATTAATTTTATCTATACAAATGTAAGAGCGTCTAAAGTAGAAAGTTGATTCTTAATATTTCTAAGATTATTTTCATTTTTAGAAATTATTACGCTAACAGAATTTATTTAAAATATAAAAATTTGATGAAGAATAAGTTTTTATTTTATTAAATACATTGTTTTGATTGAAGGCTGATATAAATTTTTTTGTGCTAACATTATCATTTTTTATTTTCAAAATTGATATTCTATTTTCAAGATTAATTCCATTATTTGAAGTTTTGCTTTTAATAAAATGTACCTAAAACATAAAGATTTGATAAAGAGTAATTTTTTTTTTTGAAACGTAAACAAAAAATCATTATGAAATAAAATTAATAAGCAAGTTCAAACTTAAGCATTTAATTAATTAAGAGATATCAAGATCTCTATACAGTAGTGCCACCAAGTGCAAGCCATAGTAATCAATGGATGCAAGAAAGTTTGTGCACAAAATCCCTATCTAGTACCTACTCATACAATATCCTTAGACTAGTTTCTAGCTTGTGGCTTTCATTAGGGAGGAGTCTTGAATCTGAAAGCACTCCACCTAGATCTTAGGATCTAATGCAGTGTTCCAGCAGATATCTTTTATTTATTTAGTTAACTATAAAGCTATGAGCTCAAGATGAAAACACAATAATGTTTTTAATCCAAACTAATTTACTTGTATAGTCATACAGACCTGAATCTATTTCAGCATCTAAATTTTGGTGGCTGCTGGAGAGTTGCATTATATCCTAGAATCTAGGTGCAGTGTCCTCAATTCCAAGACTTTTCACTGATGAAAGTCATAAGCTAGAAACTAGTCTGAAAATATTGGGTAAATAGGCACTAGATAGAAATTTTATGCACAAACCTTCTTGCATCCATTGATTACTATGACTTGCATTTGGCAGCACTCTTGGATGGAATTTGTTATTTTAACAGGTTATGTAAGCAAAACAAATGGTGCTCATGTGATGTTTTATAATTAAGAGATATATTTAAATCAATATATGCAAATCACACCAATCACATTTAGGCAGTAAAGAAGCTATAAATTCATTAGAAATTTTCTTTTATGTTTGAGATAGAATTCTGTATAAGCTTTCCACGTAACTTGTAGTTTATACAAGCAAATAGAATTCTCAATAAATTACTCATGTAATTTATATTTATGAAATTTTCCTTAGCTTTTTCATGACGCTTGTAATTTATGCTTGACTTAAATTCCATGAATGATAATTCATGAAGGATGGACAGAAAATAATCAAAGAATTTCTTAACTGATTGTTATTGCAGGATTGTGAGTAGCAACAGTAATAGTAGATTTCATCTCATCCATGGCTCATTTTTTTTATTCCTAATACTGCAAATACTATTTAACTTTTTTGAGCTTGCAGAAGCCTTTTATATTTTCTATAGTATTATTTGACAACTTTTAAAAGCAAAAATGAGTTATAATGATTTATTATACAAATAAATTGACAAAATTCATAAAATTCAATAAAAACATCAGGTATTATATTAACAAATAGACTTTCAATTAACATTAGGAATTTCATTATTTTGAAATGAAACAAAACTACAATTAAAGAAATATATCAAATACTTTAATTTCAAAAAAAGAATGTTTTTAGAAAAATCTATTATTGTCTTTTTTTTTTAAAAAAAAAAATCAAAGAAATTATTTTAATGTGTCAGCAGACATGATTATAAACATGAACTCTAAATGTATATTTTACTTTTTGTGCAAATAAAGATTATTTTGAAAAAAAAAAAAAAGAAATTATTTTATTTGTTTCTTTTCACAATTATAAATAAAATTATTAAAATTTGTCCAATTTAATGAAGAATTTAAAAAAAAGTTATAATAATTTATTATTAATATTATTATGATGTCAAGTGAAGCATTTACAAGATAAAATAACTTAATATTATTAAATACTATTGTGAACATTGAAACGAAGTGTCTCATTTATCTCCTATTGAGCTTAGATTGAAAATATTATTGTGTTTTCAATTTCATTCTCATAGTTTTGTAGTTAAGTAGAGATAAAAGGTGGCTTCTGGAGGGTTGCATTAGATCCTAAAATCTAGCTGCAGTGCTCTCAGATCCAAGGCTTTTCACTGACAAAGGACACAAGCCAGAAACTAGTTTGGGGATATTGGATGAGTAGGCACTAGATAGGGATTTTATGCTCAAGCCTTCTGGCATCCATTGATTACTCTGGTTGGCACAGGGTGGCACTACTGTATGGAGAGTTTTGCCTTGCTTAACATTTAATATTAGTTATACATTTTTTCACTTTATTTCATTTTATATATATCTGGAGAACTATTATAAGAAATAAGTGTTAACTCAATAAATAACCATCTTTCCATTTTGTGGGTATCATTTTTTAGATATTGATGTTAGTTTGTTTATTATTTCATATCGTCTTTTGTCTTGTATCAAATATTTATCGTGTTTGTAGTATTACTTTGTTAAACCTGATAAATCACCAACAACAGAGTTAAATCAGAACTGAATTTATTTTTTTAATAACTAAAGTAATATTTACTTAGATAATATTTAGATGTTTTTGAAATCTATTTTAAATTTTGTTTCATATCTTTTATGATAATTAGTTCTGGTTATTGTTCAGAAGAGTTTTTCACTATTAGCAATATTTATTTTCTCAGTTAACATTATTACTACATATAATTGATCTTTATTTGTAATATTTTAAACTTTATACTGGCCAGTTATATCTGTATCTATCAGGTTTTGACTTTGTGCTGGCAAGATATATTTAATCATTTATTAGTTTTGTACTTGGCAGATGCACTTAATCTGTATTTATCATGTTTTTAGTCTTGTTATCCATATCATTATCCATGCTTTCATTTTGATCTTAATATGATGTTCACAACTTTACAATTGTTTTCTTTTCACTGAAATTTTTTCCACATTCTGCAGAACACAAACACTCCAATCTTGATTAGATTAAATTTTTATTTTGTTAGGAAAGCAACAACAGCATTAACACATTTAATAGAATAAATGAAATTTTGATTGATCATCTGGGTTATTAAAATGTTATTTTGAATTGTACTATACATGTTAAGATTCTGTTTATTGGCCACATCATCTAAGATGTTCAGATCCAGTAAAGAGGGTCTTAAGATCCAGTGACAATATTCTCTCTTGATACTATTGGTAGATCTTTCTTAGTGCAAATTGGCAATAATCCATAGACATACAATACCAGAAATTAAGCATTTGATAAAACATCAAAATGACTCCAAGAATTAAACATGTGACAGAAAAATTCCTCAAGAAGAACTAGATATAATATTTTGCAATTTCAGAAAGTGTCAAGACATCTTCTATGGGTAACAATTTTTCCACAGCATATAAAGAACTAACTTGGATCTTTAGATTGATAATTTTTGATGACTAAATTTCTTCAGATGGACATTCAAAAATATTGTTTTATCTTCTCCTTTACAATAGATTATCCACAAAATACAATAAAAATCTACACACCATAATTTATGGCCCTGATGACAATAAATTCCAGTATTAAATTTATAAATCTTATCTTTTTCTGGTATTTTACATAATTATTCATATGGTATCTAATAAATTTACTACTGTGAGTTTGTATGATTGTTGTAGAAACAATGGGGAAGTCTTTAATGAAAGGAAAGTTCAAACTAAGTCTGTTTTTCATTGACATTATTATTCAACAGGACCCACTATTTTTTTATGAAGTAAAACATATCCATATGATTTCATAGGATTTATACATTAGTTGTCTTGTTTCAGTCTGACCAGTACTTCCTATAAAGAGTGACCATACTGCAAAATGTTAGTTTCCTATTCAGATGAATCACATCATCATCATCATAATAACTCATGTGAACAAAGCCAGCAGTCCAATACTCTTGCTGTAAATATGATACTACACCTATTGCTATGTGTATTTTAAAATAAAGCTTGGCTAAGAAAAACAAACTTTTGGATCAGTTGTGAATATTGCCATCTTTACTTTGTCTATCTGCTCTCCTGACTGAATTAATCATATTTTTAAATTGTAATCTTCTATAAATTTATCCATAAATTATTAGACAGGAAAGAATTAACCATGTACTTATTTATCACCAGAATTAATACTTTCAGCTAGCTATTCATACTAGACTATATCAAGAAGTATTATCACAGAACATATCCTTGAATTCAAAATTTAAAATGACAAGTATAATGGTTATATATAGAGCTCACAAAACAAGCTCTTAACAAGCATATATAATATTTGTAAATACAAGCTTATTAAATTAGGTCATGTGATTTTTTTTTGTAAATATAATTGTTGAATAAGTAAGACTATTTTTCTTCTATTGAATAATTTCTTTAATTTGCATTACAAACATCTTATTGTTTAAATAATTCTGATATAATTTGCTATCTATTCTAGTAATAAATTTAACATAAACAGCATTGCAATTGCTGACCCATTCAATATGAGCTGTTAATAAAAGACGTTAGTATTGACTATTAATATTCAATTTAAGCTTATTCTATTAAGCAGTGGTCTTCAACCACCGGTCCGCGGACTGGCACCGGGCTGCAGAAGTTTTCTTCCAGTCCACGCTAGACTGGCAAGAAAGTTTGTAATAACAAAATAATAAGATTTTAAACTTTTAATTAATATAAACAATTTTTATTTATTTTTTCATCACATTTTTACCCGATTAAAAAAAAAGAAACAGAACATCAACAAAATCTAATCAATCATACATAAATTAATGTTTTTCTATTTATCACAGATGTTTATGGGGGGGGGTAGAAAAAAGTTTTTTATTATACAAACTCTGGTTGTCTTTTGATAGCCCATCATGCCCACTTGTCAGCGTTGTTAAAACAAAATGTAACGTGGTTTTTTAGATCTCTTACATTTTTTCTACTCTCTCTCTCTTTTAATATTTCATTTTTAGTGGTTTTTTGGGCTATACAGTGATTTTTATTATTTTTTTTTAAAAATAAAAACCAAAAAAATAAGTTCTGTCTCTAACTTTTACAAAGTATTTCTCAATACACCCCCACCATCCCAAAATAAAATAAGATCAAAACTTTTGACTTTTTCAAGTTTCAAAATAAAATAAGATCAAAACTTTTGACTTTTTCAAGTTTCAGTTTTTTTTTGTTTAAAAATACGACCACTTTTTTTTAGCCTATAAGGTGATATCTTTTTTGCCTTTATTTATATGCCGCTGATATACTAAAACTTTTATTTTTAAAACCAATTTTTATTACCTTTTTTTAAAAATAAAAACAAACCAAAAAGAACTTTTGTCTCATTGAAGACAAAGTATTTCTCAATGCACTCCCCCCAAAAAAATTAAAATAAGATCTTTTTTGGCTTTAACTTTTATTTTTGAAATCAATTTTTATCACCTTTTTTTAAAAAAAAAACAACCAAAAAATTTCTGTCTCTAACCTTTACAAAGTATTTCTCAATCCCCCTCCCTCAAATTAAAATAAGATCAAAACTTTTGACTTTTTCAAGTTTCGTTTTCTTTTTTTTTTGTTTAAAAATATGCCCACTTTTTTTTGGCCTATAAGGCGATATTTTTTTTGGCTTTATTTGTATATCGCTAAAGTACAAAAACTTTTATTTTTAAGACCAATTTCTGTTACCTTTTTTTAAAAACAAAAACAAACAAAAAATAACTTTGGTATCTTTTGTCTCAGTGATGACAAAGTATTTCTCAACCCCCTCCCCCCAAAAAAAAAAATTAAATTAAAATAAGATCAAAACTTTTGACTTTTTCAACATTCAGGTGAATAACATTTTATTCTTGCATGTTTTAACAATGAAATAATAAACGTAGAAATGCAAGCACATTAATGAGAATGATTGTTATTGTACTGTTTTCTGTAGCAGTCATATGACTGCGCAACTCAAGAAAGAGTGTTCAGCATGTGAAGGTAAGCAACACCATTACAATACACAATAACTAGTGTGCTGTTTTGGTCAGTTATAACAATTATGCTTATCTAAGGCTAAGCAAGTTATATCTTTAAGAAAATTTATCTGTAAACTTTTGCCGGTCCACGAAATCTTATCATTATTTTTGCCGATCTGCAGGTGTGAAAAGATTGAAGACCACTGCTATTAAGAACAAACTTTAAGAAATAATGATTATTTTTATATTGATAATTAAAGAATAATTTTCAATATTTTTGTGAATTGATTAATTAAATATTATTTTGTTTCATTTGTAATATTCTTTTTGTTCCTTTATTCCAGAATCTTGATTACATTGATGGCCCCCATTTCTATGCTAAGTTTAGCTGGCCAGGATATTATGATGTATGTGTGTTTGATTGACTTCTTTATAAAATCCATCAGCATTTTATTAGGATGATTAAGGGAAAAATTATTATATCTATAGTACAAAATAAATGTGTGAAAGACAGCTAAGTCATCAGATTTATCATATTTGAAAATACAAAGTATTACGTAAAATTGGAAGTCCAATGTAAAATCCAATAGTAATAGTTACTTCCAGTCAATCACATACTTTCCATTACATAAATATGGCAGCCTTACATGAAGGCTTCTTATAGCAAATATGATCATAATACATATTATTGATCTATAGCTTCTGTATATTATTCCAGAAAATTCCATTAACTCACCCAACCATCTTGTATGTGGTCTCTTGCAATCTCTAGGAATTGAGCTTCAGATTTCAGCTGTGCCTATTATCATCTGTTAGAAACATGCATATCTCATTTTCATTCTGATCTCTAAATTCTTTAAATGATGGCAGTAATATTTGTTTATTTTCTCACTTATATATTTTTGTTCCTCATTGTTAATCTTAAACACATTTGTGCATCCTTTGCTGTGTAGTCTAAATAAAATAAATGAATGATTTGTTACTCAAGGGTTCATGAAATGTTCAAACTATAATCCCATAATCCATTACTGCACTAAAACATACATGGTAGTATCTAATCTGCAGTTTCTGCACTGATCTTCAATCAAATGTTCGAGTCACAGAATCAAAAATAAGCACTTATAAAACTTATAAAAAAAAATATTACTTTTCAAGCAAAGTTTTCTTTTAAAATCAAGTTATTTTTTAAATCGAAAATATATTCAAGTTTAATTTTGTAATTAATTTTATCTATTATTTTTTTCATTTATATTAAGAATTAAATAAAGGTTTTGTGCCTTATTTAACTGTTCCCAATTCATTATTATTAATATTTGATTTTTTTTTTGAAAAGTCATTAAACAAAATTTAATTTTTCTAGCATTTATTTTTAGTCCTTTTATATTTTCATATAAAATTTTATGAAACTCGCATTATTTGTGAAAACAACCATATCGTCTTCAAAATTTAGATGACTAATCATATACTTTATTTTTGCTCTTCTAGTTTCCCTATTAATTCCAAAATACTTTTTTGGAAACCTGTTTTGAAGAAATCAAATTATTATGGAGTCTAACCACTTTGGTGCATTTTGATGAATATTCTTAAAAATTTGTCAGTATTCTAGATTTCTGTTTTGATGTTCCAAAACTTTAACCACTATTGAAATGCTTAAAGAAAAAAATGGCACTTCAGGACCTTTTGATAACTTTTCTTAATACTTAAGTAAATGTTCTGTGCTGAAAACTATCTTTAAATCCAGCTTGTTCTTTTTGTTCATTTGAGTCTGAAATTAGATGATTGTAATAATCTTAATAATGAACTTTTATAAAACGGATAATTCTTTGCTTCTAATATTTTATCTTTCACAATTTCATAAGTATCAGTACATTAAAATAATATATATTTTCTCATGATATTGTGAAGATGTGATGTGATGTGATGTACTCTAGCTTCTCCTTAAACGGAGTCAAGAATCTCTCAACAATTATGCCCAGAGAAATCTGTTAGCCACTTTATTTTCCATTCCTCTAAGTTTTCCCATATTCTGCTCCATCCCATTTCCACAACATAATCTTTGTCAACTCTATGACCTTTATATTTAAATCCCCCTTATCTTTTCCCAAACCCAGCATAAAAACCAATAATCCACTTTATGTATAATCACTTTTTTCATATTTATTCTTCCATAACTTCATTATAGTTGCCCTTTCTGTTTTCAAGCATTTACATTCAATTAACAAATGCCTAATATTTTCTATTCCTTCCTTACATAATTTACCGACTAAATTACCCATATATTTCCACTTATATGTATATTCTCTTGTTGCTAAAGATCCCATTTGAGCCTTAAACAATAAACTACTTTCCTTACTATTATCATATATTAACTTGCACCTAATATTTTGTTTATTTCTATATATATTTAAACTCTTTTTACTCTCCATACTAGTTCCCCATCTCTCTAACTCCCTATTCTTTATTAATATAAATCTATTCTTTTATCCCATTCCTTACCACTATAACACTCAACAATCCTCCTAACACAATCATCCCATCTTTTGTACAAATATCCTGATATAAATTCTTTATCCAAATCTTTTGCATACTGCATTATCCTTCTCACCCATCTTGTTACCTGCCCTTTACTCATAACCCAATTAAATACTATTTTGGATATTCTTTTATTTTCCATAAACTGCAATCTACCAAACATTTTTATTTTACTTTTTGCATTTCTCATATGAAAACTTGACCATCCCATTTCTCCTTCAATTGCCTCTCTTGCTGTCCATACATCTGCATCCAATGCATGTCTTCCTACTTCCCTTTGAACTTTTTTTAAGTAATTTAATACCCCTTTACTAACACATAATGCATCATTACCATATGTTAATCCTGCTACTGTAACTCCCTTCCACATAATTCTAGCTACATCATATTTATTATATAAAACCCTGTTAATTTCTTTATCACTCCCTTTCTTTTCTTTGCTTCATTTATCAATTTTTTTCCCCATTCATCCAAATAATTTTTCTGATTACTTAAAATAATTCCCAAATAACTATATCTATTCACCACACTTAACTTAATATCTCCCAATAAAAATTCTACATCTTCTTTTTCCCCAGTATTAACCATCATTATATTTGATTGTTCTTGACTAAATTTAATCCCATCTCTTTACCCACCCTTGCACATGTCCTCAGCATAACTTCCATAGCTTCTCTTCTTTCTGCACACAAAAATATATCATCCGCAAAAAAAAGACCTGACAAAATATATACTCCCTTACTATCTATTAATGATATCTCTATCCCTCTTCCTAATCTTTCTATTGCTCTTTCCATTTTACTCAAATACAACACAAACAAAATAGGTGACATAGGGCATTCTTGCCTTAGTTCGACCCCATTTTTAACTTTAACTGATTGTATATTCTCTAATTGATATATATAATAATTATTTTCATATAATTTCTTAATAATATCCACTAAAGCTTCATCCATTCCCAAATTTACTAACCTTACCCATAATCTATTTCTATCTACTCTATCATATATGCCTTCTCTATATCTATAAAACTCATATATAACTGTTTACCTGAATTTCTATTCATATTCATAAGTTATGAAGACATTATTAAATATACAACTATGCCACCTATTGTAAGCTTTAGTAACTAATAAATGCCAGATAATAGTGTGTAATTAGTTACTAAAACTTATAGCAGGGGTGGGGAATCGTCTTTTTGCAAAGGGCCATTTGGATATTTATAATCTCATTTACGGGCATACAAATTTATCGATTTACAAATTAGCCTACTATATCTAATCAAAAATTTAATTAGTTTATCCCTGATAGAATAAAATAGAATTATTATAAATGTTGGAGATAGAAAAAGATGTTTGAAAAAATAAATATTTTACTTAACTCTTAATTCAGTATTTACACATATATTTGCACTGCACTATGTGTGTGTGTTTAAATAGAAGTTTTATACAGGATGATTTTATATATATACACGTGAAAATGTCTGGGTGCCGGATTAAGAGCTTTCAAAGGCCGGACTTGGCCTACAGGTCAGAGGTTCCCCACCCCTGGCTTATAGCAAACGTAGGCTGGTGTCCTAGAATAGTTAAATATGCACAGCAGGCATCAACTATTTGATTAAGAAAAATAATAATGAGTTAATAAATGAAATTTGTAACAAGAAACAACTAACTTATTATCTATACTAATGCACAACATACTTTAAATTGTATTATAAAAAGAATCCGTTTTTAACTTACTTTTCTTGTTCATAAGGATCAGTTAAAAGAGGTTTACTTGACATCCGCTCATTTGTTGAAGGATCATAACCATAAATTTGATCTAAAAAAAATTAAACCATATTAAAACAAGCATTCAATAACCATTAGCAATTTCCTCTTAAGTTTATATTAATTATCTAGTACTGACATCTTTATTACATAGCTTAAATCAATATTTGTTTAAGAAACATACGTGTAAACTCACATCGACTTCCAACGGTATATAATATTCAAAGTGCTATTATAACTAAAAGAAGGTATAAAAGTACAAAGATCATTTCATAAATTAACAAAACAATAATGAATTTAAAATCTGATGATGTAAAAAATAATATGAGTTGCACTTAAAGGTCACATTTTGTCCATCATCTAGTTAAGTTATTATAAAAATTCAAATATTATTAATACTTTACAAATATAATTAATTGTTAGTAATAACACTCAGTATCTTGTTTTTTCTTCAAGTGTCAGAGTCAGCACAAGACTGAACCTTAAAGATTAATTCATGAATACCGAATTTATGAATTTATGATGATATTATAACCAGCAATACTATTCTGCAGATATTCATGTTTTATTTATAACCATTCCAGAGTGAAGTTAAAACCTGATATTAAAGAAAACCTTGAAGTTTAGCATTTGTGTAAGTTTACTTGCACTAATGAAGGGATATAAATAACCTGATTTTTAAACTATTTGATTGCAGACTTCACAAAAGCATGATATGCACTTGTGAGGTCCATGATTTACTATAACATGTATATGCACTTTGGCCTTGTATACAATATACACTTAAATAAATTGGAACAGACCAAATAAACAAAGCATACCATTATGTGGGAGTGTATGTCTGTGTGAAATAAACATTAAGATTAGTGCATGTAATTTATTTCTTTAAGTTACTCTGAAAAAATGAATAATGAATATATAATTATAGGGATTTGAACACAGACTTACAAACTCCCTTCAGCTATCTACTCTATCTTATACAACCGATACCCATGACCACACACATGTGAAAAAGATAAATGATCTTCAACATACATATTTCATGCTGAATCTGTACTCATCAGTTGGTCCATGGATGGCTGGAGAGTTGGAAGCTGGAGTAGACTGAAACCTATTTATTAAAATTTGAAGATATGCTATTTTAATATAAAATGAGTACTGATTATATATATATTTGGGAGATGATGATCTGGACTTACTGATGAATGCTGGTTCAGCATGAAATACACATACTGAAGATCATTTATCTTTTTCACATGTGTGTGGTCATGTGTATCAGTGATATAAGATAGTTTGGATAGCTGAAGGGAGTCTGTGTTCAAATCCCCTATAATTACATATAAACTCCAAACATATAAATTATACTTGTATTTATTCAAAACATTAAAAAATAATTATTTAAACAATTTTGATCTTGTATTTAAGTGAATTAGAAAAACTAAATACAAGTTTAGAAGAAATTGTTCCACTAATTTCTGATACAATACTATCCTATTTAAAGAGGAAAATAATGGTGTAGTGCATAATTTTATTGGTATTAATAATCCTTTATTAATGTACGAACAAATATTTACAATTTTAATAAGAATATGTTTTCTAGTACTGAAATACATAATATTTATATTCGTTACTACTAAACTGTTAATAAATATAATTAGTTGGCAATGAAAATACATTAAAACATGTAATAAAATTAATATATATTATACCGGGTCCCTCCGAATTTACTTTGTTGTAGAGGATTTGATGACTATTTTTCATTATTTATTATTTACTTGCTATACTTAATATCTTTTAATATTTAAATTTTAATAAGTTTTAACATTTACTTTAATAAGCTTATTATTAAGCTCTTTACCTATTTATTCATTATACTTCTTTTCTTATAGTCTTAACATTATTTATTTATTTAACAATATCTTTTATATTTATCATTTCATTATGCAATTATTTAATTATATATCTAAAAACACAGAAACAGACTGGCACTTCAAGCAGAGGGGAGAATACTATTGATAGCCGAACTGTCAATAATACCCATGGTCAGATCGAAACTATATAAAGCATAGCCAAGACCACATTTCTTGATGGTAGCCCACCTCAACTGCTGAAACAAAACCCTGCCATCCAAAGCATTTTATTTGTTTTCAGAATCAAACTCAGGTACCAGCCAACCATATGTTATATATCCAGCATGCTCGAACAACAGGCAGTGCTTGAAATATCCCAAACTAGCTCCTATTCTTAATCAAGGGGGTCCAGCACATTAACTTAACACATATAAACATTTATATCTTTAAATAAATGCTGACACAGTGGCAAGAGAGAGAGAATAGACCAAATAACAATTATGAAGATATCATTATTTATTCACACACAGACATATCTAATATAATATAACAATATAAATGAAGCAGACAGGAAAGAAAATATAAATAACTATATTAAAGATCTATTAACAGCAGGGTTCAAATTCAAAGCTATTAAAAATAAAATAAAATCATAAAATTTAATAATACAATAAACAATAATGTACCTTGCACCAATCTACCTAGAATAACAATCCCCTACATTCCTAAAATATCTAACAAACTAATGAAAGCATTAAACAATAAATTTAACATAGCAGTTAGAACTCCACCTAATTCTAATAGATTGCTTAACAACTCTAAAGACCACATTGATCGATCATTCACCCCACACGTGGTGTACTCTATTGCGTGCCCTCAGGCTGGATGCCATGCTATATATTATGGTGAAACAAAAGCTACAATCAATACTAGACTGGGTCAACATATTTACACATTTAACAGAGCTCAGAAAAACAGCAACATGTCCTCTGTATTCTTGGAGCATGCTAAACAATCTGGACACAACTTCACACCCGCCAATCCCATAATATTGTGCTCAGAATCAAATGATCACAAAAGAAAAATAAAGGAGGCATTTTACATCAATGGAAACATCCATGCCATTAATAGAAAGGATACTTGCTTCGAGATCTCGAAGAAATGGGCTACGTAATACTAGCTTATTTGAATATTTGTATTTGCATATTTTATTATACATTTTATGAAGGCTATGAATATGAGGCATGGATCCTCGAAAACGTTAAGCTGATAAACTTTAATACTAATTAATATCTTCTCTAATTAACAATTATATATTTTACATATAGTGAGAAGTAAAGCTATATTTATTTTACATAAAGAAATATAAATGATTAATTCAGGCAAAATTTTATAATAATCCTTCGTTAAGATCATTTTATTTAAAATAAAGCATCTAGACAGTGATCAAAATATATTTACCTAGGTTTTCATGATTGGCCTTTGGTGTTGCATCAATGGTTTCAGGGCTTCTCTTCCATTCTTTGGCTTGACAATGGAAGAGATTGATTGCATATGCATCTATTTTATCATTTAGACATTGACTTCAGGTATTGGTTCCAGATGAGAACAGTTGATTTTGCAGAGAACTTTGGGGCATGAAGCCCAGTCAACCACTCCCACAGCTTTCTAGCAATGCATGTTGCTAATTCTGTGGCTTCTGCAATAATACTGTCTGCAGCCATAATGACTGGCTCTATACTGTACTTAGATTTCTGAATCTCTGGATAACTGAATGAATTAAGCACTGGATAATGAAATGAATCAATAATGGAATGAAGATCAGAATAAATAACAATAGATAGTTGTGAATACTTTTTCTCTCCCATTGTTCATAGTTTATTTTTATCCCAACTTAAATCTGTCTTTTAATTAATTTTACATTTTTTAAAATCTAATCTTTTTCCTAGATTAATCTACTATCTTACTGCATTCATGCTGATAAGAGTTTACATACTTTGTAGTTAATTCAATTGTCAGTTTTATTTATAAACATTTCATATTTATTATCAGCCAGGAATTTCATTGGCATACCAAAAGTTCTTTTTCACTAATTAATTAATCAATCTTTTCATTTTATTTTAGATTTTCATTAAGATTTATATTTTGAACATTTATTCTTTTACTTATTTTAATTTATAAAAAAGAGAGTGAGTTTTTTAAATTTTTATTTCTAATTCTTTCCTCCACCCCACTGTTAATAATTAAATTTATTCTATTTTAAAAGAATAATACACACAATCTTTTACTTTTACAAAATTATATTTTAAAACTACTTAAATAATTATTTCTTTAACTATTCTTTCGATTAAATTTGATTAAATATTTTTAAATTATGAAATAGGTAATGCAGATATGTGTGAGTTTTATAACATATATCTCACTACAGTTACAATATATTTTTATTTGAACAAGTGTTAAAAAAGATTTTAACTAATGAAGAAAGAGAATGCATTAATTAAAAATATGAAAATTAAAATATTGAAAAAAAAACCCAGATAATTTTGATAAAAATTACTGTATTAAGAAAGGCAATTAAGAAAAATTATAACAAACATGATTATGCTTCAAGTTAAAACAAATTAGAGATTTACAGAGATTGTTTTTATTTTGAGTTTTCTGTGCTATCACTTGGTAAAGAGTATAAAAGTTTTCTAAACAGAAAAGTTGAAAAAAATAACTTGAATGCAGTGGTCAATCAAATTCATATTACTCCGATTATTCACTAATAGGCAGTATAAACAGTATAAAAAACATAAGTGAAGAGATAAAGAAATATTGCTGTGAGGAAAAAATCCAGAGCCACAGAAAGTTCAACCAAACTTTAAAAAAAATTAAAAATTTCAAAATTATGAATTTCCAGAGTTTCCCCCCAAGAAAAGTGGTTAAATATAGTTTAGAAAATTCTCATAAACTTCTGAGTGCATATATAATCAGCCAACTTCACAGATGCAAGATTTGACCAAATGTTTTTGACAACCCTGATTGCCTTCTCTTGTGATCTGACATACTGAACCAAATTGAGAAAAATAATAAGCCACAAATGAATCATCAAAAAGCAGACTTAAAACAAACAAATATGTGGTAAAACATATACCATCTGAAATATTAAATGGCACAAACTATGTTTTAAACATATCTATTACTTGGGAAGAAATGGAAGATGAAATTGTTTCAGTATATAATATAAAAATCCTGAAGTAATAACTTTTTTAAAGAATAATTTGATATTATATATTTTTTGAGAATATTTCAATTTTTATCATTTTGCTACTTTTTCTTGTTTGTTTGTTTTATAAGTGCGTAATGTTTTTTTTAAAAAATAATTTTATTGAAGAAAAAAATCTTTTAAATATTTTTTTCTTTGTAATGATTTTGTGTAATACTTTTAAATTGTACAATTCTATTAGAATGGGTAAGAAGTGAAGAGAAAACTGGATTGCTTGTCTAAAGAGGAGATTAAAGTTAAGCACTTTTCTTTCTTTGTCCAACTTAAAGTTTATAGATCAATCTCTTCCTCTCTTGTTTTGTAAATTTTAAAAAAAAAATGTCATAACAAGAATTAGGTCTTTTTGATCAAAATCAATATATATATATTACTATATGCTAAATATAAAAATTGATTTATATTTTTGATAGAGCAATAAATAAAAATATCATAAATTAATTCATTTACTTTTTTAGTATTTATATGGTAAATTTGATTTTGACCGTCCAGTATTAGTTTTTTATAGACTGATTCAATTATCATAATCCTTTTCAATCATTATCGATCTATTGCAGGATGAAGATCTCTCCAAGTTCAATCCATCTTCTCTGATAATTAGCGTCTCTTCTCCATATCACACCAGAATACTTCCTTATTTAATCCATCCATCTCACATGTTGTCACTTTTTAGATCTTTCACAATCTCTTGGAATCTAATTTAAGATTTAACTATCCATCTATTACCATCTCTTTTAGTAATATGTCCAACCCAATTCCATCTGTCTTAATTCTTTCAATGATATCAGAACCATCTCTTATTTCAATTGCTTCTTTTACTTCTAACACACAACTCTCTATACTTCATAAAGTCAATTGTATATGTATAGTATTAATAATGTATGTATTTTGTTTCTTTTCATACATTTATCTATCATCATCATCATCATCAACAACCATTATCAATCCTCTGCAAGATGAAGGTCTCTCCAAGTTTAATCCATCTTCTCCGATCTTTAGCTTCTCTTCTCCACAACACCCCTGCACATTTTCTTATTTCATCCATCCATCTCACATATGGTCTCTTTCTGGGTCTTTTACAATCTCTTGGAATCCAGTTTAAAATTTCAATTGTCCATCTATTATCATCTCTTCTAGCAATATGTCCAGTCCAACTCCATTTCAATCTTGTAATTTTTTCATTAAGGTCAGTAACACCTGTTTGTTGTCTTACCCATACATTGCGTTTTCAATCTCTTCTTGTTACTCCCAACATACATCTCTCCATACTCCTTTGAGTGGTCTGAAGTCTCTGTATTGCTCTTCTATTAAGTGTCCAAGTCTCAGATCTATAAGTAAGAACTGGTAAAACACATTTGTTAAAAAACATCCTTTTCAAACACATAGGCATATTTCCTTTTAGTATCAAGTTATTTCTACCAAAAGCACTCCAACCAAGTTTAATTCTATGATTAATTTCCTCCATTATGTTTCCATCTGTATTAATAATCTGACCAAGGTATTTGTAACTGTTAACTTCTTCTAATTCTTCATAATCAATCTTTATTTTCATATTTTGAGCAAATCGATTAAACATTACTTTAGTCTTTTTAACATTTATCTTTAGTCCTACTTTTCTACTTTCATCTGCTAACTCCTGCAACATTTCCTGCAGCTCTGAAGCATTATTTGCAAAAACAACTACATCATCTGTGAAATCTAAATGACTTAAATACTCTCCATTTACTTTCACTCCTTTAGTTTCCCATTTTAATCCACAAAATACTTCTTGCAGCACTGCTGTAAAGAGTTTTGGAGATATGGAGTCACCTTGTCTTACACCTTTCTCAATGTTGATTTTTCCAGTATCATTATGTAATCTAATTGTTGCTGTTGCATTTTTATAAATATTCTTTAAAATATGACAATATCCTGGATCTATACCTTGATGATCCAATGCTTTAATAACTGAAGAAATGTGTATAGAATCGAATGCCTTTTCATAATCTACAAATCCAAAACATAATGACAATTCATATTCGTTTGTCCTTTCTATGACTTCTCTCAATACCTGGATATGATCTATTGTACTAAAACCACTTTTAAATCCAGCTTGTTCTCTTGGTTGGTGGAAATCCAAAGTTCTCTGTAGACGAGTTGTAATTATCTTGGTAAAATTTTTATATAAAACTGATAAAAGGCTGATAGGTCTGTAATTTCTAATATCTTCTTTATCACCTTTTTTAAATATTAATATTATTACTGCATTCTTCCAATCTTCCGGTACATCTTTATCATTTAGACATTTGGTATATAACTTTGCTAAAATTGTTTCTATTTCTTCACCTGCTTCTTTTAATATATCAATTATAATTCCATCATTTCCTGGAGCCTTTCCTTTCTTCATACACTTAATTCCATGTCTCACTTCTTCATTTAAAATTCTGGGCAATTCAGAAGATGTAATAGATATAGGAGGTACTTGTTCTTTATTACTATATAATTCTTGATAAAAATCTTCTACCAATTTCATGATGTCATCTCTCTTTTAGTAATAATTCCATCTTTTTTTCTTATTGCAGATATAAATTTCCTACCAATACCAAAATATTGTTTAACATTTTTCAGACTTTTATTTTCTTCTACAGCTTTCATTGCTATTTCACAGTTATACTTTCTTATATCATTTTCAACTCTTTTCCATACCATTTTACAAAATTCGAGATATTCAATTCTTTTTAATACATCATTTTTGTATATCTTCATATTCCTTCTTTTCTTCATAAATTCTCTAGTCTCAGTAGAAATTTTATTAGTCAATTGCTGCTTTTTTCTACCAGCTATGTTTGTTGCAGTTTTTAAAAGTGTATCAGTTATTTTCATATTAAGTTCATTCAAATCTGTATCATGTTCAAAATCTCCTAACACTTGAAACCTATTTGTAAGTTCTAATTTAAATTCATTAGAATGTTTCTGAAGATTAGGAATATCAATGGTAAATATTGTTTTTCTTAATAATTTTTGTCTTTCTAGTTTTACATTAACACGTAACTTACACCTTACTAATTGATGATCACTTCCTGTGTTAAATTTATTAAGAACATTACAATCTTGAAATATGTATTTTCTGTTAGTCAAAATATAATCCAATTCTGCTGTACCTTCATTTGGATGCTTCCATGTCCATTTCCTTTTAACATTTTTCTCAAAAAATGAATTCATAATATAAAGTTTTTCTTTTTCTGCAAACTCCACAAGTCTATGTCCTCTCTCATTTCTATTACCATAACCAAAATTACCTACAGCAATTTTATCTTTCATTTGTCTACCAATTCTAGCATTAAAGTCTCCCATAACAATTTTAAAATGTTGTTTACTCTGATCAAAAGCCTTTTGTACATCCATATAAAAATCTTCTACTACTTCATCACTATGAGAACTTGTTGGGGCATAAACCTGAATTATCTGCATTTGGTATCTGCTATTAAGTTGTATAACTAATCTTGCCACTCTGTCTGATACACCATCAATCTCCACAATATTGTTCTTCCACTTTTTATTTATAATGAATCCTACTCCACTTGTATTTCCAATATGTGTGCCTTTATAATAGAGTATATGTCCACTTTTTAAATCAATTGTTTCTTCTCCTTTTCTTCTAACTTCACAAAGTCCAATAATGTCCCATTTAATATAAGACAGTTCTTCTTCTAATTCTTGCAATCTTCCTTCACTTGAAAGTGATCTGCAGTTGTAAGTACCTAAATAAAAAGTCGTCATCAAATGGCAGCCTGGGTCTGCAATCAGGGGATTCTTAGCACCCTCCGCCTTTGGCCACCAACCGCTGCCTTGGTTGGTGACTTTACAGCCTCCTGGGAATAAGGGCCATGCTTTATTTTTGTCTGTCATAATTGTATATATGTATTGGAAAAATATTTATCATTTACACAAACATTCATTCTGCCTTATCAGGCACTGAGAAGAAAGACCATGGTGTTTCTTGGATCTTAAACTCAGAGGTAAAAAGCCAATAAACTCACCATGCTGGCTAATGCGTGTTGGTGAGCAGCCCATCCATGTTCGTATACTATATGAACAATCACATAGTAATAACAGCTGCAACGACAAGAACGTATGGAGTGGACATTTAGGAATTTGCCCTGCTTGGTTCCTTTAAGGCCTCCAAGAGGAATCAAAGGGTCTCCTTTCAGTTAATAGCAAACTCCTTTCTGCAGCCCATTTATCTATAATACTTTTTAAATTTATTTTTTTAAAATTATTTTTTAAATTAAAAAATTTAGTAGACTCTGTTCTTATTATCTTATCAGGCATATAATGGGGTGTGTCTATACACAATATATATGTGATGATGAAGAAACAAAATATAATGATTATACATTAATATTTACAAAATGGCTATGGAATAATAAGATATGATGAGATGCCAAAATAGCAATTATATATTTATAATTTTTTTTTCAACTGAGTTTGAGTACAGTATTGTAAGGTGATGTAAAATAGGAATCTGAGAGATAAGAGTCATTATTTGTAGAGATATTAGTCTTTTGGGGGGGAAAATCAAAAGTGGCATTCTCGTGGTTTGACCAAAAATTATAAATTCAAGCTGGTCATAGACTCTTACCTGATCTCTAATAGTAAGAAAGAATGTAGATATCTTATAGGTTACAATATATCTTGCAACAAATAGATAAAATATATGTTACATAATAGTATTTTTAAAAATAAAAAGGGCTATCTAACATAAAAAGTTTAAATAGACATTATAATAGTAATTAGAAAGGGGTGAAATAGAGAATGAAAGACTAGTTTAAAACTAGACAACAATAACAACAAAAAACTCCAGTCAAATTATTCTAGTCTAATTTAAAAAAAAAAGAGAGAGAAAAAAAAAAAACAAAACTAGTAATAATTTAAGAGTTTTAATTCCATTTTCTATTGGAAAAAAATCTAATGAAAGTAATTGTGGTCAAATAAAGCCAGTAAAAATTGCTTATGTTTTCTTTAAAACTACAAAAAAGAAAAAAAAAGAGAATAACTTAAAAAGAATTAACTTGAAAAGGAAAGGAAATGTACAATAATTTTGATAAAAATTATTATCTAATGAAGTTGTAGGAATAAGTGGATTCATTTTATTCCTGCATAAATACTATATCTTGTATTGGAAAGGAAAGTATTCATTTATTATTTAACACTTTCAAAGTGTGTGCACAATTAGCTTGAAAGGCTATTTGAATGTAATAAAATACATTTTTGTAAAAGTATTATCTAATCAAATATAGAATAATTTTGTAAGATTATTATCTAATCAAGAAAGAAGGAATTACATTTTACCAAAAACAGTAAACTGTTAAACCACTCAACATCACATGATCACTATCTCATACTAGCACAAAGACACCAAAATGTATGGGTACTGAATTGAGTTCAGACCCATATGACTATATAAGCTATTGAGCTTGGGTTGAAAATATTAATAGTGTTTTCAATTTCAATCTCATAGTTTTGTAGTTAAATAGAGTTAAAAGGTGGGTGCTGGAGGGTTGCATTAGATCCTAAGATCTAGGTGCATTGCTCTCCAATCCAAGGCTCCTCACTGATGAAGGCCACAAGCCAGAAACTAGTCTGGGGATATTGGATGAGTAGGCACTAGATAGGGATTTTATGCACAAGCCTTCTGGCATCCATTGATTGCTCTTGTTAGCACAAGATGGCACTACTATATGGAGAGTTTTGCTGTATTTTGAATTGTTTAATAACAGTAAACTGATTAGATAATTAATGTTACAATTAAAAAGGAGGCTAATTAATTAAAAATTTGAAAAATGAGTAGCATGGGTGATGTTCAAAATAATGGTTGGTCAAAGGTATAAAAGCTAATAAATTTTTATTAGTCAAGTTATTCTGCAGCTGATTAGTTTTGCTGTTGTATTGTTAATATTACTTACTGAATTTTGCAGTTTCTGTCATCATGGACTTCTTGTTGTTGTTCAAGCAATGTGTAGGAATTTCTGCAGATACCCCAACCACTACCTTGCCCTGCTAGATTTGCAAAAGGGATATTTATTCAGTCTTACACCATTCAGTTCCTATAAATTATTAATAGTCTGAGATGTGACCAAAACTCTGATCTGCCATTTCTAAGACATTTACCCATCATACATTTAAGAATGTTGCTGGGCAATTAAATGAAGAAGATATGCACTGACCTTGAAAGAAATTAAGCCACTATACAAGACTAGTGCTCATGAGTGACCTTACAAATGAAGACATTAATGATCTTTTAGAGAGTCTAAGCATTGTCAAAACAAAAAAAGAAAAAAAAAAGGTGTGATCACCTTAGGAAAAGCCTTAACCAAAACCCAAGCCAAATTTTCCTTTCAAAATCTTGTTAAATCTAGAAAATACATAAATTATTATTTCCTTATTTAAATCTAAATGAATTCTGTTTAAAATAACTTTGTAAATAATCCAAGTTTTGCTACGTTTTTATGCTGTTATAATTTGAAATATTATAATCTGTAAATAATAATGTTGTTTGTTAATTTAGCCTGAATTCTCTTCTTTTTTAAATCTCTAACTGTATGAAATTTAGTCTAACAAAATTTGTTAATTATGTAATCTGGTTTTAAATATTCAATATCTGATTGCTAATGAGGTAAGTTTACTATGTTCAATTGAGTTAGCTGAGGAAACAAGCACTAGAAGCATTTAAAATCTCTTGTCAGTGAACTAGTTAATTCTTTAGATGGTGCCTGGGTGCAAACCCAGTATAAATGAAAAATATTCATGAGAGAGGTACTTTGACTTTAGTAGTCAAACAGCAGATTTAATGGTTTTGAAAGGTGGCCAATGTCTGTGTATTTATATAGTATCCAGCCCGAGTGAAAAGGTGAAGCCATTATGATATATATATATATTTAAGTTAAATTAAAAAGTGTATCATGATGTAATAATTAATACATTTTCCTATCATGATCTGAAACTCAAACCTGAATGAAGCTTGGAAATATTTTTGATGGATAATATTTTAGAAGCTTAAGATTTTTCAGATATTTTGATCATAGATAATCCAATTATCTATCAATATTAATTAATGAATGGATACCTATTTTTCAAATTAAAGAGTAAATATCTTAGAATTAGTGTAATGTCGATAAAAATAAAGCCATAATTTTAATATCAAGGGTTCTCACCACTAGTCATGGAGGTAATATTGGTGCTGAATTTGGGGCTTATCTTTACTTTTTATGTTAAGTTTTAAAAGTTTCTGATAAAGTTAAATTCTTAATTTATATGTATAGATGTATGTTTTAAGTCAAGACAAATGTTATAAAATACATTAAAAATTTAAGCCTATGACTTCACTATTTATGAGTTTATGAGGTTTTATGTTTAATTTTTATTTATACCTACATCAATTTAGACTAAAGGCATGCAAGTTATTTTATTTCTGAGTTTTATGATTAATTAATTGTCGGTAAAAAGAATAAATTATCACCCAAATTATGATATTGGCTTTGAGATTTCAAATAATCTGTTGCACCGTGATCATTTCATTTTAACGGAAAAGTATTATAAAGAATCATGAATGCATTTATGGTTAAACATAATAGCATCTTGCATATCATTTTATAAAATGTATTTGAAATATAAAGAAAATAAATAGTATATGAGCCCTTATAAATACAGATTACTGAACAAGTCACAGATTAGTTTATTCTAAAGTCAAAATAAAAGAAATAGCATTAAAACCAGCCCTACTCAAAATATATTAGTAGTAAATTTGATCTATTTTTCAAAGCAATTGAACCTTTACCCCACTTAGGAAGGACAATTGGACACCAGTAAGAAGATAAAAAGCAAGAGATTATAACATTTTTTCTATGGAAAAAAATTAGTTTGTTCCTTGGATAAAAATTATGCCACAATTTGTGAATATTGTATTAATAAACACTTAATCTAATGTACACAGTAATTTTAGAAATGCCTAATGTATATGTCTGTACTGTGCTAGATGTGTATTGTGCAGGTATGCAGTTAAAATATGTGTGCATGTAAGATAATACAATTTAAATCTATGTAACAAGAAAAAAACCAGCTCCAAGTTGTTCTGTCTTATAATCTACACATTCAGCATTGATTGTCCTCCAGTTTTATGAGTTATCAGGAGCTCTTTTTAAGAGTCCATTATTGCCATGTAAATCTTTTGATGATCTTGATTCTTTTGAAGGAGCTATATAGGCTATTGATGGCTGAGGATGTTTAGACAAAAGGTTTAGAATGATTGGTTGACTTGCTTCTTTGATTTTCTTTTCTTACAACTTATAAGATCTTATTCATTGACTTTATCCTGTTTATAGCCTCATGTCACAAAATCATTTTCTTCAGTTTTTGGATACCCCAAGTTCTTTTCTACAGGCTTGTTAATTTTATTTCTTCATTGTCTTCCTTTTTTCAATCACTTGCATTAATTCCTCATTAGTTAATTCTTCAATGTGCGATTCCAAAAACTCTTCAATGTTGTATCAATTTCTATAAATCCTGCTTTTTCAGTTAGGTCAAATATAGTTTTCCATATAATTGAAGCAGATTTCTTTTCGACTTTGTTACTTGTAATGATTTGCAGGTAGATTTTCTTCCACATAACCCTAAGTGTTATATCAGTGATCTTGATTCATGAACTGCTTATAAAACCAACATCTGTTTTTATATTGGAATTCTTCCAGAGTTGTGGAATTATTTTATCTATATCTTTATCTGAAGTGTTGACAAAATTCTGCAATACTTGTTAACGGTAGAAAATCTTGAAAGTTGTGATGATTCATTGATCCATAAATTGAAGAAGTGATGTGGTGTTCTGTGCTATTGTTTCTAGTTGAAAATGTATGTAGCTATAAAGTTTAAAAAATAAGTAAGTCTAAAAAAAAAATATTAAGGAAAAAAAAATGGTTTCACTGTACAGACATGTAGTAGAACCGAAAAGGGAAGTACAGGTTCACAATTAATAATTTTTTGAGTTCTTCCAAAAAATTGTTTCTCATTGTTCTGAAGAAATAAACATTCTGAAGTTTCACTTTTTTAAAATTCATAGTCTTATATTAGTTATGTAAAATTATTTAGAATTAAAAAATCAATAATTAATCATCTGCCATTTAACTGTACTGCTCTGACCATAAAGATTATTTATCCTTAGTTTAAGGGTAGCTAAATTGTAGTACTACATGTTACTAAAACCCAATCATGCAGTTAACTTTATAAAAAATAAAAATTCTGACATATTAACAAAAGAAAAAAAATGTATCTAATGCATTGTAATCAATATTCAAGACTTTTTTTTACAATATGAATGATGTAGATCTAAACAAACAGTACTTTATATACAAATACACTAGCTGTAGTCATTTTTATGGTGCGAGATATCATACTTTATTAAACATGGTAGCCATTTTTTTGAAATAACCTAGAAGTAATACAGTATATTGTAATGGCAGAGATACAGGCTACTTAAAAAAATTAAAAGCACAAATCTTCTTCAATTTATTTGTATTGCATTTTCATCATACAAATTTTTTTATTAATTGCATAATACATGAAATCATCTCCATCCTTCCTTTCTTTTTTTTACTATCAAAAATACATTTAAGATAATAGGAGTTTTGATTTGGTTGAAATTAGTGTATGAATGCTAATTTCAGCCAAATCAAAGTTTTATTTTAAAATTACTTGATTGAATATTTGAGCTAACATGTATACAGTATACAATTTAAAATAAGTTATTAATAATATATGATCAAAATTTATTTTTAGTTTTGTGTTAAATAAAATTATAATTTTTTTTTGGTAGTGTATTTTTTATGATTTTGTAATATTGTCGCTGTTTGCTTGGTTATCACTGAAACCAAATAAAGAGATTATAATTTAACATCAACTAAGTAAGTGTTATTTTTAATTTACATTTAGTAACTTTTGTTTATATAAAGTTGATTATTAATTGCATAATTAATGAAATCATTTCCTCACCCCCCCACCCTTTTTACTGAAAATATGTTAGATTTATAATAATTACAGTTTTGATTCGATAAAAGTTTTAATTCAAATTTAGTTGACTGACTATTTTAGCAAATATAGTACATTATTTAAAATTAATTATTAAAAGTATAGTATACACCAAAATCTATTTTTACTTTTATGCTGAATAAAATTTGTATTTCTTTTTTTAATACAATATTATTTTATGTTTACAGTAATGTCGCCTTTGGCTTGGATATCCCTGAAATAAATGATAATTTAAAATTAAGTAAATACTGTGCAGTAAATGATATTTTAAATGTATTTAGTAATTGTGATTATATAAAGTTGATTATTAACTGCATACTGCACAAAATCTTTTTTTTGTTAAAGTAACTTGCAATTACCGTAACTAAATTTTAGTTATGATGACTGTAAATTTTGCCACAAGAAGAATACTGTTCATAAGAATTGTAATCTATAAAAGTGAGTGAATATATACCTTTTAAGTTAATATATACACTTTAAAATAAATATTAATACATTTCATTGTATGTTATGAAAATAGGCTTTGAATTACTTATTATATTGAATGAAACCTTTTGTTTTTTTGTTTTTGTAATCACAATGACAATCTTTACTTTGGATATGTCATTAATGAATATATTGTCTTGCAAGGACATTGGCTGAGAATTAAATAAAGTATTATGGACTAATCATATTTTAATTTTACAATCAAAATACAGTACACTGTGCTCTGTATAATGAATACACTTTGTGTTGTACATTTTTAGCATGAATGTCACCACAGTGACATAAAGCCACTATTCTATGATATCATCAATCTTACAAAATCATCATCATTTTCAAACTGGCATTTTATAAAAAAGTTTCAACATTTTTTTATGATTGTTATAGCAAATAATTGATTACTATTGTAAATCAAAATAAACCATACATGATCACCATTATTTATGCTTACACAAGCTGTTTTTCACAGAGGCAAAACTCTCCATACAGTAGGGCCATTCAGTGCAAGCCAAAGTAATCAATGGATGCAGGAAAGTTTATACATAAAATCCCAATTGTGCATACTCATCCAATATCTCCAGACTAATTTCTAGCTTGTGTCCTTTATCAGTGAAGAGCCCTGGATCTGAGAGTGCTGCATCTAAATCTTAGGATCTAACGCAACCCTCCAGCAGCTACCATTTACTTTTTAGCTAACTATAAAGTTTTGAGTCCAAAATGAAAACACAATAATGGTTTCACTGAGTGGCACTACTGTATTGAGAGTTTTACCTCTGTGATAAATCAAAATAGTGGAAACAAATTAATAATGATCATTATGATAAATCTTTGCATAAATGTCAGATGCTTAGTGGGGTAGAGATGTACTTCTCATGCTAAGTTTCAACAGATGTTAAGCTCTTATGATTTTAATTTGATTTTAAAACTGATCATTTTGCTGAGGCATGAAATTGTTTTAAAGAAATGTGTTGTGAGTCTATTCTTACATTTACCAAAAAAAAAAAAAAAACCCCAACAACATCCTGAATTATTTCTGATGACAAGATTATATTATCAGTAATTAATTAGAATAAAGAACATGATATTCTCTGCGTGCTTTGTATGAATAGCAAAATAAATCTAAAGTTTCATAAGCAATTTAAAGACAGAAGTTCAATTACATAAGAAGTCATAAGAATAATTGGCAGGTTAAACTGAAAAGCGATATACCCATATACTGAATGTACTCACTTTAGGTCTTTTTGATGCATTGAAAAAAAGTATTCTTTTAAAATCGTTGATGATATTTTTCATATCTTACCAACATTTGGATACATTGAGGTAGAAATAGAGATATCTGCAATTTAATGTTATATTCATCTAGTTGATTGATTTGAATTTAAACAAACATATGTGGTCCAGCATGATTAAAAACATCCATTGCTTTATTCAAATTGAAAGTTATTTGGTTCTCATAGAATCCTTGGAGAAGTTTCAAAATGTGACCATAAAATTGTGTAACCTAATCTTTAGAATTCATTATTATTCCAATTTATAAAAATAAAAGAGAAGATTAATAATTATCATGGAATATTATTGTTATCCATAAAAATGAAATAGTATAGTTTTTTCTATGTGTCAAAGCATCGTCCAGGAAGCGAACCCGGAACAACTGCTTGTAAGACAGCTGTGCTAACCACTCAGTCACCAATGCTTGATTAGTAGTATAGTTATGATTTATATTATCAGACAAATACAAAAAATATATTAAAAGCAAAGATATGATGATTCAAATTTTTATTGCTTTTATCCAATTGGTTAAGATATTTGATTCAGTTAATTAACACTGGCAACATTTGAAATTATCTGATTGGCCACAAAAATTTGTCATTTTTTGTCATCTATCACATGATAATAAGAAAAAAGCATTATTACTGGTAGTGGAAAATCTAAAGCACTTGGAATAAAAATTAATGTAAAACAGAGATATGTGCTAAAACCAAACATTGTCCTTGACTTTTATTAGTTTTTGAAGTAATTTATAAATGGCCTCATGAAGATGTAACATAGATTTATTGATGAGATTTTTAATTTGAGTTTACACAAAATACTGATTTAGCAATTAATGTTTAAAATAAGATATTTTATTAGCTATTGGTGGAAAAAAATGCTTCAGCAATTTTTGGTTTAGAGTTATGGCTTAAAAATATAAATAAATTGAAATATCTTGGAAGACTTCAAATAAAAAGACTTGGATGTTGAGGTATAACGATAGTTTCAATATATTGGTAATGCAAATAACAATTTTTAAAAAGAGTTTTAATCATAATTACATATTTTACTCAATTTACAATATGGTAGACATAATTTCCTTATCAATGCAGAATGGAAAAAGTTGATTTAAAATGCTTCATAATATTGCGAAAAGACAATGTCAAATATAAATTCTCCAACTCTCTGAATATGATGAGATTAGGGATTCATTTTCATTGGACTAAATATGTAAAAAGATGAAGAGCAACAATGCTCCAAAAAAGTATTTTATGAAGAACTTTAAAAAAAAAAACCCTTTCCTGAGATAGGCAGAGCCTGTTTAGGTTAGAAAGATGAGTTCTAAAGATACTCTATAATACAGTACCAATAGCTTTCACTACAAAAATATAGTTAACAATAGGATATAATGGAGAGCTACAATTAGGCTATAGGTTAACATTTTTCATCAAAAAATGTTTGCTTCAAAACATTAAAACAGCATCATGGTGATATATGTGGACTTATTTATTAATTTTTTGTCCCTCATCTATTTGATTTCTGAATGTTCATATTCATCTACAAATGACTTCTAATAATGATGATGACAATGCTATTAAAAAAAAATTAACGTGTATTCTTAGGCAAAAGAAATGATTATCAATTAAATGATTTTTTAAAAAAAAATATTCAAAATTAATTTTATAAATGCTCTGTAGATGGCAGTGTATGCATTTGAGTTCCGATTGTTGTTAACAATTTAATTTTTGAAAAAGCTTAATCGTGGTTTTTTCTTCCTTGTTAACTTTTTAGAGTTGTACAGTTTAAATAGGAAATTTTTATAATGATATTTCTTTCCTATCGTACTCAAATTATTTATTCTTTAAATAATAAACACATACTTATAAGCTATGTTCTAGCAAAATATTTTTTGGATTAGTTGCTATTTATACAAACAAGTCTAAAAATTATTTAATTTGATAGATTTCTGTAAATTTGTAGTTTGCATTCCTCACTTTAGCTCATAAATCTTGACATTGATGTTATTACTAAAAATAATAGACACAATTCTCTTTTATAATCTACTTGTTATCAGCAAGTTGGGTTCAAAATGTCATAAGCAGCTACTTGTCATAAATCTATATTGATTCTTTTGCTTTCAGCGTAGTCTTTGAAATATGCCAAGGCAAGCACAAATTGAAATTGAAGTCAAAAAAGTATACCTCAGCAAAGAAATAAATGAATTCATATAGGAATTTTTTTTTTTTTTAAGGCAAAAAAGAAAAATTCTTTAACTGTTGTTAATAAAACTACAGTAATTAATTATTACGAAGTTATTTATTTTAAAAATGAAAATTTATTTATTAAAATTCAATGTATACAAGACCTCGAACATTTCCTTATAGAAAACCATTTTTGATTAAATT
Source organism: Epiperipatus broadwayi (assembly GCA_028023455.1). Taxonomy (NCBI): domain Eukaryota; kingdom Metazoa; phylum Onychophora; class Udeonychophora; order Euonychophora; family Peripatidae; genus Epiperipatus; species Epiperipatus broadwayi. Next base: position 854,878 of record JAQFVV010012572.1, on the reverse strand, counting down.
AAGAATAGAATAAACCGGGTCCAGTTCCTCAGCTAGAAGAGAAAATTTTTTTAATTTTGAATAAAATAGAGTAGAATGGTAAAGTATTTTATTTTATAAAAATATGCATATATTTTGAAATATTACTTATTAATATCGACAAAACGAAGAAATCTTTCACATTTTAAGCATGATTTAGCACGTGATTTTTCCTGCAGTCTATTGGTTTATTGATATATTTTTAAATAGTTTATTTTCAAAAATATTTTCTTACAAAAATATGTTGCCAATGCATATATTTTTATTTATAAATAACTTTATTGAAAAACCATATGTACTAATGATACAATTGTAAATCAAAAATAATAATTATCCATGTTACTCAGGCAACCAGATGTTCTGATGTGGTCACTAGTGTTGTTTAATCCAGCTTAATCAGGCTCCACGTGTTGTCAAATAAGAATCTGGATGAGATGATTCTGTCCTTATGGTGAAATTCCTTCAGCTTGGAAATGAATGTGTCTTCAGGCTTGGGATGAGGAATGGTAAACTTATTGCAACATCTGGCCATCCACGTGGCATAAGTGATAAAAGTCGAGAGTCTTGTGGTGACATAATCCCTGGACAGAAAGCAGCTCTTGATATTTAAGATTTTGTTCAGGGAAATGTGGCAGTTGTGAGTAATGAAAGTTGCTTAAAGGCTTTAGGTTAAACATCTAAGCACTAAAACAAGTAGACAATTGTCTAAAACCAACTAGACAATTGTCTAAATTGCTGATCTAAAAGAGTGTGGGATAACTTGGCAAAACAAAATTATAATTTAAACATTTTAAAAACGTATTTTTCTGCTGTAATAATTTTAAGTTATTCTGATAACAAAAGGAGGTTGTATAAATTATTATAAAACTAAGATCTATAAAGTCAGTAATCAGAATATGCATGGTCTTTATGCTATGCACTTCTTGAAAATTAGAACTTCAAAGATAAGAAAGATATTAAAGTTAAAAAGTAAGATAAAAATAAATCATTGGTTTAGAGCTCATAAGAGGGTGACCTTTTCTCCTCTAACAATGGAACTATCATATTAATACATTTTTTTTATTTCATCTAATAGTCATTTATTTATTAATGGTAAAATGTAGCTTGGAATGGCTATGAATTACCTTAAAGAAGTCAAGCATTTGTGGTCGAGAGGTCAGCAACAGCTACTTTACAAGCAGTTGTCCTGGGTTAGCGGGTTCACTTCCCGGCTGATGCTATGACACATGAGAAAAAAAACTACCTTAAAGAAAGATTCAAACTTATAGATGATCTAAAAAAAAATCCAACAAAATTCCATCTGTCCTACTTATGAATTTCCAAAGAAAATATTTTGAGACCATGAAATTTTGCATTATTGCCAAGCTTCTTGTGATGGCATTTCAAAATTTGTTGATCATAAAAAGACCAAAAACAAACACATTTGAAACTTCTTTCATAAAATTGATATGAATTTAAATAGTTGCAAAAACTGAAATCTCACATCATAATAAATCATCTAGAATTAGAAGATGTAATTATATAGCAAATAATCCTTCAGAGCTTCAGGAAATGTTTAAGAGTTATCAGATAGAAATGGAACTAAAAGGATTTTCTCAGAAAAAAACAAATAAAAGATTAATAATCATGAATTATAAAAAATGAGTGACTACAAATTCTTTGCTCAGATTATGAATTCAGATAGAAATGTAATGGATGAAATTAATCCTAGAATTAAATTTAGATGAAATGTTTTTGTTAGAAATAACTTACTAACTATTAAAAAAAAACATGACTACTCGCATTAGAAGGAAGACTTTTAATACTTATGTCTTACCACATTTTACATATGGATCTGAGATTTTAATACTTAACAAAAGAATAATATAAACATTTCATGTCACTAACCAATGTATGGAAAGTTGTATGCTAAAAGTAATAATAAGGAATCAAAAGTGAAATACATTGGTGAAAGAACAAACAAATATTATTGACATAATTAACAAAATTAAGAATTTGAAGTAGAACTTGTCTGAACATGTTTCTAGTTATAAAAAATACCAACTTGGAAGAAACTATTAAGATACTAGATGAAATTTTTTTATTATAAAGTTATCAGAATACAACAACAGGAGAGGTTTAATTTCAAAACATGCACATGAATACTTATCAATAAGAGGAATAATGCAAATTCTAATGCTATTTTATCCACCTGAGCCTAATGGGCTTACTGGAAAAGCAAGCCAACAGTTTAAAGTATACTATGAAAAAAGTAAAACTATTATCACTAACAACACATCATCTACATGATTCTTATTATATTAAAAACTCTATATAAATCTTTCTTTTTTGGTTTCTAGCTCAAAGGAGCTATTCACTTATCAAAGAGGCATACATAAGTGCTAAGTGAGAGGAAAAGCCTTGGCAAAAAATATAAAAAAATAGTAAAATGAAAGACTGATTATATGACTCCTCTCAAGATGAATTGTATTGGTGCAGATTAAAAATGATGATGAACTATAAAATACAAAACATGAGAATATACATTGGCCGATGCAATAGAGATGGTCAAGTGGTATTTCAATATCTTCTACTTTAAAATGTTGAAAGAAGAATATATGCCATGAAAATCAAAAGCTCTGAAAATCCTAGCCTAAATAAAAGCTAAGACTAAGTAAATAACTTCATCCAGTCCTGCAGAAGTGGAATCAGATCAATAACACTATTAAAAAAAGAAATAAAACATTAGCAACCCAAGATAGTGATTCCAGAACTTGGATCCCGTTTGATAAACTCCTTACCTACCATGGCATGTCTCTCTATAACAGACGGCAATACTGAAGCAAAAAGAGAAATTATGCAGCAGTCTATCATCTTGTTGCTACTTATGTACATAAGTATGAAGAAATGAAAGATAAGCCAAGATAACTGTAAAAATTAGCCAATTTTATGATAAAAAAGAGACATTAAAATTAAAAACTTTATGGCAAAAAATTATTAAAATGCATATTTAAATACAAATTCATGATCTCTAAGACGCTAGTAAAATAGTTGCACATTTTTATTGTTTAAAATATTTGTTTGAGCAGAATTATAAAAATACATAATAGTAGCTTTTTAAAATATTATTCCATCATCATCATCATCATGACCATTTTCAACAATAAATGATCCACACAAGATAATGATTTCTGAAATATTTAATTCAATTTCTTCAATCTCTAGCCTCTCTTCTTCACATTATCCCAGCACAATGCCTTATTTCATCCATCCATCTCATATATGGTGTTTTTCTAGGTCTTTTACAATATTTTGAAATTCAGTTTAAGATTTTAGCTGCCCATCTACTATCATCTTTTAGCAATATGGTAAATCCAACTTGATTTTAGTCTTTTAATTCTTTCAATGTTGTCAATAACACCTATTTGTTCTGTCACCCATATATTTCATTTTTAATCCCTTGTTAGTATTCCTCATTCATCTTTCTCTGTACTTCATTGAGTAGACTAATGCCTCTATATTAGCCTTTTATTAAGTGCCCAAGTCTCAGATCCATAAGTAAGAACTGATAAAACACATTTATTAAAAACCTTCCTTTTCAAACACATAGGCATGTTTTCTTTATTAATATTTCTATCAAGAGCACTCCATCCAAGTTACTTTAGATGTTTTAGCATTTACTTTTCATGCTATTCTCTTACTTTTATCTGATAACTCTTGCAATATTTCTTGAAACCCTGAAGCATTGTTTGCAAAAACAATTACATCATCTGTAAAATATAGATGACTTAAATAATCCCTTTAGCATTCCATTTTAATCCATAAACTATTTCTTGTAAAACTATTGTAAAAGGTTTTGGAGATATGGAGTCATCCTGCTGTTCATCCTTTCCAATGCTACTTTTTGTAGTATCACTGAATCATTGTTGATGCATTCTAATAAATATTCTTCAGAATATGACAATAACTGGGGCCGATACCTTGATGATCCAGTGCTTTAATCACTGAATAAATGCTTATAGATACAAATGTCTTTTCATAATCTACAAATCCAAAGCATAATGGCAACTCCTATTCATTGGTCCTTTCTATAACTTCTCTCAATACTTGGATATGATCTACTGTACTAAAACACTTTTATATCCAGTTTGTTCTTTTGGTTGGTTGAAATCCAATATTCTCTATACATGAGTTGTAATTATCTTGGTAAAAATTTTGTATAAAATTGATAAAACACTTATCATCTGACAATTTTTATCATTTAGACATTTGATATATAACTTTGGTAACAATTTTTCTATTCACTTGCTTCTTTTAAAATATTGATTATAAGTTCCATCATTACCTGGAACTTTCCCCTTCTTCATAGATTGAATCCCATGTTTCACTTCTACATTTGAAATCCTGGGCAATTTAGAAAATGTAGCATTTGTGTAGATACGTTTTTCTTTATCGAACTTTTCTACACATTTCATGATGTTATCTCTCTTTTTAGTAATTATTCCATCAAATCATACAAAATAGTGATCAACACTAGCTGAGAATTATTTGAATATCATGCATTGAATATGATGTGTATCTCCTCTATCAAAACTAATAATTAGCAAAGGAAAAATGACATGATTTTGCATTATATGCAAAACACAATTCTCATTTTATTATCATTTTCGCACATTCAGCTAAATTTGAATTATTAAATCTAAAAGCCAAAATTCATTTGAACAAAAATATTTCACAGATTTCGATTTAGTTTCTTCTTTAAATATTAATTTTTATAATGATATACATATCAAGGTACGAGAATAAAAGCCAACAAATTAATGATTTGCGATTGCCATTGATGTAATTAAAACAAATTATTACCTTTTTATACTTCAGAATAAACATTCTTTTTATGAGCATCCGACCACGTGAACATTTTTTCATATGAGTATTTTTTCCACAATGTCAATTTTTTATATGGTCATTTTTTTTGGAAACTTTCTGATTGTAAACTTTTTTCAGTGAGTAATTTTGGAATGAGTTTTTTACAGTAAGCTATAAATAGTAAGTGGAAATAAGAATTTATAGACTTACATAATTTGACAGGATATACAGCACAAAAATGCTAAGAGAAGATAAATCTAATAGACAATTAATTTAGGAACATAAGAGATAATTGAAGTATTTTCAAAACAACAACTAACAAGATAGTACAATGAAAAGTAATGGATAAAAAGTAATATATATATATATATAAGAATAGTAATGCTCAAGGCTAAAATGGGTTTATAAGTAACCATTAGAAACCAGTCAACACTTAGACAATTCCAATATAGATAACAATCAACAATTTCAAACTGTTGTCAAGGCAACCTCCTTTTAACAATTCCACCTTTATTATTAAAAGGAGGTCGCCTTGACAACAGTTTGAAATTATCGATTATTATCTATATTGGGATTTTCTAATTGCTGATTGGTTTCTAATAATTATATATATTTGCACAGTATGCTCATTTTCTTTTATGTAACCTGTTTCAACAGCTTTCCCTGTTTGTGTTCATTTCACATAAATTTCATCTGCCATTATCTATCCACTATGGAGTACATCACCAAGATGGTTTCAGATAAAGTCTGATTGAAACTTCAGTGTTATAACATGCAGCTATATATATGAAAAAGTCTGAAAACTTTATTTCTTACTTTTTCCCTTGAAAACTTTAATTTCAATATACATAAACTCACCAACATATATTAAATTTTTTATGTTTAGAACATTTAATTTTCTTACCATTGTCTATTATTTCAAATTCTGGAACTTTATTTTCTATTTTAATAACTCTTGATAGTTTGGCTCTCTTCATGACTCCCAAGTGAAATTCCCCTACCATTGCCAACTTCCTATCAGGATAAATGCAGGCAATATTTGGCCCACTCATCGCTCCTTCATCATCGACTTCACCTACTACACATCCATTTCCCTAAAAAAAAAAAGGTCATCTTATAAATAAGAAATATTTGTTTAAATAGATATAATATTAAAATTAGAATAAATCAGGCCGAAAAACATCAAATTATAAATTCTTTGGTATATAAATGATTTTATTGTTCAGCTGTTAGTCCGTCTATGTATCTTAGCAAACATATATGCTATTGTAATAAAATCTTAATCCAGTGCATAAGTTGTATTGGTTTTTTTTTTAAATGTTGAAAAAGAGTCTCACAATTGTTATTCTATGATTAGTATTGTATGCAATGAATCAAATGAAAGGGGGGGGGGCGACGATATATTGATATTTTTTTATAAGACATTTTGAATCAAAGACTTAGTAGTATGCAAATGAGCACACTCACACATTTTGGTTGTAAAATAATGCTTTTTTATATTTTTATAATTTTAATAGCTGATTGCCCTGAATCTGCTCCGAAGGTGTGATCAGCTATTAACATTTACTCTGTTTCATACATTGATATTCATGGGTTATGTTATATATAGTATATAATATACACAGGATAGGAAAAAAAATATTTATGAAAAATTATGATTATCGATTATAATTTCCCATATTTATTTTTGAAACTTAAACAGAAGTAGACAATTCCTCCGAAAAGCTGTAAATAAAAACATAAAACCATCCTCTCTATTTTCAAACTTAGTTAAACATTTAAAAATTAGTGATTCAGAAGTGATTAGTCATTTTTTATCATTAAAAATAAATAGCCTGGAATTGTTTTCTATAATTTCAATAGAACTTGCAACATTTAATTATTTCCAATATTAATATTCTAAATTATTTCATACTGTGAATATTAAGTAGATTACAGTTTATAATTATGTACAAGGAATGCAAGAAAATTTAATATAATAACATGTTATATGTAGAGCTTTCAAAATAAGATCTTAACAAGCTTTGAGAATATCCCCAACCCCAGACTGTCGTTAGTGAGATATTAAGATATTCAAGCATTAAATTAAAAATACCAGGACAAGCCCAGCACAACTATTAAATAGAAAATCTGAAATTTTCAGACACCCATATATCTTCCAATCCAGCTATCTAATTTAAATAGCCATATGGGACTGAACTAAGTTCAGATAACCATATATTAATAGCTTTGACAATATAAAATTGCCAAAGCTTTAATAGTCAATATTTCTGATGAGACAATTGAAATGAAATACATCAAGAATTTAATATAATTGCCAAAAATTTAAAATATATTATATATGAGAAAATTTGGGTAATTGTTATCACATCTGTCTTCCATTTTCTCAACCTATAGTTCAAATCTGGGTGAAATTTGAAAAAATCAAGCTTGGGACTTTTGAATTAGTTAATTATGCTATCTGATTATTGGCTAGTAAATGGTTAATAAGAGGTTAAAATATAAAAAAATGTATATTTTCACTGTCTTCCCTTTGATTAGTCTTGTGCACCTCTGTAATGAGTGCGGGAGAGACTTCTGGTCTGCAATAACCTATTTAAAATACTTTTTTCACTCTCCTTCCACATTGCTTTTTAGTACATGCCAGTATTAGTTTGTATATAAGTGTTAATGACATTGGAGCACCCTCAAAGAACAATGTTTACAACATTATATAAATGCAATGCATGTTTAAATAGTAATTAAATAATTAATAACTGGAATTGTTTAATTAATGTTATCTCATGCTTCTAAATGTTTATTGAGAATTTTAATTCAAAGAATTTATGGGAAGATAAATATTATATTGGAAAAAAACAGTTTGGTTTTCAGAGAGGAAAAAGTACAAGAGATGCTATTGGTGTTGTTAAAAAAATTGCAGAGATATACTGAAAAAGATAAAGGAATTGCTATATGTTTTGTGGATTTGGAAAAGAGTATTTGCTAGCATAATCTGGAATAAACTTATGACCATCTTATTGGAAAGAGAGAAGATTTATTTGTTATAAGTATATTGGGCAAAGGATAAAAAATAGAGTAGAAAATAATGAGACCAATAAAGTAAATATAGAATAAGGAATTAAGCAAGAATGCAGTATATCATTGTTCTTTTTGATATTTATTTAGAAAATGTTAAATAATTATTTAGACTGTGGAGGAGGAAACGTTGGAGGTAGAACAATAATATGAATAAGATATGCAGATGATATTGCTCTTATAGCTGATGATGAAAAGTGTTTACAAAATATATTGAGTAAATTGGAAGGATGTATAGAATATGGAATGAAGTGTTTATGGATAGGGAGGAATGCAAAAAGACTGCAAATTGAAATGATAACATAATTCAACAGGTAAATAAATTTAGATATTTGGGTAGTTGGTTGAATGAGGATGGAAGAAGTGAAGATGAAATTAAAAGAAGAATAGCATTGGTAAAGGAAGCATTTATTAAGAAAAAAAAAATATTTTGTGAACCTTTGAATAGAAAATTAAAAAAAAGATTAATTAAATGCTATGTTTGGAGTGTACTATTGTATGGTTGTAAAATGTGGACATGAAGTAATAAAATTGGGAGCAGATTGGATGCATTTGTAATGTGAACATGGAAAAGAATGAAAAAAATCACGTGGATGAATTAAGTAATAATCAGTAAATTTTACTAGTGCTATGTTAGATTCTAATTATATAGAAGGTAAACATCCCTCATCGCTAGTGCCATACTATAATATTAAACAGTGATGTTGATTGCAAGGATACACTCACCTCAGCCACAGGATAAAGACTTTGAGAAAATAAAAATGACTTATTTTCAAACTCAAATGCATTTATATGAACCTTAAGTGCCTAGATATGAGAGCAATGAATATATGAATCATTCACTTTAAATCCATTTCTTTTTAATAATCTTATTGATTATTGCATAATTTAACATCTGATATTAGCATGAAGTAAATTATAATATTTCATAAGTGCTAATAAGATTATTAAAAAGAAATGGATTTAAAGTAAATGATTTATATATTCATGCTTTCAATCCAAGACACTTAAGATTAGACTCTACAAGTACATTTAGATTCAAAAATAAGATGGTCACTCTTATTTTCTCAAAGTTTTTATCTTGTGGCTGGAGGAAATAGTATCCCACAGTTAACATCGCTATGTAATATTATAGCATGGCACTAGTCAGAAGGTCTGATTATCCTCTATATAACTGAATCAATAAAATAACAAATGAAGTTTTGAAAATAATAAACGAAAAAAAAAAAGATTGAGTGAGGAAATTGGAAATAGAATAAAGAACTGGATTTAACATATATTAAAAAGAAAGTATAGCTTAATGAAAGATGTTTAGGTGAGTGTAAACAAAAAGGAAGAATGGAAAAGATTGACACTGTTGGATAATATAAGTGATGGGCAGAGTTATGAGGAATTAAAGAATTGGGCAATAAAGAGAATGGAGTGGAAAATGAATGAATTGATGTGACTACTCTCTGGACTGGTCCATCATAACAGAATACTATTAACAATGATTGTATGTACATAGAATCCTGACACTAGTCAACAATTGGTGTCACTTTAGATAAATTACATGCTTGTATGTGTTACTTCTGTGAAAAACAAAATTTTTATTACGGGAATTTGTTCATAAACACGATGAAATATACAAGGCTGAATTATGATGAGTGTCATAGTTGCTTATTTTCTTAATTATCATTATCTTAAAAAAATAGAAATAAAAATAAAAATTAACCTATTCTCAGTATTATTAGTCAAAAAGAAATAAATAAAAAAATTAATTAGGTATATGATTTAATTTGAAAAAAAACCCCATGATTTCCCAAATTATAAATTTTAATGAAAAGGTTAGTTTAAATTTTTTTGTCAAAGGTAAATAAAAAAACACATTGATTTCTGATTAGATATATATATTTCTTATTTTGTATATGCAGCACCCATTCATAATTTTTACAGGCCATCTCTGGTATGTATTTGACTTTTGATTTGACATAATTATTTAATAATGTATATTAAGGCTACAACTTTAAGACTATGTGCCTAACCTGTGACAGTAGGGGCCTTACAAATCTAAATACAAGATTAATGACTTTAAAAGACAAGAGCAGCCAAAATAAAAGTGGCCACTCTTGTCTTTTAAAGTCATTAATCTTGTATTTAGATTTGTAGAGGTCCCTACTGTCACATTTTAGGCACATAGTCTTAAGGTTATAGCCTTAATATATATTATTTATGTAATGAGTATGCGCTTTACAAATTATTAATTACATAATTATTTAAATAATGCCTTACTGTGTAATTGTGATGTGTATTATTAAAATTTTTAGTATATGCTCTTGAATAGCTTTATAGGAATGAGTTAACCTTTATTTTTAATGAATAAAACTTTATTCTTCATTAAATAGAAATATTTGAAAATATTCATTAGAATCATAACTTTAAAAAAAAAAAGACAAATCTTCAAAATAATATATCAACTTTGCAAATAATATGAGTCATAAATAGAAATAAATAATCAGAATAAAAGATTTCATTTTAACCATTAGACTAAAAAATATTTTTTAATGAATAAAAAATAATTTTCTGGAAAATTTATATTGGTAAGGCATATAGTACGAATACATGCAAGTAACAAAAATAATCTTTGAAATTTAAAAAATTCAACTTATAATTACAAAAAGTAATAAAGAATAATAAATATAGTCTGAAACGTAAATGTTTTTTGTTTGACACTATGCATTTCTCACTTCATGTTAATAAACTTTCAGTTGATATATTTTTTGCAAAAAAATCAAATATATTCAAATAAAATCTTAATATAAACATCATGTAGTTACCAAGAAACAAATATTTAATTAAGTTAAAAAAATTAAAGGAAAACATGGAAACAAACTATATGTAAAGTTATGATTTTGATTTCAGCAGTAGCTGAGATTGCATGAGTGCAATGAGCTATTCAAGTGTAAAGATATCTATTTTGATTTGATGTGATGTACTGTGACTTCTCCTTAAACAGAGTCAGGAATCTCTCAGCAGCTATGCCCAGAGAAACCTGTTAGCCACTTTACCTTACTTTTCCATTGTCCACCCTAAGTTTTCCCATAATCTGCTCCATCCCATTTCCACAACATAATCTTTGTCAACTCCATGACCTTCATATCTAAATCTCCCTTATTTTTTCCCAAACCTAGCATAAAAACCAATAACTCACTTTCTGTATAATCACTTTGTTCATATTTAACTTTCCATAACTTCATTATTTGTACCCTTTCTGCTTCCAAACATTTACATTGAAGTAACAGATGCCTAATATTTTCTATGCCTTCTTTACACAACTTGCAGACTAAATCACCCATATTTTTCCATTTACGTGTATATTCCCTTGTTGCTAAAGATCCCATTTGAGCCTTAAACAATAAACTACTTTCCTTTCTATTATCATAAATTAACTCACACCCAATGTTCCATTTACTTTTATATATATTTAAACTTATTTTACTCTCCATACTAGTTCTCCATCTCTCCAACTCCCTATTCTTTAGTAACGCATCTATTCTTCTATCCCACTTCTTCCCACTATAACCCTCAACAATCCTCCTAACGCAATCATCCCATCTTTTGTACAAGTATACTGTATACTGACATAACTTCTTTATCCAAATCTTCTGCATACCACATTATCTTTCTCACCCATCTTGTTGGCTGCCCTTTACTTGTAACCCAATTAAATACTATTTTGGCTATTCTTTTATTATCCATAAACTGCAATCTACCGAACATTTTCAATTTGCTTTTTGCATCCCTCATATAAAAACTTGACCATACCATTTCTCCTTGAATTGCCTCTTTTGCTGTCCACACCTCAGCATCCAATGCATGTCTTTGTACTTCCCTTTGTACTTTTTCTAAGCAATCTAATACCCCTTTCCTAGCACATAATGCATCATTGCCGTATGTTAACCCTGCTACTGCCACTCCCTTCCATACAATTCTAGCTACATCATATTTATTATATAAAAACAGTGTTAATTTCTTTATCAATCCCTTTCTTTTCTTTTCTTCATTTATCAATTTTTTCTCCCATTCATCCAAGCAATTTTTCGTATTACTCAAGATGATTCCCAAATAACTATATTTATTCACCACACTTAACTTTATATCCCCCAATAAGAAATCTTTGTCTTCTCTTTCCCCAGTATTCACCATCATTATATTTTATTTTTCTTCACTAAATTTAATCCCCATATCTTTCCCCACCCTTGCACATGTCCTCAGCATAACTTCCATATCTTCTTTTCTTTCTGCACACAAAAAGACATCATCCACAAAAAAAGACCGGACAATGTATATACTCTCTTGCCACCTGTTAACGGTATCTCTATCCCTCTTCCTAGTCTTTCTATTGCTCTCTCCATTTCACTCAAATACAACACGAACAAAATAGGTGACATAGGGCATCCTTGCCTCAGTCCCACCCCATTTTTAACTTTAACTGATTCTATATCCCCTAATTGATATGTATAGTAATTATTTTCATATAATTTCTTAATAACACCCACTAAAACTTCATCCATTCCCAGATTTGCTAAACTTATCCATAATCTATTTCTATTCACTCTATCATATGCCTTCTCTATATCTATAAAACTCATATATAACTGTCTACCTGAATTTCTACTCATATCTATAAGTTGTGTAACTACAAATAAACTATCTCCTATATGCCTATCTGACCTAAAACCTCCTTGCATTTCCCCCACTACATTATTTTCTTCCATCCATTTTGCAACTCTTCCAGCCACCATATATGAAAAAACTTTATATAAAACTGATGTTACTGCAATTGGTCTATAATTATTTAACTTTCTATGATCCTTACCTTTTCCTTTAAATAATAATCTTACTCTTGTATTACTCCAACTACCCAGAAAAACTCTCTTCTGTGCCATCTTATTAAAATATGATAGTAACTTTACTTTAGCCCTATGCCCCAAATTCATTACCATCTCTGCTGCCCATCCATCTAATCCTCTTGCCTTACCATTTCTCAATTTCTTCCCTGCCTTATTCAGTTCATTTTCTGTAGATGCAATATTCCCATAACTATATGCTTTCATATTTTCTATCCCTCTGTCCTTCACATCTAACATCTTTTTTATATTCATTACATAACTATTTAATATTCTCTCTAATTCTTCTCTAGAGCTACACTCTATTCCCTCCTCATCCAGTAATACTATCTCTCTCTCCCCTAAATTTCTCCTTTTAATGTAATTCCAAAATTTTTTACTCCCATCTCTTCCACTTTTATTAATATCATCCAATAATTTACTATTTAGTTTCATTCTCTCTCTATAATTATCTATTTTAGCTAACTTCTTCTTTTCTAAGTACTTTTCCCATTTAGCATTAATATCTTTTTCACTTTCTTTGTTCTTAATAGCACACTTATATTCTCTGCATGCTTTTTCCCTCTCTTTTACACTTTTACTAACTCTCATTTTTCTATTACTTTTATTTTTCTGAATATTCTCACCTAAAACCCTATTTGCCACTTTTTCTATTTCATCACACCAGTCCTCATACTCATTTCCAATCAACTCTTCCATGGTTTCTTCAACTTGTATTTTATACTCTTCTAACTTATTCTCATCATTTACTCTCCATCCACATCTTTCACTATTGTTTCTACTTTTATTTCTATTTTCCATCACATTACTAACCATTTCAATTACAACAAAATTATGATCACTATTACATACTCTCTCTTCATTATCAAACACCTTAATTTTCCGTACTTTATTCATTCCCTCTTTCTCTACCAATATATAATCTATTGTGTGGGATATATTATTTCTAGACCATGTATATTGTCCCTCATAAATATTAGATAAATTTCCAATGCTCAAATTTACTCTCTGACAAAATTTCTTCAAAAGCTGTCCATTCTTATTGTCTACATCATCAATTTCTTCAATATGCCCATTCATATCTCCTATAACCATTATTCTCTTCCCCTTTTCTTTAAAACTCTGTATATCCTTAACTAGGCACTCATATATGCTATTGTTCCATTCCATTATAGTTTGACTATCTCCAGTAGCTATATAAACTATAGCCACCATCCATTCTTGTTTTCCCAACCCTATTTCAAACCACATATGTTCTTGGCATTTAACAGTATTTAAATATTTTTTTGATATAACACCTATACCACCACCCTTTTTTTCTTTCTCTTTTTTATTTATTCCCTGCCATACCAAATCTTCCAAAACAGGTTCTTCTACTTCTCTTAGATGTGTTTCCACCACTGCTAATACCTCAAGCTCTTCATTTTCAATTGCTTTGTTTAATTCCTGCCACTTTTCTGGTCTCCTACCACCTTGCATATTCAAATACCCAATTTTAACAATTTTTTCTTTCCTAACTACTCTTTTATAATTTTTTTTTATTCTTTCTTCTCCATTATGCTTATAAATAACTTGCTTAACATTTATTTTACAGACTCATTTCCTTTCCACATCTACATTTATATCTAAATCAACTGCCCTTTGTTTAATCCTTACATCCCATCCATTCTTCTTCTTTTTAATAACACTACAATTTAAAATCCCCCCCCCCCCCATTACAAGTTTCCTGAACTATATTCTTTATAAATCAGACTCCCTAAAAGTTCACTTCCTTGTTTCCCTAAGTGCAACCCATCTTTACCAAATAACTCCCTCTTCCCAATAAAAAAATCCCACACATCCACAAACGTAACATCATTTCTCTCACACAATTCTTTAAATCTCTCATTTATAGAACACACCTATCTTGGTAATAATCCAACTATTCCTACTCTTCCTTTAACCATTCTCAAATTCCTAATCAGTTCTGTGTACTCACCCATTACTCTCTCTGATGACTGATAAATTATTAGTCCCTACCATAACACATACATCTCTATTCCCTTGCTTCTTTACTTTATCTGTAACATCCCTAATTTTAGCTCCTGACAAACATACTCTTACTACCTGTTTCTATTTCCCCTTGCAATTATATCTCCACATTCTCTTATTAATGAATCCCCTATCAATACTGTCTCACAGTCTACTTTCTCTGCTTCTTTCACAACCTTCTCTACCACCTTCTGGACTTCCTCATCTAATTCTTCCTTATCATTCTTACTCAGTAATCCCTTTATCTGCTCACACTTTGTCTCTAATGATTTTAATTTTTCTTTTACATCCTTTATCTCCTTCTCTATCTTACTTATTCTTTGGCCAACCATCTCCAATGCACTACCTACTTTTCCATCCATATCTCTTGTCACTCCACTACAAACACACTCTATCCTGCCTTCCTCAACTACGTTTTGCTCCATTTCTCCTGACTTTCTCTTTACACTATCTACACTTTGAAACCACTTTTTCACCTCTTTTATCACATTCACACACTGTCTGCATAACCATAAATCTGCTACATCCTTCCTAGTCTTATGTAAGCATTTCAAGATGATACTGACATGTAGGTATTTTTCTTAGCATTAAAATTAACCATTACATATTTCAGTTCAAATTTTTACTTTCAAATGGGTGCAAAGTCATCAAACACACCCTATAGATAGCCATGATTAAGCCACTCTATGCCCAACTGCAATGCCAAAGCAGTAATCATTCTTCCTAATAAGAAGATTAATATTTATCTGAATATTCACACACACTCATATATTGTGAATTACACTTTTTTAAATGCATATTTGTTTTGGAAATTATAAGTACAATTTAATGTTCCTCAGTGACAAAAGCTAATAGCCAAAAACTACTCAGGAAATTTAGGTGGTACTGCCATCTTGGCTTCATTGATTGTTCATTCTTACAATGGATGGCTCTAGAATAAATTATTAAAATGGATGACTGTCTTTAATACCAATTGCAAATGAAAGGTGGGAGAATCATGTGATGCAGTATTTGATATTTATCATCTTTTTAATTTGATTCCTTAATAATTATCAATTTGAAAAATTAGTCATCAATGAGAATGTATCAATTAGTTTACAGCAGTGTGTATACAATTCAAAAACTAAATTTATAATTTAATTTCAACTGGAAAATCTCTTCAGCAAGACCTGATGTTTATTAATGATTATATTTTGATTATGAATAAAATAATAAATTATGTAAAATTAAATTAAGAACATAGTGTCTACTGATTTTTAAATAATTTAAACCTGAGTATATCCCATTTATAGATAGAAGTTTAACAAACATAAGTAGACATTTTAAATAAAGATATAATGACTATTTTGTCCTTACCCTTCTTCTATTTAGTCTAATCCATCAACAGCCATCTACCTTTTCTGTTATTATAATGTTTCTATTTAATTGGTACTTTTATTACATCATAATTAAAAAAATACTTATAAGAATAGGGTATTGTTATTAAAATTTCTCATATATATTGAACCAGGTCTGTTTAATAGAAACTGTTTTATTGGGTTTTACCCTTTTTTTAACATAATTTTAATTTTTATATATTTTTTATATTATAAATATTACATGAATGGACCAGCCCTTCAAGCAGAGGGAGAATACCATTGATAGCAGAGCTATCAATGATACCCACAATCAGACTGAGCTATGCAAAGCATAACCCGATCACATTTCCAGACCGTGGCTCATCTCAACTGCTAGATTCAAACCCCTACCTCCCAAGCATTTTATTTATTTAGAGGTAAACCTTAGGTACCAGCTAATTACACAGAGTAACTACCATGCCTGGACAGTAGGTCCATAAGCCAGCACTCGAAATATCCCATGACTAGCTCAATCGAAAAGTAATTCAATAAATTGATGTTTTAACTAGTGTTATGAGTAAAGAACTGACCGACATTAATTGATAAACAAATACTTTATTTTAACTAAACTGCTTACTATCATTTGTAAACTAATTATAAATTTTTAATTAAATATAAACAATGATTTATAATAATCTCAGGCACACACATATTATAATAAAACATACCATAGTAATATAATTTAACATAAAGCATTAAAGATAAGTACACACATTCAAACATGCACATAAATAGTTCATCTTATGCGGCTATAGAGTTCATTTATTAAACTGACTCTGGGAGGCTTCAAAAATTGCAATGGCTACTTAAATTAATATCAGAATTGGAATAAGAAAAATGTTATTTATTATCTATAGGATTTTTAAATGTTGAGGCTTCTTGCTGTTTGCTGCTTCATGTGTGTGTTACCAACCGGTTAGATTTTAGGCTTCTGATATGGTCCTGATGATGCAGTTCTGAGCTACTTCCTACTCAAGGCAGTTAGACACTTTTTGGTAGCTTTAAATTATTAAACAGGCATTGCTTCTATCAGGCAGATTGCTGATGTTCTTGCAGATGAAGGTTGGAGCTCATAGCATGCCCTGAAAACTGCTCAACACTGCATTGTCTTTATTAACAAATATGTATAACAGGTGATTGACTTTAGATATGTGAATGGCTGACTGAATGACCTAATTTTTGGCCCTATTTATGTGATGACCTTGTCATTTCTTTAATTAATTTTTAAACCCATCAGTTATTTTCACTGTTGAAAATTCGTCCACTGCTTTTGTTGATTAAATTCTTAAGATGCCTTTTAATTAATCCTGTTTATGGATTTTAATTAGTAGCCATTGCTAATCCTGTTTTTATATAGCTTGTTTGTGTATACAATCATTGAGGGAAATTTTTTACTTATAACTTTCATTTATTTTTTAATATTTAACTTTCATATTTTATTTTTCTTTAACACGCACACATCTTATTTTCTTTATATCTAAAACCAACTCATTATTTATGCATGCATATATTTATTTTATTTTAAATAAATGAAAAGAGATATTTTAGTTTTTAATATTTTTTCCCCCCTTAAATTAAAGGAAAAGAGAATATTTTTAATTTCATGTAAAAGATTTATATTTTAAATTTTTATAGTTTTAACATTTCTAAGTTAAATTTGCTTCCCCAAATTACTCTTAAATTAATTCGTAAAACTTTATGAATGATGCAAGATTTAATTTTCCTCTAGGTTACCAGTATTTCCTTCTTTTTTTATTTTTAAAAACTCTAAATTTTTATAAACAACAACTCTCCCAACTTATTCTGATTTACATATTATTTATTTATTAAAACCTTCATTTCCTTTTATGAAACTTCTTTTGCAGTGATTTTATTTATTAGAATGTTAATTTTAAAATCTTTATGTTGTTTATGAAAAATTTTATTTTTAATAATTGTAAACACAATCTTACATGGAGCACCATTCATTAGCAGTACAATATATTTGATAATAGATACTGTTAAGACTATAATTCAAACAGGTGAACATGCTCTTTGTATATGGATAAAGTTTCTTCCATTTAAAAGTTAAAGTATATTCCTATAATAATTAGTGATTTTCTTCCTTGGAGGATTGATGATAATTATTTATTTATCCTATTTTCTTTTATGACTATTCATATGGTTTATATTCTACAATTATCACAATCTTTAAAAAAACTGTGAAATGCCAATTAGTTTTATTTGTTATGAATAATTTATTATTCATTTTTTTGGACATCTTCTTTCAGTATATGTAAAAAAAGTGTTTATTTTAGGCTCTCATCTTTCTTTAACAATCCTTTATCATTACACTCCAGATTTAACTCATATGACACTCAATTCATCAATTTATACATTAATTGGAAAGAAATCCATTGGAGACTTATGTGTAGAAAATATACATACTATAATGTGTTTTAATGCTGGTAAAAATTTAACTTATTTAAAATTAAACAAAAATTATCAACAACAACAAATTGTAGAAATCAATAAACATATAAATTACATATTTATATCTGACATATTTATTTCTATATATAAATAAAAAATGAAATAATTATATCTTCCCCCTTTGAGAAAAGTTTATTTTATTGCTTCTGCCTTTACTTAGTGAAGTATCTCTTATAATTTCTATTTTTTTGTAATATGTACTATATCAGAACATTAATTGTAGCTCTTACTGCAAGTAGTCCAAGCTAACATTTTTATTTCTATTTTCATGGAGTCAAACAGATCAGTTATTGTTAAAGTAAATATCAACACAGGCATTCTAGAAATATCAATTGGATTACATGATACATCAGTAACATGGAGAATTCTGAGGCAAAACTCTCCATACAGTAGTACCTACCACTCAGTGCCACCCAGAGAGATCAATGGCTGCAGGAAGATTTGCATAAAATCCCTATCTAGTGCCTCTGTAAAAAATAGATTGTATAAGCCTAAAGAATGGTGATCATGTGATGTTTGATGGTTTAACTTTTAGAATTGAGAATGTGCTTCTTTTAGCCAGATATTTTGAATTTAAAATACACCAC
Source organism: Epiperipatus broadwayi (assembly GCA_028023455.1). Classification (NCBI taxonomy): domain Eukaryota; kingdom Metazoa; phylum Onychophora; class Udeonychophora; order Euonychophora; family Peripatidae; genus Epiperipatus; species Epiperipatus broadwayi. The sequence continues at coordinate 835,564 of JAQFVV010012572.1, read as the reverse complement.
ATTAGTATAATTTCATGGCTCTGTTAAAAATCATATAATACATTTTTCATAACAACTAATCCTATTTCTTGTCTTATTATTTTTCCAATCAATAACCAATCAATAAGTTTGTTTAGAGCTATTAGCAGGCTCTTTATATATTACATATTGGTAATACAAGCTATATAGGTCATGTGACATATGACTGATATTTTACTAATATTATAATTTTGCTATTAGGGCTTTGGCTATATTAAATTGCTAAGCCTACTAATATATGAGATCACTGAATTTAGTTCAGGCTCATATAGTTTCTTTGGTTAAAGAGCTGAGTTTGAAGACATGTAGGTGTCTGAAGATTTGGATCTTTTTCTTAATATTTAAGAATTAGATAAATGCTTGACTTGAGTTAATATTTTGAATCTAATGTCCTAACTCCTCACTGATGAGAGCCATAAACTCGAAACCGGTCTGGGGATGGGGACCATCATAGATAAAGGCTTCAGGTATTTTCTCTTGTAGCATTTATCATAAAAAATAAAATAAATAAGCTTGTTTAGAGCTATTAGCAGGCTCTTTATATATTACATATTGGTAATACAAGCTATATAGGTCATGTGACATATGACTGATATTTTACTATATATATATAACTTAGTACTAAATATAAATTTAAGGTTTTTGATTATTATTTGATTACACATTTCATTCTATATTCTTTTATATTTCTTTTTTAATTTTTGTTACTTTTGAGTCTCTCTCCCCAGTATTTAAGGTAAAATTGTTTTAAAAGAAATTACTCTATATTTACAATTTTACAATAAATTTTATGCTTACATATTTATTAAATTATATATAGCATTTAATGCACATTAGGAATAACAAGAAGAGATCAAAAATGAAATACATTGACAAGAGAACAAACAAGTGTTACTGACATCATTGAAAGAATTAAGAGACTGAAATGAAGTTGGACTTAGAAGATATGATAATGGATGGACTGTTGAAAACTTTACTGGATTCCAAGAGATTGTAAATGACCCAAAAAGATGGATGAAATAAGAAAGTATGCAGGAGTGATATGGAGAAGAAATGCTAGAGATCAGAAAAAATGGATTGGAATTGGAGAGACCTTCATTATGCAGTGAATTAGTAACAGTTGATGATGATGTTGATATAGCATTTAATATTTATTTAACCTCTAGTGTTGACATTTGTCAATCCATACATTTGTTGATAATGTTATATTTGGTTCAAATACAGCTAAACATTAAATAGTAAGATAATAATGTTCTGAGACTATTTATTGATTCAATATATACATATCTTATGCAATATATAATGACAAAATAGAATTAAACAAATCATAAAAACCAATGTTAAATATTGTCAATAAACATTTTAAAATGTTAATCATATTGAGAAATTCTGAAAAAGCTTTGATACAGAGTTCAAATTTCCAAGTTAACAGCTTCTTCAGCTATTTGGTACTCATTATTTTCCAGTTCAAAAAGTACTTTCAAATTCCATATACATCAACACATTTTAATATTTTAAGCAAAGCCCAAAAATGTTATGAATACATGAATGCTTTATATCACTTTTTAATCTGAGTGATTATTAAAAATTCTTGATGATAGCAAGACCTAGGTATGCATTGAACCATGCCTTGAAATGATGTTTAGGTATATAAAATTGTGTATATTGTTAGTTATATTTAATTTGATTCTATATTCATAATTTGATAATGATTCCTTTTAATAACAGTTCAATGTATCAAGAATAAAGGTGAACAAAAAACCCCCCCTCAAAGTTAAAAAACGATCATTCACTTGAAAATAAGACTTCCATCCCTCTAACTAATTTTATACTGATAAGCTATACTTTATGGTAATTTGTAAATACAATCTTTACTAAATTAAGTCATGTGACATCTGACTTGATTTTTTATCATTTTATTTTTTGCTATTGAGGCTTTGGTGATTTTATATTGCTAAAGCTATTAAAATATATAGTATATCTGAACTTAGTTCAGTCCCATATGGCTATTTGAGTTAGATAGCTGGATTGGAAGACATATGGATGTCTGACAATTTCAGATTTTCTACTCAATAGTTACACATTAGATAAAGTGCTGGGTTGTCCTAGTATTTTTAATGTAATGCTTGAATATCCTGGCACCTCACTGACGATGCCAGAAGCAGAAACCGGTCTGGGGTTGAGGATATTCTCAAAGTTTGTTAAGAGCTTATTTTATGAGCTCTATATATAACATTTGTAAATACAAGCTTTATTAAATTAAGTCATGTGATATCTGACTTGATTTTTTATCATTTTATGGTAATTAAATTAATAAAAAAAAAAGAAACTGGAATTATCGATTAGATCATATATGCTAATAGTGAAACACATCGAGAATGAACAACATCAAAGACCTTTATATATTTTTGAAAGATTTCAAAGCAGGAGACAATGATATTGTTACCCTTAAAGTGCTCATGTAAAAAATATACGAATAAATAAATACTTTCAAGTCAGAAAAAAAAATCGATAGCATTACAAAATAATAATGATAATATTAACGCACGTGCACACACATATACATATTTAGAAATTAAAATGATGTGATGAAGAAAAACTCAATAACAATTACAACATTAACACAATTCAAACTGTAATATTTTTTATTTTTAAAAATAAAATTTGCAATTTATCAGGAGGAAAAAGAAAATCAATATGATTTGAAAATTATACAAAACTTTTACAGAATTAATGAGAAATGTTTGAATTTTATTAGTAACAAAATAAATCAAGTAAATTCAATAACACGACAGTTGTCAGTTTAGTAAATTGATATTTAGGACTTAAAAAAGGTTGTCTAATTTAAAATCATTAAATATGCCTTCTCCCTCTCCCCGAATTTTGCAATGCAGAATTAATAATAGTATGTTAATATTTTTTACTGGATCAATTGTTAATTATTACAAATGTATCTACTAAAATAAAATAAAAATCTTTAAAATTACATTCTGAATATTTTTAGAATTGATTGTACAAAAAATTGCAACTTATGATGCAGAGGGCTTTATATATATATATAATTAAATTAATAGTAATTTGAAAGAAGATATAACGATCAAGCCCAAGAACTGACAGTCCAATACTCTACAACTGTGTTAAGTTGCATAGGAGATGTAAGCTCATTAAAATTTATGACGGAGCTCCAAGATAGAGATGTTAGAATAAATTATATTATGAATACGACAAGCATTGGTAAAATACTATAGATGATTAAATACTATTGCTCTAGTATTCTAATACTGAATTAATAAACCATCCTTTATGTAGAAAACTTATTACACACACACACACATTTATAAAATGCCCTCATTTAACTAAAAGAAAGATTTAAAAATGAACAGCATTAAAAATATATAATCCAATGGTTTTAAATGTTCTAGCGTTTACAAGAAGTTTAAGCAGCAGGAAATGCCAGATGTGGATTTAGTCTGAGAATCTGTTGCACCAGAGCCGAATACTCTGCCACTGCTCTAAATTACACAGTGCAGAAGCATTTAGAATCCATTAATAAGATATGAAAACATCTAATTTGTTGATAGGACATATTTATAAAAGTAACTATCATATGGGCAACAGAGAGCAGTTGACTAATAAAAAACCAATGAGACTAAACTCTCCATACAGTAGCACCATTTAGTGCAATTCAGAGTAATCAATAAATGCAAGAAGGCTTGTGCATAAAATTCCTATCTAGTGTCTACTCATCCAATATCCCCAGACTAGTTTCTAGCTTGTGGCTTTGATCAGTGAATAACCTTGGATCTGAAAAGACTGCACTTAGATCTTAGGATCTAATGCAACCCTCCAGCATCCACCCTTTACCATATTAGCATTATTATTATTTGCATTAGATCCTAAAATCTAGGTGCAGTGTTCTCACAGCAAAGGCTCATCACTTAACAGAGCCACAAGCTAGAAACTAGTCTGGGAATATTGGATGAGTAGACACTAGATAGGAAATTTCTGCACAAACCTTTTTGCATCCATTGATTACTCTGGCTTGCACTGAGTGGCATTACTATATGGAGAGTTTAGACTCTGTGTAATCAGCTTGTGTAAGCATAAAGAATGGTGACCACTTGGTGTTTAGCGGTTTCATCAATGAGTAATGCTAACAAAATATTTAAAAATAAATTGGAATAGAATTAATGTAGTACTTGGAAATAATTTGATAATGAAAAATAAATTGATAATGAAAAAACAATAAAAATATTTTAGTAAAAATAATTAAAACAACAATGGAATGCCTTTATTGTTTGGGAGTTCATAAGAAGTTTGGGTACATGAAGGGGTCAAAGCTGCTCATAAACCAAGCTCCAAAATTTTTAATCTACTATGACATAAACAATATAGGGGAATAATTTAGTAAATTTTCCATAGTGATAATACAAATATCCAATCTTATAGTAATTGTAATTACATTACATAGTTCAAAAAGGACAGAAAGAACATTTAAAATGTGAATTTTTTTAAAAAAATGAGCCCAAAAATAAATTATAGAGCTCATATTCACCACAGAAATATATATTTATATGAAATTAGAAGTAAAATATCAAAAATCGATGTATGCAAAATAAAACAAAAACTTCTTATAAAATGCATCTAAACTGTTCTTCTAAAAAAATAAAAAAGACAATTCAAAAGAAACAAAAATTAAATAAAAAAAATAAAAGATATAATTTTTTTTAATATAAACTATTTATAAAAATGCAACAAGTAGATTATATTATGATACTAGGAAGACTAATATTGAGAAGGGTATATACAGGATGACTCCATATTTCCAAAACTTTTTACAGAAGTTTTGCAAGAAGAGTTTTGTGGATTAGAATGGGAAGCTAAGGGAATAAAAGTAAATGGAGATTATTTAAGTCATCTAGATTTTGCAAATAATGCTTTAGAGCTTCAAGAAATATTGCAAGAGTTATCAAATAAAAATAAGAATGTAGGGCTAAAAATAAATGTTAAGAAAATTAAAGCAATGCTCAGTGGATTTTTGTAAAAGATGAAAATAAAGACAGATAATGATGAGTTACAAGAAGTTAACTACAAATGCCTTGGTCAGATTATTGCTACATATGGAAACATAACGGATGAAATTAATCATAGAATTAAACTTGATTGGAGTAATTTTGGTAGAAATAGCTTAAAATTTAAAATGAAATATGCTTATGTAATTGAAAAGAAAAGTTTTTGATAAATATGTTTTATATGTTCATACTTATAGATCTGAGACTTGAGTACTTAATAGAAGAGCAATACAGAAACTTCAGGCCACTCAAAGAAATGTGGAGGGATGCATATAAGGAGTAACAAGAAGAGATTGAAAACAAAATACATGGATGAGAGAACAAACAGGCGTTACTGATAACATTGAAAGAATTAAAAGATTGAATTGGAGTTGGGCTGGAGAATGTTCTAGAAGAAATGATAATAGCTGAACAGTTAAAACCTTAAAATGGGATTCCAAGAAAATGTAAAAGACCCAGAAAAAGATCACATGTGAGATGGATTGATGAAATAAGATAGTGTGGGGAATGATGTGAAAAGAAGGGCTAGAGATCAGAGAAGATGGATTAAACTTGGAGAGATCTTCATTCTGAAGTAGATTAATATAAGTTGAAACTGATGATGATGATATTTTAACAATTAACAAAATAGCTAAAATATGAGTTTGAATCAGTTGATCCTAAATTGAGTTCAAATCTAAACAAAAATAACGAATGAGATGTATGACTTTAAGAATCGTCAAAAGACAGAGCTATAAATGATATCACTTTATTTTCAGAAAAAGCAAAAGTAATTTATATAGATTTAAATAAAGATTAATTTCATTAAGAAATAAGTGAATGTTTACATCAAAGATTTCTGGTAAAATAAAATATTTCTTCAAGAAAACAGTTAATTAATACATGTGTCTCACCATCGCCATTTTTGTAATTCAAGTAAAAAAACAATAGCTAAATTTGAAAGACAATTCATCTATCAAGTGATGCGCAAAATGCAGCGCCATTGTGTGCATCTACATTTCTCTCTACTAAGTATTTCTTTAACGATCAAAGAACAATAACAGAAGAATTAATAAAATCAATAAAGAAAAAATCTTATACATAAAAAATTAATTATTTAGTAAATTTCAAACATTTAACAACAGAACAGGTTTGTTTTAGAATAAAGAAATGTATTTTAAAGTTAAGCGCTTTCAATACTGAAAAGTATGATAATCATAGCATTATACAAGTAAAGACAATTAAAGTATTATTTTAAAATTATTTTACATATTATAGAATGAATTAGCATAAAATTAATTTTTTTAGAAGTAAATTTGCATCGGAGAAAAACATAAATTATACACTAAAGATCTAATTAACAAAAGTCACAATTCTAAAAAAATAAATTAAATAATCGCTACTTTTTATGACAAAATCTTGCATTCTGTAAACATCCAATCAGAAGACAAAAAATGCTCTAGTCTCCCTTATGTTTCTAAAGTTGCACAAAAGTTAAAAAATATTTGTGCCTATAAATACAATATCGGTTTTCATCTGCCTCCAAATTATTAAATAATTCAAAAGACAAAATAATTAGAGAGGTTTCATACCTAATTTTGTACAAAAATTAATTGCAAAAGATTGAATTGCTTAAAGACTTACTATGGAGAAACAAGAACTAACTTATCCATAAGACTTGCCCAGCATAATTATCTATAGAACCAGGCTAAGAAAAGCAGAAAACTGCTGTTTTCTTGGACCATGAGTTGCAATCAGATCACAATTTTGATCTCTCTAGGGCTGACATTGTTTACTCTGAGAGAGATGATAGAAAGAGAAAGGTGAAGAAGGTGTGGTCAACAGCTAAAGATGTGCAAGCCATAAATGAAAAGAACACTAGCACTCTTTTTTCTAAAAAAATGGCATTTGTAGCTGCCATTTTTGACATTCGAATGTAAATTTACTCACAAATATTCAATTTTATGCTAATTCATTCTATAATATACAAAGTAACTTTGAAACAAGATCCCAACTGTGTTTACTTCTATAATGCTATGATTATAATACTTTTCAGTATTGAAAGTTCTTAGCTTTAAAATAAAGTTATTATAAAACAAATTTGTTCTGCTTTTAAATAATTCAAAATTTACTACATAATTATAGTTAGCGCAGAAAAGCAGATTATAAATTTTAGAGAATTACATAAAAAAATAACAAAAAACAATATATTGATTTAACATAATATAATGTTCCAATCCATAATCATTTGATAAAATTTATTTCAAAAAACAAAATGATGAATTCACAAAAATTATAAAGTTGAAAAAAGAATCCCCTCCCAGTATACATTCTTACTCCTTATAGAAAATATTAAATTTGAAAAATGGAAAATTATAAGTTTTTCTTAGCACTGCTTCCAGGTCAAAACAGTCGATATTTCTCAGTGGGCTTCTATATATCTGATGTAATAAAATAGAATACATTGCAATAGACTGCACTGATGACTGATCAGGTCATTGCTAACACAAAAACAAACTGAGCACATGCATGAGTCAAACATCTTCAGAATCTTATCCTTATGATATACAAAAACAAAATATGGTTAAAAAAGTCCTAATTCCAATCTGCCTAAATATTACACTATGACAAGTTGCTCAAAAGATCATGTGATATTTAAGCTCACAAGTGGTAAGCTGGACATAATATTTCTATTTGATTAACTAAGCAGATTATTTTGGGATTTACTTCAACTAAAAATCATAATTCGTGAATCTGCCACTCCATTATTGTGCTATAACATGTAAGAAGAGATTAAAGACCAGATATTAATATTAAAGTAAAAAAAAATCAAGCAATATCCTTAAAACATGCTGACAAGAGCCAAAAATGATAGAATCTGAATATCAAATAAGTGAATTAATTAAAAACATATCTTGGGCTCAAATTCAGGATAACTTAATTTAAAAATTTTTCAAAAAACAATTTTTCTTTCAGATAACTTATTAATAGGAAAAATAAAATATGGGTAAAAATTCTCAATTCCTCACCACCAAATAACTGATAATTCTACTGATCATTTCTTTCTCTTTATTGCTACTTTATAAGAAACTGTTGGGAAAATCTTTATCCTGCATTGATCTTTTAAATGCTACTTTATTCTGATCTTTTACATATAATACTAGTCATACAAAATTACCAATTGATAATATAAATAAACAAACAGCAAAAGGATTATAACTAAAATGTAAAATGGCCACCCATTAACTAATTAATATAAGTAAAAATTAAAAGACTGGACATTTTAATACTCTGTAAATCTTGATTAATAATTTCAGAAATTCTACCTACAATTGATGCAAAACCGTTTGTCAGAAAAAATTGTTGATGTGAAAAAATAAACATGTTGAAAACTATACTATAAAAGGTAAAAATAACACTATTACTTACCCATTGTTAAATTAACAAAAAAATTTGAAAACAAACTAAACTCAATGTGCTCTAAAATTTTTGGGGGTGGTAAGACAGTTGCCATTAGCATTGAGGGGATGCACCATTCATGTAAGCTCAATGAATTGTCCCTCCATGCAGTCACAACTTTCACACTCCAAAAAAATGCATAATCTCATACACAAACTCTCACAAACCTTCGACAATCTTCAATTTGCTCCAATAATCCTCCCCCCACCCCACAGATCGACCACACCACATAAACAGGACTGGATCTTATCCCTCTCAGCCTACTACTCCAACCTAACTAAAACAAGTCCACCCTCATACAATTCAAAAATAACTTACTGGGAAGCTTATAGCCTACAACACCCACACATCCAAGAACAGGATTGCAGGCTTAAAACAACTAACAAAAAATATCATCTCGCAATTTAGGCTCTGGAGCCTGGAAGCCAAATATCTTGACTTTGTGCTAAAGTTAAACCTAAATGCACTTCCAACTAGATGGTTTTTAGTATACAGAAGAGGCCATGGCAACCTGGAGCCTCAATGTCAGTTCTGTCAGCAAGAGGAAGAAACGATCGACCATATCATTAACATATGCCCTAAGTACAACTGCATCAGACAGTTAATTCATGCTAACTCTAAAATAAACCACAACATGATCACCTCTAATCAAAGATGCCTAGGCACAAAAACCTTCACCTGGATCCGACTTGCTATTTTTCTCACATTCTCATTATGGCTGTTCCACTGCCAACTAGTCTTTGAGGACTCAAGTCAAAACCTGGATTTCACCTTCATCAACACCATTACCAAAGTAAAGAAGAGAGATAAAATGCTTTCCTCCAATAACACCTTTGATAACCCTTGGAAACTCTTTGAGATTCCAACATTGCAGCAATAGTATAAGCAACAACTCAACCACACGTAAGAACATCCTAGCCCTAAATACTCACAAGATACAATATAAAGCATATGCCCAATCTTGTGCTTAAATATTAGACAACATCAGCCACAAAAGGAAACTTTATGAACATTGAGATGGTCCCAACTGGGGCACATGAACAATCAAAATGCCCCACAGATCAAAGTTCCAATACAAACCTGTACACTTTATTGTAACTTATAAATCACACTAAAATTTGTTAAATAAATCTTTCTTTTGGAAAAAAAACTCTTGAATCACCTATATTTGTTATCCGTACCTAAAAGCATGGATTTCATCTAGTTTAAACTTACATAAACATATATAATAGACTGATACTATTATTAAACTCACCTTTCCAATAATTTCATTGAAACTAAGTATATACATTTTCTATTTGATATTGGCTTAAAATGTACTTCCAAAATTAACTTACATAAATCGTTTTTATTAAGAAAGTTTTGACTTGGAAAATAAAAAAAACAATGGTAAAATGAAAAGGTTATGTAACTTACCTGGTATCTTTAGGCTTCTCCTTGCTTGAAATTGGTAACTTTATAAGAGTTACATAGTAGTCATCACCATCAAAATTAGAGTTGTTACAATCAAGTTTCAGGCCATAAACTTTTGAAAAGTGACTAAGTTTTTGCATAGTGACAGTGTAGAACTAAATGTAACCACAAGAAGTTATTCAATCTATCATATATATATATATATCTAAGCCTTTTAAATCAATTGCAAGCATAATATTTTTCAATGGTTTAATATAAATCTAGATGGTCTGACCAGCTAATGCCTAAAGCAGCCAATTCTTCTGACTTTGATATGTCTGATACAATAGAATCTACCTTATCATATGGCATAAATATTTATTCATTTGTATAGCATATGTATTTTTTTTAAAACAGCCTAACTATTAACAGAATAGGTAACTAAAGAGTATGAAACTGAGATAAATATTTAATTCTGCCATTACATTCGTAGATTTGCAGTCATTAACTACATGTTACAAAGACCAATGACTGTTAAATACCACAAATATAAAATATCCTAACACTGTTCATGAAACTCCAATACTTTTAGGAAAGTCAAATCCAGATGGCTTTATTTTTGGAGCTGGAAAAGGAAATTTGTTTAGAACTTTATAAGAAGTCTGTTTTATACATTTGAGGATATTTTTAGCTGTCCATATATAATTGCGAATATTGATATGAGATGATTTTTAAGCAGCAAAACCACATCTTGTATTATTAACAAGTGTTTCTATTTAGCAGCTTTATTATTATATATTTTCTGTACAGTAACTTCTTTTCCAATAGTTAGTAAAAGAATTTGGACAACCAAAAAGTCATTCATTACAAAAAAATAGATGTATGTCTAATAATATTTCTCATGGCAATGCTTAATTAAATATCCAGAAACAGGGACAGTATTCACCACTAGAATATGTTAATCTAAAAGAGCTATCTGTAAAGTACTTGTATTGTCAAATCAAGTAGCACCAGGCAAATTTCTAAGAAGATTATTTTTAGAAAATATTTTACATGTTATTTTGGGTAAATGAGAAAATAAATTAGGCAATGATCCAATATTATTTAAAAAAATAGCATAGACATAGGTTTGTGCTTCAGTTTACTGTTGAAAAGAGTTATATTCAGATCATGAAATATTTTCATGTGATGGGGCACAATGTTGAGAATACTATGTTTGTTGGATAATATTCCAGTCTTTAAAAAACATTTCCAAACATTTGTACATTTTTATTAAATTTTTTTTATTTATTTTGGAAAGAATCTCTTTTATGAAATCAAAGCAATGACATTAACAAAGAATAATTTCTTTCATTCTGTATCTGAATGTTGATGAATATGTAAATATATTAAGTAGTTGAGAGAACTGAATCTTGTATCAACAGTAATAAGTTATTAAGTAGAAAATCTATTCCTCTTATTTCAGTATAATCAGAGGTCATGATTTGTTTGTGTTATGATCACTTATTATTGGTTTTATTGAGTTCCATGTCTAGTTTAAATGAAAACTGGGACTTTTGATGGCTTGGATGCCATTTAGAAATATAGCTTTTTTAAATCTACAGTGCAGTTATAGCTTTAAGCGCATTTTCAAAATATGATGGTCGAATTTCATAGGCATATTTTTCCACTGACAAATAGAACTGAGATCTTTGAACATTTAATTTAAATAGTTGCTCTTTATTAACAATATATGCCACTCAGCATTAGGTTTTTGGCACATTCTGATTTTTAGCTGAATAAACTCTAGTCAGAACACCAAGTTTCCTGATTGTTTATATAATATAAAGCAATAAACAAGAATGCTTTAAAACATCTTGTAATAATATAGAATATGATAAAAGAACATTTAATGCTTATAACCAATCTCAAGATTCTGTTTTTACATTGTATACATAAAATATGGGTTAGTATGTGTTGATTAGGGGTCAATATAGTCCATGCAAAAAGAAGTTAGTCAACATGAACTTTGATATAAGAATTTTTGAATATGGTGAACATTAATAATAACAATAATTTAATTATTTATTAAAAAAATAATAACCAAAGTTTATTGTTTGCAAGTTCATTAAAAGTATGAGCCTTGGAAATGGCATATCTGGACTGCAATCCATGGACTTGAGCTCTGAAGTCTTCCATTCTAGCTCTGCAGCAAACCACACAGGGCATTATTTATTTATTTGTTCAAGTCAAAAGAAACATGTCCGACAGTGACAGTGATAAAAATACTTTATAATTTAAGGATTTTATTTATTTAGTTATTAATATGTTTTACTTTGAAAATAATAAAAGACTATATACTGTTAATTGTTTAAAGTTTATTTAATTTTGCAATTCACTAACATGGAGAAATTGGGTCATGGGAGGGGGGAAGGGAGATGCTATACTTGTATTCTTTTTAAAATTAGAATTTTAGAATCATCTATTGAGATATTTTACTATTTTTTTTAATTCCTAAATCTCATATTTTTAAATTATTGATCTTTTAATTAAAAAAAAAATCAACAGAGGCCAGTAAAATTGAAAAGTGGTTAGATAAAAGAAATTTAAGCACTACTTTCTACTTTTTGATTGACATCATTCATTCTTATCTGTGCCCATACTATTTGCAAGGTTATTTCAAGAAGGTTTTTGGATTACTAAAAACTGGTTTTTTTTTTGTAAAGTTTATTAAGACTCATGATTATTTTTGCACAATAATTGTGTAATAATTATTAAAAATCATAAGTATACACTTATACATTGTTATTTTATATGTTTTATTTTTAAAAATATAAAATAATAAATATTAATGTAACATTAATAAAGAAAACCATTGCATACTGGTCATGCCAGCTTATGCAAATAATGGCTAATAAATCACTGCAGACAATATATTAGGATAATTTGAAATATTCTAAAAATAGTAATCAATTTCACTATTTTAAAGTAGAATTCAATAGATTTATTAGAGATTATTTTTTCATTCACATTTTAAAAGCAAATTTTAATAAAAAACGAAATCTTTCATTTTACAGAAGTCATTCTACTCTGTGAGCATTTCAATGATGAAAGCATCTATTACTGTCATTACAAAGTCATTTTTTCAATATTTTCAAACTTCAAATATTAATTTTTAGCATTTTTTAAACTTGAAAACATATATTACTACTAAATTAAGTTTAATTTATTGAATTCTGATGTAGAATAAGAGTTTGATATTAAAATCAAAAGTTGTAAGCTTACAAAAAGACTCACCAGGGAGAACAATTAAATCTGGTGATATGCAGAACGATTAATAATATTTTACTGATCCAACATTTCTACTTTATTCAATCTAACTAGGTATAAAAATAAAAATAGTACTCAATATATTGTACTTAACTATCAATAAAAAAATATCAATTTTTTAGATTTTATTCCAAAAATTTTAAACTGATATCCTCAAAGCGTCTGATCACAAATTAGTCTCTTTACCATCCTTTTCAAATTTATATTATTACTGCAACAGGAAATAATTCCTCTAGATAATCTTTATCAGTGCAATTCAAATGGAAATCTAATAATTAAGAATTCATGTCTCACACAAATGAAATGAGTTACTTGGCATGGATTAATGTAGTGGGAGAGAGAGTTGAAACCAAAATCTAAAGATCTTTGTTATTAAAGAACAATTCTATCATATTAAGTGCTCAAATGTTATAAAACTTCTAAGTGGGACATCATTTAATTATTTGTTTTTAATAAAATAAATAATAGGAGCATAGCTGAAGGATTCTTTTTAAAATTACTAATATGAATGAGCTTAAGTAAAGGATTAGAGATTGCATTTACACAGACTTTCTGATTAAAAACTATAAAAACATTTCTATATTAGTATGATTTAACTTCATTAGTAGAAGTAAACAAAAGTTTATTAATAACATGGATATTAATGTTAAAAGATCATTTATATTATTTGTATCAGAATATCTTATTCATTTTTGTTCATATATGAAGGATGATTTTTATAAAACATTAAAACTCTTCCCTCAGGAAACTTGAAGTTTCAATTTAATTGCACATTCAAATTTCTATTCAACACCATATTGTTTTAATGGGGGTATCTATTTTAGTTTACATTTGATTTATGATTATGTAGTCTCAAATCTGTAAATCATAATTTCAATTTTAATCAATAGATGAAAGCACAAACTTCTAGAGATAATTTCTAAGATGAGTTTTGTTATTTATTACTCCAATAAGATACAGAATAAGCTAAGTCCATTTTTTAATTTCTGCTTCTTTAGTATTTATTATTCAATCATTATTTTTTAAGTAAATAATATTGCAAATTACATTTTCCAGATTTTGTAATTGAAGATATCTTATAATTCAAAACTAATGTAACACAAATAAGCATAACATTTGTTTTAAATCAATAACCCAAAAATGTTTTAAAATATTTATTACATTTTATTTTTATTTCAGAAGATGTATAGAAATAATATAAATATGCTTAAAGTTATATATTTTAAAACTAATACATTATAGTGATAAATACTGTATTAATTTACACTACTTTAATTATACACTATTAAAAAATGTAAACAAAAAATAAAAATGTTAAAATTTGTAAATTTAATAATTTTATAATACAGCAGCAATTACATTTCTATGTTGAAGCATTATATGTGATCACATTTTTTTAATAATGTTTTATCCAGGTTAAATTGAAGCATATATTTTTTATTCAATGCTTAGACATAATACAATATTTGCATAATCAATTGTTTTCTAAGTGAAAGACTAAATCTTTTAAAAAATTTAATAAAATTCACTGTCTTTTTAAGGGATAAAATAGTTAAATAAAAATTGTAGAATATTCTTAATATTGCATCAAAAAGTTTAAAGTTTGAAGAGTTTAACCCAGAATCTGAAATGGCTAATGACAATTAATAGTGACCATATAAATTCCAAAACTGACACAGATTACCAAACCTCAAGTTAATTAGAAAAGGATATTGTGTTCTAATAAAGAGATTGCTATTAACATTTCCTTGGGGGGGGGGGAAAGGATTCAAGAGATAGGATATAATCCATAATGTGTTTAATTGTGATGAAGGGCCACATATAAATTGTCAAAACAAGATTTACATTAGAGACATAACTTGTGCCATGCAATAACATGATACTAAAAAAAATTAAGTTTTTTTTTTGCTTCAAGTGATACCTGCTGGGTTATTTTTCTAGGTTGCATTTTTTTTCCATGTTGCACAAAACTAAATATATTGGTTGATGGTGAAAAAAGGAAATATTTTTTACCAACTTTCCCAAACTACGATAATTTTTTGGTAGATATTGACTTTGAAAAATGTTAAAAAATGTAGCCGCCACCGCCACCACCATCACCACCACCACTATGATTATTATTATTTTTCAAAGGGGAAACTTTATTGAGACTCAAAAAGAGTTACATAAGTTATATTTTTATATTGGACTATTTCCATCATCTAATATGTGTGTTGAATGTCTTTAGAAAAGTTTAATTTTTAGTTAAATATTCCAAATGCATTCAACTGTTAGTAATATCACAGCAAACAGGTTAGTATATGCACCAACTGTTAGTAATATCACAGCAAACAAATGTTAATAATATCACAGCAAACAGGTTAGTATATGCACTAACTGTTAGTAATATCACAGCAAACAGGCTAGTATACGCACAACCGAGAGTATTTTTCTCCCCTCTTCTTCAGGTGTTGCTGGCCTGACCAGTGACAGTACTAGCATGGGATTCAAACCTGGGTCCTTAGATTCTTGATTATTGAAATTTAAGGTAATGCTCTAACCAACTGAGCCATCCTGCCAAAGGCAACAGTATGTAGTAATTTCATATACTTATCTATGAGGTTCCTCCTGATTTCTCCACTTTTTCCTCAGAGCAAAGTTGATTAGTGATTTCCATACATTATGTATAGTCACACTAGGTTGGCTTATGGGATTTTTTGCCATTGTCATGTTACATTTGAAAACATCAGGTTATAGATACAAATTGATTCATGATATTACATATGTAATAAAAGTTTACAAACTTGCTTGTGGTTGGAAAGAAAACATGATTTATAGTAAATGAAAGAAAAATAATTATTACTTAACAAGATACATGAGCCAAATTAGGTTTACATAAAAATTTTAAATGTGATATTGAGAAAAATATGCTGAAACACATGATAATATGTGTAAAAACATGGATGAGATGTTGGTTTCAGATTGACATATGGTTCCATAAAAATTGGGCTTATTTGGTGTGAGTACTATAGTCTTATTGTTAATTTGTTACATAAGTTTCATGTGAAAAAAAATAGGGGAAAAAAAAAAACTAATCAGCATGAATTGCATCTTGGGAAAGTGAAAAAATAGTAATCAGCCAGAATTGAATCTTGGGAAAGTGGAAAAATACTAGTCAGTATGAATTGTATCTTGGAAAAATACAAATTCTGCATGAATTGCATCTTGGGAAAATGGAAAAATACTAGTTAGCATTAATTGCATCTTGGGAAAATGAAAAAATACTAGTTCAGCATAAATTGTATCATGGGAAAATGGAGAAATACTAGTTGGCATGAATTGCATTTTGGGAAATGAAAAAATACTAGTCAGCATGGATTGCATTTTTGGAAAATGGAAAAATATTAGTTCAGCATAAATTGCATCTGTGGAAAATGGGAAATTATTATTGTTTTTAATTAAGAATTGCTGATTGCTCAAAAGTGTTGACTTTAGTTATAGCAATTCTTTCAGTTTGGCGAATTTTCAATTAATTATGCACAAAACAATAATTTCTAAAAAAAATAGAGCAAAGATATTAGAGACAACTGGCATAGTCAAAACATCAATTAAATTCAGAAAACATATATTAAGAAGGAAGAGATTAGAAGCAAGGAGTATGCATATATATATATTTGATGTTAGTTCAAAAGATCACATAAGTTCAAGAACCAAAGTAAGAGGTTGTAAATAAATATTCATATGATTTATTGCTTGGAAAGCTATGTGATGTTCAAGCATCACGATACAGCAGTTAGCATCGGTGTAAAAAAATAGTGGTAGAGTAGGGGTCTCATAACTAAATATATCAGGATCGATTCTCAGCTAAATAAAGAAGGAAAACTTTGTCCAATCAATTTAATAGAACTATAGTGCTCAACTTGCTACTAAAAAGGTCGAATGGATGGTGATAGTTATTATTATTTTCCTTTTAAAGACTGCAATTAAAAGATTCATTTGGTCAACTGAGATTATCCACCTCCCTCTTTTTCAAATGAAAATCAATTCAGAAACCTTTAACTCTCAAACCAGCTGCTCTTAATACTAAGCTAAAAAGATAAGGATGACAAACATCAGTTTGAAGTAATTTTTAACTATGCATTTATTTATACATTTCTTTATTTTGTTAAAGATAGCTTTTCTTTTCTTAATCTATTTTTTTTAATTAAAATAATAAAAACGAATTATTTTGTATCATTAATAAGAAGGAAGAAAAAGTTCATTTTAAACGTACTCAGGGAGTCTATACTTTGAAAATCTTATTGAAAAAACAAAATAGTTTTTTTTTCTCCTTAAAAAAAAATGCTATTATAGTTACTTACGTAGGAAAAAATTTTATTAAGGAATAAAAAAAGAATTGTCGTCTGCATTGAACTCGGTTTTGTCGTGTGAACTATTTTAATGGATGGCACGCTGAGAATAAGTCAAGACCCTAAAAATGATAATAGAAAACCATTAAAAATAATGAATGAAATACAGACAAGGAAAAGAATAATCTTACAATCTTTTTTCTTAAAAAATATTTTACGAGGATAATTTATCATTAGTAGAAAAAGGAATTATTTCTATTACACTTCCAAATTACAGAAACTACTGTAGGACAAAAAAAAAAAAAGGGACATATATATATATAAGCTACATTGCTGGAAATGACAAATTAGTTTTGTCTTTTAAATTGACATATTTTTTTAACCAAAAAAAAAAAAAACGAAACAACAACAATATGTATAAAACAAACCGAAAAAAAAAAAAAAAAGAATGATAAATCGTAAAGTTTCATTGAAATGACACTAATAAAAATTGTTTGATAATATTTTATACATAATGCGTTTACACAATGGCTGCACACGCGTGCGTATAAACAGAATGATATCATATCTTATAAACTTTATGAATTTGTTTTTATTTCTACAGTTTTTGTTGAACTTTGTTAACATATTATTGATAATCCATTGGTTTTACTGATTGATTGTATAGTCTATTATAACAGACTTCGTTTTGGGATAACCAATCCTTTAGTGAATCTTTCTTTTAGCATTTTTGATGACTATTTAATTCTGATTTAGTATGCGCTCACTGCCATTTCCAATTATAAGAACCGCCCAAAACCCACGCTGGCACATCCAATCGATAAATGACATCGATCAATCTATACGTTGTCACGATCTGACCATTCGTTACAAACACCCCCTCCCCCCAAAACCCAATTTTCGTAGTTATAAGTCCCAATTTTCGTAGTTATAGGAAATGAAATCACGTGATTAAAATATTAGACACAAAGTCACCATTTTCATAAAAAACAAACCCAATTTTCGTAGTTATAAGAAATGAAATCACGTGATTAAAATATTAAAACACAAAATTCACCATTTTCATTGCATCCAACAATTTACATAGTTACAAAAAATGTCATCATGTGATTAAAAAAGTAAAATGCAATTTCGCAAATACTTGAAATTAATTTTAAGCAATAATTATATTTTCACAGTTATACCTATGGAACCACGTGACAAAAAGACACATAAACATCTTAAATACACGTTATCTAAATCTACATTAATCTTTAAAAAAAAAATCAAATTTAAGTTTATTAGTTTATTAACTATTTACTCATGATACATCAATCTTTAAAAAAATCAAATTGAAGTTTACTAGTTTATTAAACCATTTTACTCATAATAATCAAAAGGATGACCTAACATTGGTAGATTTAAAATACAAATTATACTATATGCCAAAAGATTATAACTTATAAAATAAAAAGACCGATTGCTAGTTTAAATTTAAGTTTGCTAGTTTTTCAAGCATTTTTGGTAATAAACAGGCAAAAAACTCCATTTCAAGCATTTTTGGTAATAAACAGGCAAAAAACTCTCCATTTCAAGCATTTTTGGTAATAAACAGGCCAAAAACTCTCCATATAGTAGTGCCACCTTGTGCTAACCAGAGTAATCAAATGGATGGTGATCATGTGATGTTTAGTCATTTTTGGTAATAATAATAAAAAAAATTTCATAGTTATAAAAAATGTAATTATGTGATTAAGAAAGTAAAATGCAATTGCACAAACATTTGCAATTAATTTTAAGCAACAATTATATTTTCATCCAGTTATACATATGGAATCATGTGACAAAAAGGCTTGTAAATATCTTAAATACACATTATCCAAATCTTTAAAAAAATCAAATTTAAGTTTACTAGTTTATTAAACCATTTACACATAATAATTAAAAGGATGTCCTAAAATTGATAGATTTAAAATACAAATTATACTATTGTGATATATTAATTAAAACCTGACATGAGATACTACCCAGAACAATGGATACATCCGCTGATGAGGTATTCGGTAACGTATTTGCTGTCAAATAATTATTTGCTTAAAACAAACAACAATAATAATCGTTGGAGTATTCGTTGTTGCTAACATATTTACATGCTCATGTAATATATAAAATAGATATACAGAATTATTAACTTGAAGCTTATGCCAAAAATTATCTGCTAATACTATAAATTAATTGTGAAGTAGAGTGAACATTAATTAGTTTCAGAGCCAGTTGGATGTTTAAAGGTTGGTGATAAATTACTGATTAACCTAGATGGTTAAACAAACTAATTTGGTGCAGTCAAATACAGAACCTGCAAAAGAAACATTAAATGTAATTAACAATGGCCACCATGTTCCAAATTTCAATAGGAGAATTTGATGTCGAGAACCCTACCAACTGGTCACTATACGTTAAACACGTGTGAAAATTTTTTCTTGTTAACAATATCAAGGAAAAACACCTAAAGGTGGCCTCATTACTAGGATTTTCTGGAATGAAAGTGCTCGAGATCGCAAACCATCTATGTGAACTGGCAGAGCCTGAAACTTTTCAATATGATGAAATAGTTCAAAAATTAACAGCACACTTCTGCCCTCTTCCGTCGAAACACGTCGCGAGACTGCATTTTAGAAATCGACGGCAAATGAAGGCTGAAACTTTCAAAGAATTTGACACAGCACTAAGGGAGCTAGCAAAAAATTGTGTCTATGTACAATTTGAGCAGTTATTATGGGGCATATATGACACTAAATTCCATGAACAACTACTAGCTGATTCAGAGTTAAATTACAAAGATGCCATTAAAAGAGGAATTGCACACGAGTTTGTGATGAACCAGGCTAAAGAATATCTGGATACCATGCCATTGGTAAACTATTACCAAACAATTAATAAAACCATTGAACAGGGAAATGAAATGTCAAAACAGCAAAGAGTAAATGATAAAAAAACAAACTATTACTGCTGTGGCAAACTGGGACATATTTGTAGGCAAAATCGAGAGTACTGTACAAATTGCAGATCAAAAGATCATCTAGCAAAAGTCTGTTGTAAACCAAAACCAAAAAATATCGATAAAAGATGCATTAAAAATTTAAAATGTAACGAAATCAGAATTAAAACTGCCAATACTCATCAAAGGGAAATACATTAAAATGGAGATTGACAGCAGCTCCGGAGTTACACTAATGTCCCTTAGTGATTGGGAAGTTCTCACTGTGAAAATAAATGTTACATGTAAAATGGAAAAAAACAATGTAAGCGCCAAAGACATAAATGGCAATATGGTGGAAATAGTTGGAATGGTAAGAGTAAGAATAAAATTAAACTCAAAAATCAGAAAATTACCCCTATACTTAGTCTGTAAACAAGTAAATCAATTAATAGGCCGGAATTGGTTTAGACCACTCGGGATTACCATAAATGTAATAAAAAAATCAATATTGAAAATGAAATGCAAAATAAATTCCCAAACCTATTTAAGCCAAAACTAGGTGAATTAAAAATAACACCAGTGCACTTAGAACTCAAGGAACATTCAACCCCAATCATATGTAATGCACAGACAGTTCCATTTGCACAAAGAACTGAAGTAGAAGAAGCATTAAATGAATTCATGCAAAAAGGAATAATAAGTTCAACAGAAGACTCTGAGTGGGCCACACCAATTGTTATAGTTAATAAACCAGACAGGAAAATATTAATATATGGAGACTATAGAATAACTGTTAATAAAAATCTTTGTAAAAATGCATACCCTGTTCCAAATGCATGAGAAATTTTAGCATTATTGCAAAAATCATCACATTTCACTAAACTCGATCTCCAGGCAGCTTTTCACCAGATACCAGTTGGTAAGGAAACTTTGGAAATACTAACAATTACAACTCACTTAGGATTATTCAGATATAACCATCTTCCATTTGGAATCAGCATAGCATCAAACATTTTTCAAGCAAAAATTGATAGGTTGCTCAATGGTATAGTGGGGGTAATTCCATATTTTGATGATATTCTCACTACAGCTAACACTGAAGAAATACTCAGAGAGAGAATTATACAAGTGTGCAGGAGGCTTGAAAATTTTGGAGCCACACTAAATGCTGACAAATGCATATGGAACACCAGAAAACTTAAGTTTTTGGGACACATAGTGTCACAAGATGGGAAAGCCCTGCACCAGATAAAATTAGAAGCCAGTAATGAATGCACCAAAAAAATGGAAAACAACTTCAGGCATTTCTAGGACTGATTAACTACTTCAAACCCTTCCTTAAAGGGAAAGCACATGTGGCTCAACCTCTATATAAACTCTTGAAGAAAAATCAAAACTGGGAATGGTTAACAGATCAAGAGGAGGCATTTCTGAAAACAAAATCCCTATTAACATCAGAAAAGTTGCTAATTCATTATGACAGTAAATTGGAGATAGTACTGACCACAGATGCATCAGAATATAAAATCAGAGCAGTGTTGACTCATCCCACACATGATGGAGAGAGACCAATAGCATATGCATCACAAACCTTAAACAATGCAGAAAGAAACTACAGTCAACTCGACAAGGAAGCCCTGGCCATAGTTTTTGGAATTAAAAATTTCATCAATATGTGTATGGCTGACAATTTACAGTTATAACTGACCACAAACCACTATTGGGAATATTGGCAAAGATAAAACCAATCCCAGATCATCTCAGCCCATGCATGCTGTGCTGGATAATACTACTTTCAGCTTATGATTATGATCTAAACTATAAAGGGGGAAGTTTGATACAACATGCAGATGCACTCTCACAAATGCCAGAGACAACAGAAATAAAAAAAGTCAATGAATCTACTACATAGACAACTGGAATTCATGGATAAATAGTAAAAAAGTAGCAGAGTGGACAGATAATGATCCAGGATATCAATTGCTTATAAAATGGATTAGTAAAGGATGGCCCAACAAACGACCAAAGATCTTGCCACTGGCTTTTTGGAATGCTCATTCAAGCTTATCAGTCTGCAAAAGGTGCATACTAAATGGAGATAGAGTCATAATACCCTCACAGGGCTGGAACCAGGTACTCAAAATGCTGCACAATGGACACCCAGGAGTTGTTTGGGCAAAAGCACTTGCCAGAAGCTATGTTTGGTGGCCTAAGATAAATGAGGACATTGATTCCTTCACAAAAACATGCACAGCATGTCAATCAAATGCCTGATCAACAATAAAAAATATATATTATGGCCACCAGCTAAAAATGCATGGGAATGTGTCCACATGGACCATGCAGGTCCATTTATAGGATATACCTTCTTGATACTAGTAGATGCCTATTCCCACTGGGTAAAATACAGAATCATGAGAAACACTGGGTCAGAAGAAGTCATTCATCATCTAAATGAAATATTCACAACACAGGGCTACTCAGAGACTCTCATTACAGATAATGGTCCTGGATTTACTTCAGCAAAGTTTGAAGAATACTTAGAGACCAGGGGCATTAAACATATGTACTCACTCCCATACCATCCTGAGAGCAATAGATTGGCTGAAAATGCAATAAACCAGCTTAAACGTGCACTGAAAAAAGAAATGTCAACAAATATGCTGGAAACACTGCACTGTATATTATTGCATCAACACTCCACACCAACAGCAATGAGTGGAAAGTCCCCAGCTGAACTATTGTTGAAATGGAGATTAAGGACAGAACTGATACTGTTACTGCCAAAAACATGTACATGCAGGCTGAAACAGAACATAAAACATTCATAGCAGGAGAAAAAGTATGAATCAGAGATAGTCTACACAAAACATGGATAAAGGGAGAAATTGTCACCTTAACATCCAAATTTATAGCAGTGATGATAACAGAGGATAACGTAGTATACAAGTGACACATAAACCACATACGCCATCGCAGTTGTCCAAGCTGGGAGAACAATAAACCCAGTGGAAATAAAATCATCAAACTGGCAGAGACAAAATCAGAGATAGATAAACAACAAACTGGAAAACCAGATACTCAGGAGGAACAAGGGTTAGATAATGCTACACTACAACAGGAAGATATGCCAAGGGAAGTAGCAGGCAACAACACTAAAGAAAGATCACCAAGACCTCAGAGAAAAAACAGTCTCCCAGATTCTTAAAGGACTACATCTGCTAGAAGAGAGGAGAAAAGAGAAAATGGTGTGTTGGACTATAGAGAAAAACAAAATGTATTCTATGTTTACTCCAAGTTCTATATAGTGAGAGGAGAAGTGTGATATATTAATTAAAACCTGACATGAGATACTACCCAGAACAATGGATATATCTGCTGATGAGGTATTCGGTAATGTATTCACTGTCAAATAATTATTTGCTTAGAACAAACAATAATAATCGTTGGAGTATTCGTTATTGCTAACATATTTACGTGCTCGCATGATATATAAAATAGGTATACAGAATTATTAACTTGAAGCTTAGGCCAAGAATTATCTGCTAATACTATAAATTAATTGTGAAGTAGAGCAAACATTAATTAGTTTCAGAGCCAGTTGGACGTTTAAAGGTTGGTGATAAATTACTGATTAACCTCGACGGTTAAACAAACTAACTATATGCCAAAGATTATAACTTATAAAATAAGAATGTTAAAAAATAATGACATTACAAAGACCGATTGCTAGTTTTTCAAGCATTTTTGGTAATAATAATAAAAAAAATTTCATAGTTATAAAAAATGTAATTATGTGATTAAAAAAGTAAAATGCAATTTCGCAAATATTTGAAATTAATTTTAAGCAATAATTATATTTTCATCCAGTTATACATATGAAACCATGTGATAAAAAGGTGCATAAACATCTTAAATACATGTTATCTAAATCTACATCAATCTTTAAAAAAATCAAATTTAAGTTTACTAGTTTATTAAACCATTTACTCATGACAATCAAAAGGATATGCCCATATGAAATAAAGCATATGAATTTTTAAACAAAAAAAGTAAAGAAAAAATTGAAAAAAATATTAATTAAAAACCTACATGTTCAATAAAGTAAAATTGGTAGAATTCAAGACAGTGGTGACTGCACTCTAAATATTGAATGCTTATATCTTTTAAACTATGAATGTTATTAAAAGTCTGAATTTCAAAATACTGAAACATTATAACTTCTACTCATCAGAAATTCTTGCTTTGTCCCACATAGATACTGTTCGAAATTCATCTCCTAACATCGTAATGGAATCTATTCTTGATTGCATGAGATCCACATGGGCTGGAGAAATCAATAATTTACATCGATACATCAAACTCTTGAAATCTATACAAATCTCTAATTATTTACATGCAAGTGAGTTTTACCATCAACAAATGAGCATGGACACATGTTTAAAGAAAAGAAATAAATTTTATTATTGCTAATACAAAGCTTACTTAAAATTATTTACATTAAAATTCTTTAGGTTTTTAAAAATTGCCTTTCACCTTCAATAAGTCTTTCCGATCTTTATTCTTTTGTTTAATTACTTTAAAATATATAAATCTTTCTATAATATTTAAGTAAATAGAAATAAAAACTCAGTATTGTTGACATGTGATCACATGATTTGAAAATGACTATAAAAGACACTTTTGATTCAAAATCTTTGATCTTTAGTAACCAATTTTTTTGTGATTTGTAAACAGATATTGCATCTTGTAACTATCATGGCTTTGAAAACATTCTACTATAATGTTCTCTCTAGTGAAAATCAAGCTGTCACCTTTTTGAGGGAAAAAAATTTTTTTAAAAAATGAGGAGAAGAAGCCCTGTGCAAAGTGTGGAGACACAATGGTAGAGAAGCGAAGGAAGAATTTCAAGGATGACTGGGTTCCCATGATGTGATGCTCCAAGTGCCATACTACCTGGTCTATTTGTACAGGCAATCCATTTTTCCACTAGATAGATGCAAGTGGTAGGATTGCCAGCTGAATGACCATATGTGAAATTATGGAACCAATTTTTTTTCATTGTAGATTTGCTGACCAGGTTAGCAGTGAAGATGGCCAGCAAATCTTTGCCAATGATTGTAGTCTGGTTTAATTTTTGCAGGGAAGTCTGTTCCTGAGCTGTTAAGAAGAAAGGAGAGTTAATAGGAACAGAAGAAGAACCAGTTCAGATAGACAAAAGAAGATTTTCTGGCAGAAGTAAATATAATAGGGGGAGACTGCTAAGTAGTGATCACCCATGTACCTCCAAGGATACATCGGTAACACTAATTAATGAAAAAAACATGAGTCTCGAATTGATGGACCCTGGGTGTTTGGACTAAAAAAGAGTACTGATTGTCACTACTTTGTAGTGCCATGTCATGACAAAGCTTAGTTGATTTCCATTATAGAAAGGGAATATGCAGTTGGCTCTGTCATTCATTCAGATGAGTGACCAGCCTATGCAGACCTCAAAAATAAGGTTTCAACATTTCACCATCAATCACCAACAAAATTATGTAAATCTAGTGATGGGTGCTCTTACACAATCCATTGAGTGATCATGGCTGGAAGCCAAAGTTAAGATATTAAAAAAATGAGAGGAACATCCCGGATTGTTTTACAATCACATTTAGATTCAATTTGTTGGCAGATGGGTAAAAAGCATCAAAATGAGAGAGATACATTTATTAAATTTCTCAAAGATGCTAAAGATACTTAGTGACAGTGAAGAGGTTAGTGTTTATCTTATTTAAAAGTAAATAACTACAATAAATTTTATTTATTTATGTTACTATTCTTTTTATTTTATGTACATATTTTGACATGGATCTTCTCCTTCATAATTATTAAACCTAAAGAATTTTAACAAAATGAAGGAATCAAATTAAGAGTAATCCAAGTCATAAATCTGATTTATTAATTTTTTGTTTAATGTAGTATTAATATTCTTAACTTTAGACAATATTTGTATGAGCAATAATAAAAGGTATTTATTTTCTTTAAACATGTTTCTCTGCTCATTTGTTGATGGTAAAAGTCACTTGCATGTAAATAACTAGAGATTTGTATCGATTTCTCCAGCCTGTGTGGATCTTACCGATCAAGAGTATATTCCATTACGATGTTAGAGACAAATTTTGAACAGTATTTATGTGGGACAAAGCAAGAATTTCTGGTAAGTCGAAGTTATAATGTTTCAGTACTTTCAGACTTTTAATAACATTTAATATTTAGAGTGTGGTCATCGATGTTTTGAATTCTATCTTTTTTACATTTATTGAACATGTGGGTTTATAATTAATATTTTTTTCAATTTTTCTTCCCATTTTCTGTTTAAAAATTCATATGCTTTATTTCATATGGGCATATCCTTTTGATTGCGATGAGTAAATGGTTTAATAAACTAGTAAACTTAAATTTGATTTTTTTAAAAGATTGATGTAAATTTACATAATGTGAATTTAAGATATTTGCATGCATTTTTTTTACACGTGGTTTCATATGTATAACTGGATGAAAATATAATTATTGCTTAAAATTAATTTCAAATATTTACAAAATTGCATTTTACTTTTTAACCACATAATAATTACATTTTTTATAATTATGAAAATTGTTTTTTTTATCACCAAAAATGCTTGATAAACTAGCAAACATAAATTGTATATTTACATTGTTTTTTTTGATGAAAATGGTGATTTTGTAATGAATGCTCAGATTGCAATGAGAACGGTAAATTTTGTGTTTTAATATTTTAATCACGTAATTTCATTTCTTATAACTACGAAAATTGGGTTTTTGAGAGGGGTTTTTTTTTTGATCGAAAATAGTGATTTTTGTGTTTTAATATTTTAATCACATGATTGTTTTTTTTTTTTTAATTTTTGATAAAATGGCAATTTTGAACTACGAAAATTGGGTTTTTGGGTTTCCTTTTGTTTTTTTAAATGAAAATGATGAATTTTGTGGTTTAATATTTTAATCACATGATTACATTTCTTATAACTATGAAAATTGGGTTTTTTGGGTTGTTTTTTTTTGATGAAAATGGCCATTTTGATCGATGTCATTTATTGGTTGGATGTGTCAGCATGGTTTGGGGCGGTTCTTGTAATTCAAAATAGTGGCCATGAGTGCAATCTCTCACTAAAAGGCTTTGTAATTTGTGTATATCTAAATGATATTCACAGGTATATAGAATTATTTATATTATAGTGTATTTTAAATTTATTTGTTTTAGTCAAATAAATGAATATACACATACATTCGCAAAAAATTGGTATTTTGATATTATTTATTAACTGTTAAAAAGCAAGAATGATTGACAATTGTGTATAAAAGTTTTCTTTTGATATATTAAATACAATCAGTAATAGTAACAATAATTAAATAATTTTATTGCTTGGGAGGTCTTAAGATTGAGTACCAGAAAACTGTGCCATGATTCAGATATTTTGAGCTCAAGAGTCTGCCACATTATCACTGTACCAAACTGTACAGGTTGATACATCAAGTGACCCTAAAAGAGAGATTTGACGAGTAAACAGCAAAGTTATTTAAAATATTAATTCTCAATATCCAGTTCATGAAAAAATTAAAACAGGTCATAAAAATACTTTAATTTTTATAATTTTAGATGAGAATAAGTAGTGCAATAAACAATACTTGTGGTATGATGTAAAATACATTTAATCAATATATAATTTTAATTCAATCAATATATAAATATAACATTGTTCAATATTGTATGTAAATCTATTCAAAAATATAAATAAGAATATGAATTTAAAAAATAATAAATAAAACCAAGATTATAAACTAAAAGTACAATATTTATTTTTCCTTTCACAACTAACTTTATATAGAAAAAGTTAATTAAATAAAAAAAACAGTCAGATGTCACATGACTTAATTTAATAAGCTTGTCTTTACAAATGTTATATATAGAGCTCACAAAATAAGCTCTCAACAAGCTTTGAGAATATCCCCAACCTCAGACCAGTTTCTGCTACTGGCATCATCAGTGAGCTGCAAGGATATTCAAGCATTAGATTAAAAATACCAAGACAAGCCTAGAACTTTATCTAATGTATAACTATTAAGTAGAAAATCTGAAATTTTCAGACATTCATGTCTTCCAATCCAGTATCTAACTTAAATAGCTATATGGGACAGAACTAATTTCAGATACACCATATATTAATAGCTTTAGTAATATAAAATCACCAAAGCCTTAATAGCAAAAAAAAAAAAAAAAATCAAGTCAGATGTCACATGACCTAATTTAATAAGCTTGTATTTACAAATGTTATATATAGAGCTTGCAAAAAGTTAATTAAATGTCTTATCCCTTCTCCTTCCATTAGAAATTTATATTCAAATTTAAAGCAGTCTTAAATTTCTTTAGCAAACAAAAAAGAATAGAAGTGGATTTTTCAAATTTATTTTCAAATAACTGATAAATATTTTGAAATATTTTTCAGGATTTTCACATTTATAAATGGTTTTTAATATTATTTTTTTTATCACTATGTATAAGATAAGACAAGTTTTTGTTTCCCTAATTTTGCATTAACATATATCTTACAGCTCACTAATCAATAATCACTTCTTGTAAGAACATTACCATTTAAAACCGACTTTTTGTTAGTGAAAAATATTAACTTTATTTGGATGATTGCATGTCAAAATTCTGCTTAATTTTTTTTCAAAGAAGGAATTTATAATATATAGTATGTCTGAGATCTTTCTTATTTCTATCACCATAATTGTATTTATGTACAGTACTTTAATCTTTTAAATGTTTACCAATTTTAGTATTAAAGTCACCATGGCAATTTAAAAATATTATTTGGTGTGATCAAAGGCACTTTATACATCCATATAAATATCTTCTACCTTTCCATTACAATGAAAACTTGTTTGAGCATAAATCTGAATTATCTGCATTTGATATCTTCCATTAAGCTAAATAACTAATCTTTTTGATATACCCTGAATCTTCACTCTAATATTCTTTCACTTTTTATTTATAATAAAATCTCTCTCTACTTATGCTTCCAATATTTGTGCCTTTGTAGCAAAGTACATACCCACTTTTACAATCGTCTCTCCACCTTTTTTTCTAACTTCACCAACAATGTCTCATTTAATAGTAAGCAGTTCTTTTAATTTGTGCAATATTTCTTCAATTAAAAGTGATTTGCAGTTAGAAGCACTTAAATAAAATTACCGAATCACAGCCAATTTTTTTAATCAGGACTCCTACTGCTGCACTGACTGGATACCTTATAGCCAGATGGAAATAAATGATATAATTTAGTTTTATCTAAGACTATAAATATGAATAAGAAAAAAAAATCATTTTCACACACATTCATTTTACTTTCAAGAAAACTCAACTGATGTTTCAGTTAAAATTTATCCAACAACTGAGGCAAAAGATGATATTTCTTGCCTTAACCTCAGAGGTTAAAATCCAAAAAGTTCATAGCCCTGGTTGAGGCATGTTGGTAAGAATTCTATCCATGTTTACTTACCACATAAATAATCACATAATAATAATAACTGTAATAAAGAAATAGTAACTGTAATAAACATTAGGCATTTTCCCTACTCAGTTTTTTTAATATCTCAAAGAAAAATAAAAAGATCTTTTTGTTACACAAACACTTTTTGGCAACTATACATACATATAAATTCCACCTTTATTGTTAAAACTGAGGTTGCCTTGACAACAGTTTGAAATTGTTATTGATATTGGGATTGTCTAAGTGTTGACTGGTTTTTAATGATATAAATATAAATATACAAGAACATCTCATGCCTAAATAGTACCAAGAATCTCAATTTGCTTTATCTATGGTCTAAGATGTTTATATAGACACTAAAAATTGATGTTTTATTCAAAGAAATTGAGTTTTAATTCATAGAAGTTTAATAGGCAAATATGACTTGTTTTAAAAGCAGATTAATAAACAGTCATTTTTAACTTTAAAAACTGCACAGAAACTATGCATTATTTAGATATTAAAGCTGTTTTTTTTCAAGGCTAACTTGGTTTATAAATGTAAATATATTAAAGCAGCCCACACCAAATGCACTACCAAGAATAACAATCTGCTGTCAAGACAACTTTTTATGATAAAGGTGAATATCCACCTTTATTTATGGTCTATATGTATATATAATAAACAATGTCAAAGTAATGAAGCTATAAAAATATTTCTACAGAAATTCAACAAATCCATAACAGATAAAATCTAAATTTATACTAATCATAATAAAAGCAATTTTATACTGAAATCTTTTGAAATAATTAAAACTTTTACCAAAATTAAATAAAAATTAACTATAAATCATGGAAGAAAATCACTGATACAGATACATGAATATTTGAGTTGGGTTCAAGTTTCCAATTTTTCTCTTCAATTAAGTGAGCACTCAATCTTTGTTACAGACATTGCTGAGGTTTTAGATACATAGTATTTAATATAATTAATAAAAGGGGAAAAAATAGAAATTCTAAACAATTCAAAATCTTGTAGATATATTTTTTATATTAAAGATATCTCAAATATTTAAATAATTATAAGCAGCAACTTACACTTTGTCAAATTATTTTATCTTAACATTGTTAAATTTTGTATTAATTTATTCATCTACAAACTTGATATATAACATATAAATTATAACTAGGTGTTAATTTATTTATATGATAAAATACTGTATTAATTTTCAACAATAGCACGTTACAATGATTAAACTTTCAGACATTCAACCTAAATTTTCAAAATTAGTGTTTGTAATATATGTTTATAGTTAGGTTCTAGGATCTTAATTTTGGTTCTTTAAATTATTGTAAATCATTATAATTATATAATTGTCCAACTCTTACATAAAGTATTATTGTTTTTTTGTTGTTTGTTATTAAATTTATTGTGTTATTTACTTATAGTACTCTTTCTTTGTTGTGTTATCTCATACTGCCACATTGACTTTTGTATGAGAATATAAATAGAAATTGTCTCATACAGAAAGAAGATGGTGTCTTAAACAAATGTTTCTATGTGTGGGAATATTTGCAAATGGATTTTCTGCAATTACAGAATATCACTTAATTTTGTATTATAGTGCTGTGTTATAATTTCTTTCGTTTTGCTTATTTTACATTATTATTTCATTTTAAATATTAATCATTACAATCTATTTACACTTGAAAAATTCTTACTTGTCCTACAATAATTTAATTATGTTGGGTAACAGAACACTTTTATACATATATAAAAGAATACTTATCTCAAAATCATCACTAAGTTGTGAGGAATTAACAGTATTACAAATCTGGCATTTAATAATGTATAAAGAGAGAGGGTCTACAACAAATGCCATTACATATGTCTCCAAGACTTTATAAAGTCAGGTCTTATTTTAATCTAGACATTACATATTTTTTTTTGTCAATATAAAAGTTATAACAGGCTTTCACTTATTATTACATATCCTTTTAAAAGTATGGATTTTAAATTTTTTTATTTGAAAAAACTAGGAAACAGAGTAACATAATCAATTGACATTATCTGACAGCTTGCTAATGCTCTAATATCATAACAAAAATGAATCAAGCTAATCAACTAATATTGGTTAGCTAATAGATATCTAATGTTACCAAGAGTATCAGGTAAATAATTGATCTCAGAAAAAACAACAATACAGTGATAGATTATATCATGAACATGTAAGCATTAAACATGTTAAAAGAATAAAAGGCAGGCATAGACAAGATATCCATTTAGTAAATATATACATATACATCCATATAAAAGATAGGACCTAGATAAAAGTTCAAAAATAACCAAATGAAGACCTTAGGACAAACTGCATTTACGGAAGAATCTCAAATGAAATTGTGGATCTATTAAGCAATTCAAATATATGATTAAAATTCTTTTTAAAACAAACTGTTACTTAATAAAGTCATAGTATGAGTTATTTTTAAGCTACATACAGAATTGATTCAAAATGTTTACTTACTGCTGTATAAATCCAACAAACTCCTATTCTCATATCATCTTGGTATTGGCCTTCAAAAATCAATTCCCCCTCACTGTTAAACTCTTTAGCAGGACCACTCAGAACATCATTCATATAGTGACCTTCTAATCGACCTCCATCGGGGTAGGTATATGCTGCCTCGCCATTCAGTGAATCATCTGTATAAATCCCAGAAAGGGTGCTGAAAATAATTTTAAAATGTTAAATTTAGTATATATATATGAATTTTAATAAAATGAAATTAATCTTATAAAATGTACTATATTATTACATTATGCAAATATTTTTTTAAAATTCTGACTGCAGCTTAATGCTTATTTTACATTGGGATTCATTAAATTTAAGAGTAATTCCAATTTAATTTTACTTCATATTTGATATTATATAGATATGTATACATGCATATATATGTACTGTGCTCACATACACAGTATATTATAGACCATCAACACATATTGTATATGATAAAAGTTTTTAAAAAACATATTACAGGACAAAGGCATCTTCAGTAAAACAACATATCATTTAACTATAATATATATTTTTTTTACTTAGTGTGGCAGCCATAATAGATTACAAAAAAATAATGATATATTCCAAAGTAATTTTTAAATAAGAATTAATTCCTCTTTGAAGCACATGATATCTACTTTATAATTTTACAATTTGTTACATTTTTTATGAATAAAATCCTTTCGAACATTACCTAATTTTATTATTTGCACTGCCTTTGAAAATAATGTAAATTCTATGTCCATTCTAATTTATTTCACTTTAGCCATCCAACCTATCACATATTTACACTATCCATTTTAACTAGAAAATTTATATTGATTATGGCCTGAAAAGTTACACATCCAATTTTCTTATATTATTCTTTAGCTGAAGGCAAGTTAAAATAATTGAGCAACATTTTAGTATACAAAATTTGATCACTATTCATGGTAAGTTGCTATGGTGTGGTAATCTTAGAGCACAGTATATTCTACACCTTACTAGTTAGAATATTTTATGGTTTTCAGCACATGGTAGAATGGCAGATACCAAACTAAAAGATCTTGAGTCAATTTTCATCCAACAAAATCATTCTACCACTAGTGTGTTCAAATGCCATATAACCTCCTAAAAAACTAATTTCATATAAATCTATATGACTGTAAGGATTCGGTCAGAAATTGAAATCTGGTTTATTCAGAAAAGAATACGAATGGATTTCACATGAAGACAGAAATATTTGTTAGTAAAAACATGGACTTTTCTTTTATGATTTTTTATAGTTTTATAATAACTAAGTTATAACTGAAATACAGGCTTATTTTTCTACAATAAAAATTGCAGGCTTATTATATACCTGTACCAATATATTTAATATAAAGGGTATATGAGCACCGGCTTTTACACGACCCACCTCTCACCGCTCTATCTCATAATCCGATACACCCGAACACATATATAACGAAAAGATAAATAATTACCAATATCCGTATTTTATGCGAAACCAGCAAACATCAGTTGGACCAGATTATATGTTTCCAGAGATTTTTTTATTTACCATTGTCAAAAGCGATTAAAATGCGAACTCGATTCGATGTCACTGGATGTTAAATATGAAGAGGAAAAAGGAAAAAAATTGTTCATTATAGAAATAAATTCTCTAAATATAATTAAAGTATAACATCTTTTTTTTTTTTAAAAAAAAACTTTAAAGCTGCATTATAAATTTTTATTTTTGTTCATAAACATATTTATCCGTTGATAATTTAAATCATGTCTATTTTATATGTTCCTGTTCCTCCTGTTTAACTTAGTAAAAATAGTTACACGGTTAGTTACTTGGTAAATAATGATATTGTAGCATGAAAGTGGGGTATTAGGAACTAATCCAGAAACTTTTGGCTACTTGAACCACTCTATTATTTTTCTAAACTGCAGAGATTTTAAAATTAGCGGTTTTCTTAATCTATAATTTATTTTTTGCCCTAAATTTATAATTTGTATGTCCATATAAGCTTTATCTATTGGAAAGAAAAGTAAATTATCTACAATATAATATATCATATGCATGCATACTTCAGAGATCCTGATGAATAATAAAGGATACAGGAATGATTAAAGAAATAAAGCAAGTCAACTTTCCTACTTATTAAAATTTTCTAACACTAATAGTTTTAAACTATTTTTTAAAAACTTTCACTTTAGTTTTGCTAAATCTTTATTTTGCAAAAATCAACTTTTTATATTTCATTTCTTTTAATCTGTCTCTTCTAAGTTTATATCAATTTCACGTTGATAAGATTATGATTAGATTCTTTGCTTTCATAGGACAAACAGTTAAATAGTAAATAAACTGATTATAAACTAACTATATATATATATTCTAACCTAATTAAACGGCGTTACCTTTCAACAGAATAACACGAACGGACGTTATCTATCTAAATAAAACATACGTACGGGCCACTTCTAACCTAGTAACATCAGAGAACGGCTTCTATTAAAGCGCATTCGGACACTTCCTTCTGATGCTGCGGGTTGCAAACCCTCTATATTACTTATCTAAGATAATGTTTATCAATATAATATTTTATAGCTCTTTGTTAGGTTAGCTATATAATTCGGCTACAGAGATATGCAGTTCAGACAGAGATAGAATAAAGAAAATAATTATCATTAATAAAATAGATTTAATAAAACAATTTAGAATAAACTAACATTCTCTCTCTATCTAAAACACATTCTCTGAGCTATAAGTACTTGCACTGTTCGACAATGATGATGATGATTTTATTTCATTGTTAATATTACTGACTAAATTAAAACATTCAGTAATTTGCCCATATGCTCTCAATATTTTATTATTATACAATTAAAAGTTTCCATCTCTTTAGCCATGCCACACTTGTAATATTAATCATACTGAATTAATTCTTTCTTTAAGAGCACTTATAATACTGACACTAATCTCAGGGTTCTCTGTTATATTTACTAAATTGCTCGGCAGTATTGTGTTGTCCAATAGAGCTGACATTCTGGTTGGCTATAGAAAACATTTAACTTATTTAAATTCCAGGTGTCTTCATCCACATATCAACTATTATAATATTTAGCAAGATGATGACCTTATTCAAGAACAACGCATAATTTTGAATAATACTGCCAATTTATAATCCAGAATCTCAGTCGGAATGATGAAAAGACAAGGGTGCTTTTGTGTCCTTCCATCACCCATGACAACACAATAATTAACTAAGATTTAATACTTAGTCACTTCACTTACATGTGTATAGAACAATGTGCAATCAAAATATACTAGTTTGGGGATAAAGTGATTTTACACACACATAAAATAGAATGTTTTGGTCTGAAGTTTCAATTCCATAAATAATTCTTATTACATTAAAAATATAATGAAATATTCTGATCTGCTTAAAATTGTCTATCTGGTGTATTGAATTTGAGATTTCATAAATAGTTTTGGACTCAAGAAAGTATTGCAAGTATTATGCAGATACACTTTATTTAGCACACAAGAAAAATGACTCAAAACAGCTTTTAATAAGACTATATTTATTATTAAATTTCAACAATATTCCAATTTATTCTTACAATTTAACAAAAACGATCCCTTAGGATTAACATAATAAACCAAAAATATACACTTTAGTTGATCCCATATGGATAAAACAAAATAATAACTAATAGTAATTTGTCTATGCTTTTAGACTTAGATTCGAACTACTTCTTCATCTTCGTTATACATTGACTCAGATTAAATATAACAAATTAAATATTATTGTCGATACACTAACTTATCAGTTTAGTGTATCTTATATGAACGGCTGCTTAACTTTATTCTGACTATTTGTTTAAAAATAAAAATAATTGGATTCTAGGCAATGCGTACAAACGATTATTATCATCGTATCTTTAACTAAATGACAGTTTTTATTTAGATAACTTATTATAATTTATGGGTTATTTATCAGAAATTACACTTATTATTTTAATGTTTACCTGAATAACAACTGAAGTTGTTATACACACTGTTTCCTCCCTATAAATTATATTATGAGTGCTACTTAATAATTAACCTGAATTAAACTTAGTATTTGAACCCTCCTTTGGCAAATAAAAATTTATAAATCACGCAAATTTAAACTTATTCTCTCCATTGACTTATGTGTGGATTACCCGCACTATTCCGACGCACAATCCAGACATTGATCATATATACTAGCACTCTATTTTTACTAAATGGATCGTAAGGAATTTACCTCCAGTATACCCGTTATCTTGCCATAACTTTTTAAATAAAACACAATATTCTACACCTTCCGTGGTGGAATTATCTCTATTTTCTCATGAGGAAAAGGGAATAATACCGTAAATATGTAGAGTTAACGACTACCTTAAAATAGTTTGGTGGGTCCTTGCCTCTTTCTTGGGCATATTAGGAACACACACCAATATAATCCTCTCATGGGATATTAACGAACGAAATAAACTACATACGGTATAAATGGCTGATCGTCCTGGCTCTGGGAAGCGATCGCTTGGGTTATAACCATACCCGAATTCTAGATTTATTTATTCCCCTCATGGAAAATAAAGCTTTTGGGGAGATTATTTTCCATCCCACAAAATAGATACATACAATTATTACTAATGGGAATATTAATCATATACTTATGCTATTCGGGGCAAGACAAGCAAATACACTAATTACACAAAATTTATATTCCGGGGTATACTTAAATCAACGTCTGAAATCAATGGATAACACAAAAATAAACCTAATAATTTTCACCTTTGCCAAAGAAACATTCAACAAGGAATTGGTAATATAATATTCTGAACTAAATTAAGTGAATGCGTTAATAAATAAAAATAATTGGGAATAAATTCCGCAATTAACATAGTATAAATTTGTTTAAACTTTAAATAAATAAGATTCTGTATAGCACTTCTCTATAATTACTTCTGATAATTTTAACTAGATATTTTATCTATTAAGTATCTGAACTTTTCTACTTTTACGCATTTAACATATAAATTTACACCCATAATTGCCTATCATAAGTAAACACATTTTATAAAAATATTTTCCATGTCAAATATAAATTTAACCTAGAATAATTAAAAGAAAACATACCTTTATGATTACAAGGTCATTTAAATACTACTTGAATATACATCTTTTAACCTGTTGATAAAAAAATATACATAATTTTTCAAATAAAAAATATTACTTAACAAGTGTTTATTATCTTTCTAGAAAAATGTTTTTCCGTTGGGCAATTTATTTAGATGAAGAATTTGATCCTTTCGTAGTTCACGAAGTAAAATTTTTGAAATAAGAAACACATTTATTATTTCATTTTGATAAAAGTTGCTTCCATTCTGGCGCATTTAATAATTAAGCAAATAAAACATAATAGCGTTGGATATTAATTCTTCTTTGAATTAACTTATATAATTTTGGGATCCAAGAAAGACAATACATAACTTAACATGACGAATATTTTGACGCTTGATGATCACATATATACAATTCTTTTTCTTTTTAATATTGGCGATACGTACCATTTTATTTAGCTAGCTGGTTTAAGAATAAACTAATGCGCGACTTTTAGGAAATATTATAATTATAAGGACTGCAGCTGACTTACTTAGATAGATAGAATTTTACGGACTCTAGTTGAGATATAATATAACATATTATTTTAAAGTTATAATTAAGTCACTTATGTTGGTAGTTTTTTTTTTTTTGATTCCAACTCTATGAATTATAAGTCTTCTTGAATAATGAATTTTCCGTAATATGCACAAATTTTTCAATATTTGCCTTGAGAAAATTTATATTTTCTTTTTAAAAAATATATAGGTGCATAAGTAAATATCCTTTATCATTCATATTATTTCTTAATAATTTTCATTGAATAAAATATATTTTAACGTGGGGAGCTTACATTATTTTTAACTGCAGACAATGTCTGTTAGAAAGAGCGCGAAATTTTATAGTTAACTTTCCTTGGCTTTTATAATATGTCTTTTAAATTATAAATTTTTCTTTTATACCAAGAAAAAATTATCAAATAAGGTAAAGTTAATAAATAATTGTTTATTTGCTGGAAATTATTTATATTCTTAATTTTCAACATAATGACGCTTTCAGTGATTACTGTAGTCAATACGGTCATTTTGAACTCTAGCACACGATAGTATAATTTTGAGTATAAAAGCTTTATAATAGGTCGATGGTATAGAAAAGCAGAATATCCGAATTTCAGTACTGATGCCTTCTTGGACTAATAGCAGACTAAACTTTTTCTCCAGTTTTTGGCGGTTTTGTTTTATTTTAGCGACCTCTTACAGAGAAAAAATCATTTAATTATACATAAACAAAAGAAAGGGGGGAAAAAAAACTTATTATTACAGCTATATATCTCTGTATAATTTAAATGGATTACAGGGTAATTTGACAAATAATGGAAAATAATAAATACATTTAATTAACAATGTTTATTTGTGATGTATATTTCTGTATACATTATTGTCTAAATAATTTAAAAATAAAATTACCAGAAGCTATGTTGTTATGATAAGATACTCATCTATCCCCCCTCTGTCCATCTAAAATCAATTACTGTTTATGATATGCCTTTATACTATATTAAATTGCTCTTATGGTTAATATTTTTAATTAAACTATTTATGCTCTTTTCCAAAATGACATTAAATTACTAAATTTATTAGTTATTTGCTTAAAACATGTTAAAGTGAGTAA
Source organism: Epiperipatus broadwayi (assembly GCA_028023455.1). NCBI lineage: Eukaryota > Metazoa > Onychophora > Udeonychophora > Euonychophora > Peripatidae > Epiperipatus > Epiperipatus broadwayi. The sequence continues at coordinate 796,183 of JAQFVV010012572.1, read as the reverse complement.
TAGCCTATTTTATTAATCACTTAATATTATTACTATTTTACCTTTTTATTTTCTAGAAAAGGATAGCATTGTTTTCCTGTGGAAACGATGCTAAATAAATTAAGTGTCAATAACACTAGGTTACAATATATATATATTACTTACAATAATTCTCCTCATATACACTTTAATGCAATTTTTTTTAATGATTTCTTTATTTTTCTGAAAATTTTGATTGTCCTGTAGTCTTCATTAGAGCAATCTTAATCTCTTTTTTACCTTTTAAAATAACTGATTTTTTTCAGTTATTTTAAAAGGTAGAAGAGATTAAGATCACTCTGATGAAGACTGCAGGACAGTTGAAACTGTCAGGAAAATAAAGAAATCATTAAAAAAATTTTTTGCATTAAAGTGTATATGAGAGGAGTTATTGTAAATAATATATATGAATATATGAAGAAATGCAAAAAAAGTAAAAGGAGAAAAATAAGAATATATTTCTATAAACTAATTATTTGGATTAACTTACAAGTATATAAAAAATTAAAGAAACACCCTTTTTAACATAAATGCATTAAAAAGTAAAAAAAAAAATTATTGAGTTTTCATAGTATTCTTGGAATTATCTAACCAAAAATAAAAATGTGAAAAACTCATGGTTAGAAATAATCTTACTAACAATTTCTATCAATTCTTTGAGTTCTGATCAAACAAAAATTTGATTTAACATTTTTAACTTACTATTTTTCATTTTATGCTTTTTTTTTGATTGTATAAATGTGAAAGTTGAAGAAAGTTTTTATTTTTATTTTTATAATGCATTTGTGTAAATAAAAAATATTCCTTTAATATTTCTTAATACATATTTTATGTTCTATTTCATAATTTTATATAATTTTAGAAATAAGGAATGAAGAAAGTTTAGGTATAATTCAATACCACTAGATGACAGTAGCATAAAGAATAATGAATCCTATATAAAATTAAAAATTTAAATTTTTAATTATTTTTATGTAAAAATATTTGTAATCTCTAAAAAAATATTATCACTGGAATACATATATACACAAAGTTTGAGCTAAATCAGAAATTGGAAAATGTGAAAATTGAGTTTCAAGATTTTATTTAAACAGACAGACAATAAAGAATAAAACACTTTAAATAAAAGTGTATAAAAATGAATTCATTCAGTTACTATTTTATGAATAAACTCATTTTTAAAAGAAATTTAAATTATCTATTCATTATCAATATATTTTTCTATTAAAAGTATTTTATTCAAACTTGAGTATTTAATTTTAATGCGCAAATACGTGCACAACAACCGAGCTTCATCAGGATTAAATAACAATATATTATAAACTCAAAATAATTATAATATCTAAAGAATAATGCCCGAGCGCTTTCAAGAGAACTTAGCTCTCATAATCATGGGCAACAAAGAATAAGCATATAGAAACGATTTATTAGATTTCGGCTTCAAGCATTACACAATTGATAGGAAGATTAGACAATTTTACAGTAAATTAAACAGCAATGTTATTAAGCAGCAGAAAAATAGAATTTTGTTACCATATATTGCAACTACCCATAGAAAATTTTACTCAGTGTTTAATAAAGAATTTCAACTAAGCTTTCATACACCCCCTAATACAAATAGAATTATTAATAACACCAAAGACATTATAACACCCAACAACACCTCTCAGGCCGTATATAATATTTCATGTCCAGAAAATAACTGCATGGCATCATACTATGGGGAAACGAAAGCAACTCTTTCTACAAGACTATCCCAGCACAGATATTCTTACAATAAGGCCCAAGTAGACCCAAATTGCACCTCAATATTTGCAATACATCAGAAATCAGCTGGTCATGCATGTGAACCTAAAAATGCAAGAATAGTTTGCAGGGAGAGAAATGACATTAAGAGAAAAGTTAAAGAAGCATGTTTTATTGCTATTGATGATAAGGCTATGAATAGGAAAGATGCGTGTTACAAAATCTCTAAGAAATGGATCATTTAGAGCTGACGCATTTATTTTCAACTAATTTACATATATCAGCATATTTTAGCATATACCAACATGCTATGCTTATTCTTTGTTGCCCATGATTATGAGAGCTAAGTTCTCTTGAAAGCGCTCGGGCATTATTCTTTAGATATTATAATTATTTTGAGTTTATAATATATTGCTATTTAATCCTGATGAAGCTCGGTTGTGCGCATATTTGCGCATTAAAATTATATACATGTATAATAAGCACCTGAGTTTAATAATTTCTTTTTACAAACTTTAGTATTGTTTTCATGAGAGAAGCAATCTCCATTTATATTTTAAAAAATGATCTCAAATACATTGATTGTCTCTCTCTGGTGGTTATTACTGACGATTTATAAGAAAAAAATACAGTTAGGCAAAATGTTGAAGTTTTTCAACAAGAAAAATCTATTGCAAAAGAATGCTTCATAAGATCTCAAATAAATATAATATTAAAATCATCTATTTTCTTTATTATTTTGTACAATTCTTTTTTACAACCTACCATTGACAGTTTCGATTGCCAGAGCAATCTTCTTTAGAACTTCTTATATTTCAAAATATTAACTTGGAAATATAAGTAGAAGTTTAGAAGAAGATTGCTGGGACAATTGAAACTATCATTAATGGATTGTAAAAAAGCACTGTTAAAAGTAATAAAGAATATAGATGATATTTATATAATATGAATTTGGTAATGCAGTAAGAAAGATAAACATGTCAAATAAATAAAGTACCAACATGTTACATCTGTAATTCAGGGATTGCTTTATGTGTTAATTACAAAATTCAGTTTTAACTTTTTGATCTTTGCATTTCTCTTTCAGCATCTGTTAATGAATGGATAAAAATATCAGTCTATAACTTCTCTTGTTTCTTATATATAAGCTACAATTATAAAATATTTTCTGACAACCATAACTTAACAATATGCAGTTGAAATGAAAGTCATTAACTTCCAAATAGATATGTAATAAAGTAATAGTCAAACGTTAACAAATTATGAAATGAATGTATCAATTTATTGATATTGTTATAAATACTGTCAAAGCTAAAAGAATGGTGACTATTCCATTCTTTTCATTATTTGTTGACGCTTGGCGATTATTTTATTACATAGCTGTTTGGAAGTTACTTAACCTCCGTTTCTATTTCGTATTATTAAGCTAAAGTTATTTATAATTACATTTACTAAACTGACGTTTTAATTAATATTTACGGGGGAGGGGGTTGTTAAAAATGGAGCATGACCTTTATCCTCTGAATATTTAATTAGTAACCGCAGATTGTACAGATTTCAATCTTTGATTTATAGTGTAAATAAATTAATGTCTAATTAAGTCAAAGTTAAAAGAATGGGTGACCATTCCATTCTTTTTATAATTTATTGATATTTGATTATTACTTTATTATATAATTAATTGAGAATTAGTTTTTTTCGTTTCAATTTTAGTTTCGTATTTAATTACTAAGAAGTAAGCATTTAAATTAATTATCGACATATTATTTTGCTGATAAAATATTATGTCTTTCTCTTTAAACTCATAAACAGACTTTCGTGATATTTTTTTTCAATATAGAATCATTAACACTTTATTTCAATTTATTTTTCAGTTAATCAATTTCGTGTTTACTAGTTTTCCAGAAAGGCATTTGAAATCAAGCAAAGATGTATAAAACATTTCGTTAATTCTTTTATTTTAGTCAATTCATTATAATTCTTCTTTTTCTACATTATGTGCTTATTCACAAATTGGGGAGTAATTTTTCTCATTTTACATTGCCAAATATCTCTACCATTAAAATCAATGCTTTTCTATTAGAGCCTGTGAGCTACCCATTAAATTGAATATCTACCTTATAGTAATGACCAAAGGAAAAAAAAAACTAATACGTTTACTATTTTGTGTGAATAATTAAACAAAAAAATTAAAAGAAACAAAAACATAAAAATAATGTAATCTGTTATAAAACATGAAAATAATATGTACATCAACAAATTAATATACAACGAATAAAAAAAAAAAAATTGTTTTGGTAATTACAAAAAGTAATCTGAAAACAGAATTATTACCAAATTCACCACTTTCTTTATTTTGCTGTAATATCTTATATAAATGTAATTTTTGTACTCTACCTTGAACACTTTTTAGCAAAAAACCTTTTATTGTACATATATGCATACACAATCTTACTTTCGAATAATATATTTAAATTAATAGTCGTTCATGAATATGTATATTTACAGAAATACACATATATAATTTATATTTATATTGTATATTTTATTTTGTATTACTTGGATTATTTTATTTGGATTTGATTATATTTATTTCAGTTTTATTATGTTTATTATATTTTATGCTAGTTTTACATTTTTTTATTATTGTATTAATTTTATTGTTTATATTTTTTATGGTGTTATTTATATAGTTAGGTATTTTATTTTGTTTATTATACTGTAGCTCTGAAGAAGACTGCAGGATAGTTGAAATGTAAGATTGTGTATGCATATATGTACAATAAAAGGTTTTTTGGTAAAAAAGTGTTCAAAGTAGAGTGGATAAATTGCATTTATATAATGTAAAAACACTGAAAATAATATATCATTAAACTAATGCCTAATAAACATAAAAGAAATACTTTTAATACATAAAGAAGTAATAGATACCATTAAATATGTTCATATAAGCAAACTGTAAGAACTGTATTAATAAAAACTATCAAAATCAATTAATATTCTAGTAATGAGACCAAATGTAAATTCACAAAAAATTAAATTACAAAAGCCAATCCATGGAATGGATATGGGTAATGATTTAATAACTATAGTATTTCAAAAAAGTAAGACATATAATCCACTAGAAAATAATAGATGCCAATAAATCCATGAGATGTTGCCATTCAAATATTTTTTATTTATGGAGAAAATAAAAAACATATTGTTATAAAAAGTACTAAGTAAAGATACATTTATAGCTAAAACTCTATTTAGCAAAATCTTGAAACAAAATAAGATTTTAGTGATGTGACTAAATGAAAATATATAAAAAAATTAAATTCCAAAAAGCTATCTGTTTATGAGAAAAAAAACAAAAACAAGAATACTATAAAAAATACACAGGTGAAAATGTTCATTTCATGATGTTACTTAATGCAAGGATTATTATAAATGCACATTTTCATTTTGTATGAGATCCACATTTTTTATCATTACCCCAAAATGGATAGCTTTAGGTGATTTAATTTCTTATGGGTTGCTCTATAATTTGTAATCTTTGCATGGGTTAGTAGTTTAATTTTTTATAAATTTGCATTTAGCCTTATTGTTAAAACGTTATTTAGTTCCATGATTTTAATTATTAGAGTTATTACTGTAAATGTATATTTTTTGCCTATAAACTTTTTATGGCATCTATGTTTTTCATTTTTCTCATTAAAATGTTTTTATGAATGTTTAACCTATGCTTATTACCACAATAATTATGTTATGGACTATATTGATTACTTTTTTGTTAAATTGTTACATTTATTCATTCCAGGAATGGAATTTTGAAATTTAATTTCTTACAGATTTGCATTGGATTTATTGCTAAAATGTTATTTAGTTTTATGTTAAATTTATCCACTTTACTTTGAACACTTTTTAGCAAAAAAACAACAACAACAACTTTTATTGAATATATGTCACACACAATCTTACATTCTGATTGTCCTAAAGTCTTTCCCAGAGCCACTCTTATTTTAATTTTTTGAAAGTTTTAGGAAATTAAAGTAGGAATGACTCTGAAGAAGACTGCAGGACAGTTGAAACATAAGATTATATATATATACATACAATAATTTTTTTTTTTGCTAAAAAGTATTCAAAATAAGATGAAAAAATAGAGCTTATATCAAATATTACAGCAAAATAAAGGAAGTGATGGATTTAGTAATGTTTGTGTAGTTTTATATTCATTACATATTGGTTTGGTCATTAAATATAATATTTCCAGAAGATTTGATTGCTAAACATATTATTTTCAGATTTATTTTCTTTCATGGTAGTGTTTCCATATTCTTATTTTTTATGGTTTTGATTTTTTTATACTTACTTATTAGTTTTTATTAGGATGTAGGTAGATGCTTCTTTCTGATAGGTAGATCACAAGCTTTAGTAATCCTTTCAAATTTCTATGATATATTTTGTATTCTTCTGTTTGCTTTTACTATTTCTGATCATCTTTTGACAGAACGTTGATTTTGATTTTCCCTCTTCAACTTTAAGATTTAAACTATTCTTTCTAAAATATTAAATCTAACAATATTAAATATGAACCTAATAGTATATATTTTAAATAAAAGAAACGGTGGATTTAGTAACATTTATACATTTTTTTTGGACTTTATTTGTTAAATACTGACTTTCTTTTTCCTATTTAGATTTGTTTATTCAATTTGGTCTAGTGCAGATGTTATCAAAACTTGTCAAGATGCTGCTGATACCTGGAAGTAATAAAATGGTACATCTCCAGAGTAACCAACCATCTTTTATGCTCTTCAATTAGTCACTCTTTATTATAATGATGGTTATCTACTTTGTTCTTCACTATCAATCTTTTTTAGTATTAATTTTGTTTTTTAATAAATCGTTTTATAACATGATCAAAATGAGGCAAAAAAAAAAAAACTGGCTATTTGCGATTCAATTAAAAATTCATAAATCTAAGTAGTATTTATTTTTTTATTTATCTTGCCATTTATGGTGTTTTTAAAGATGTTTGCTAGTGTCCAACTTTTCACATTCATAAAATCATAAGAAATATTAGCTTGAGTAATTCTTAATTTATTTTGAAAAATGTTTATATATTTAAATATCTTCTTCATGATTTTTATTGTAATCTCAATATGAGCTTATGACAGTATTATCCATATCCATGAATTGAGGCATAATCCATTGATCTTGAGTTTTAGAGTCTGCTACTTTACTATTGCCCTAAATCATACTGACTGGATGTATTAAAAACACGAGAAGATTATATTATATTAAAACATAATCTATACCATTCTATTGCTGGATTTAAACTGTACAAATCTAAAATCAATTCGGTTTAACTATCACTTTAAACGGCATAATTTTTCATCTTTATTCTTTTTTAATTTTTTAGCTTATTTAAATTCTTTACATTTCTTGCATGTATTAATAAAATATTGTTCAAATATATTAGATTACAAAAATACTTATCCAATTATATATTTATTATCACAATACTAAAACAAACTAAGTAATCCAATAATTTATGATTGCTCAGGAATTCATAAGAAATCATATAATACTAAATTGTCCATGTACTTTATTACTGTTACACAATGCTTTATTTAGGAGATATAAAGTTCTGAAGAAGATTGCTGGGGCAATCGAAACTGTAAAGGTTAGGAGATATAAAGTTCTGAAGAAGATTGCTGGGGCAATTGAAACTGCAGACTGTAAAAAATGGTTGCAAATAAAGCATTGTGTAACAGTTGTAAAGTGCATGGACAATTTAGTATTATATGGTATATATTTGGCAATGCAATAAGAAGGAGTAGTTATTATAATTCATAAGAAACTTAAAGTGATAGATTTGTGAGAGCTGGAATCTTTCATTCATGGTTTCTTAAAGTGATAGACTTGTGAGAGATGGAATCTTTCATTCATGGACCTTGAACTTTAAACTCTGCTATTCCACTGTTGCACTAAATTGTACAAGATATTAATGTAATACCTGAAAGTTAATGAAAATTGTAATACTATTTACTTGCTATGATAAAACTGAAAATTTTGGAAGATCCATCCTTAAAACAAACTCCTCATTCAGTGGTGTGTCCTAGTGTATGACATACTATTCAATGGATGCAACAATTTTTTTTCACAAAATTCCTATCTAGTGCCTATTCATTCAATAATGTCAGACTAGTTTCTAGCTCATGACTTTCGTTAGTGAGAAGACTGAGAGCAATTAGAATCCAATGCACCTTCCAAAAGCTATCTTTTACTTTTTTAATTAACTAAAAAGTTATAAGTCCAAAATGAAAACTACTGTATGGAGAGTTTCTCCTCCTTTAACAGCTTGTGTAAGCATTGGAAATGATGATCATATAATGAAGATCTATCCTTCTGATATTAAGAAGAGGTCTATTATTTTGTTTTCAACAGGTTCTTAAATTTTAAGAAAACCATTATTGTACGGTTTGATATCATATACTTTCAGGATGAATTTAACTGAATTGTACAAAAAAATAAATGAAATTTTATAATATGTAAAACTTCTCTTTATTTATGAATAATTTTATTGAAAAACCATATGTAATAATGATACAATTGTAAATCAAAAATAATAGTTATCCATGTTAGGCAGGCAACCAAATGTTCTGATGTGGTTACTGGTGTTGTTAATCCAACTTAATCAGGCTTCACGTGTTGTCAAATAAAAATCTGGATGAGATTATTCTGTCCTTATGGCGAAATTCCTTCAGCTTGGAAATGAATGTGTCTTCAGGCTTGGGATGAGGAAAGGTAAATACTCTAGGAAGCACAAAATAATTGCATTTAAAATTAACATTTTCTAAATATCAATGATGTGGAATATAGCCATAGATATTCCACACAGGACTAAAATTAAGACATATCAACATTCTCTAAATACTAACATTAGCTAATATTTAATACAATTAAAAAATTATTTACGTATAAAATTTTATATGAAACTATTCAGTGATTATAAATCTTTGCTATATAGAGTAATTGTTGGCGAACATTCGTAAAATTTATTTTAACTTTAATAATAATAATAATAAAGATCGTAACAGCATATAAAAAATTTCCAACAATAAAAACTGTCAAAAACATTATCGCAGCCAGACTACAAAAATAAACCCAAGCTATATAAAAAAAAATTAACCAAAAAAAAAGTTCCTTGAATGAGTGAATTGTTTTTATCAACTAGTCAGAAAATTTTCTTGACGCGGTAGGTCAAATAATTGCTTAAATGTGATATTATACACATAAAAAATATCCATTGAAATGTCAAGTTCACTTAAATGAGAAAAAAGACATTGCATTAAAAAAAGAAAAGAAACTTTACTTGTTTTAAATGCATAAGAAATAATTCAAAATAGTTATTATTCCACAATGTACTTTTTAAATTCAGACAGTTTATAGCTTTAACAAAGATGATACATTACTTTAAATAGTAATATATATATATTGTAATAAATAATTACTACAAATGCTTTCCGCTCGGTAGTATTCTTCAGCAAGAAGCAATTAGCATGAAAGAGTGAGTGATTCTACTTTATTATCTCAATAATTTTATTAAGAATGTACAATGTTGCAAGATGTAAATGGGAATAATTAATTACAAATCTTGGTTATATGTAGTAAAAAGTGTATACAATCTATACCATGTAATCAATAAATTGAAATATGTAAATAATCAGGTTAAGAAATAATCTGTTATCATTATCTACTGCCACCACCTATGTAGACTGAACAATCACCCACACTCTCTTGAAAGATGCTACACTCGGCTACATGACGATTAGTGACCTTGGGCTTCACAACAGAAAAGGTACCCACATCTCTACATCAATGAAAGTTTATGCGGAGTATCACTAAGGTTGTATATCCAAATTGCGATCTACTGATTAAGCAGCAAAAGCGTCTGATCTTTGGGATAATGATAGCCCATTTTCAGAGTAGAAGTTTGAGATCACACTGAATGTTACGAAGGAATCATCATGTTAGTGTAATAAGATCCCATGTCTCAACAAATCTAACATTTGGAGCTAAGAGCTTGTCACGATGTTTAATTTTAATTAGTTTTTTAATTATAAAGTCTGCTTCCTGAATATATCTGGATTAAAGATTATTTTACAGCGGATGGTTCAGAATGCACAATTAATAAATAAAAATAGTCTTATAATTGGTATTGATCTTGTTTTGATACTATCTTTAAACGAGGTGACAAGATAATAATTTACTTTGAGATTATTAATCATAATCCTTTTAGATTTCCAAAGGGCAGGGCACAAGTAAACTAGATGGCAAAAAATCCCATAAGCCAACCTAGTGTGACTATACATAATGTATGGAAATCACTAATCAACTTTGCTCTGAGGAAAAAGTGGAGAAATCAGGAGGAACCTCATAGATAAGTATATGAAATTACTACATACTGTTGCCTTTGGCAGGATGGCTCAGTTGGTTAGAGTGTTACCTTAAATTTCAATAATCAAGAATCTAAGGACCCAGGGTCGAATCCCATGCTAGTACTGTCACTGGTCAGGCCAGCAACACCTGAAGAAGAGGGGAGAAAAATACCTCTCGAAACGTTGTGCGTATACTAACCTGTTTGCTGTGATATTACTAACAGTTAGTGCATATACTAACCTGTTTGCTGTGATATTATTAACATTTGTTTGCTGTGATATTACTAACAGTTGGTGCATATACTAACCTGTTTGCTGTGACATTACTAACAGTTGAATGCATTTGGAATATTTAACTAAAAATTAAACTTTTCTAAAGACATTAAACACACATATTAGATGATGGAAATAGTCCAATATAAAAATACAGCTAGATGGTCAAATGTTTCATTGTGCATCTGACAGAGGGGACAGATAAGATCAATCTTGTTAATGCCATGCCTATAGACTAAAAATCAGTGTTTATGGAGTCCAAGTTTATTTTAATAGTAAAATCCAAATATTTTGGTTCCATGGACCAGCATCTGAAGAGTGAGATAAATTAATTTATATACTATGCACACACAGGAATACATAGACAAAATTAACACACAGATTAATAAATTACAGTTTCATAAAATTGATCAGTTTAGCATCACTAACAATAGAGAAAAATTCATTTCATCTATCCTTAAAAAACACTGCAATAAAGCCTTCACAAAGTCAGAATATTATAGTCTATATCCATTGTCATCAGTGCCACCCAGGATTTTTGGAACTGCCAAAACACATAAAGACAACACACCGGTCCGATTAATGCTAGACTTCAGTGAAGTACATTATGCAAAGACAGCCAAGTGGGTGAACAAAAAACTCATCCAAATATTGCCATCAATTCATCTGCACAGTTTGTGTCCTCTATCAAAGATTTACAACAAACCCAAACATCAAATTGGCCACAATGGATGTTTCTGAACTATATGACTCTATCAATAGAAACAAGTCGATCCAAATTGTCAGAGATGAACTTTTAACACAAAAAATAGCTCAACTTCAAGTAGATTTCATCCATGACTTTCTATGTTGGTTGGACAACAACATTGTGGCATTTTTCAGAAACCAATGGTTCTCCATGAAACAAGGCTGGCCTATGGGTTTACCACTGAGTGGTGTAGTTACCAGCATCTTCCTGAACTACTATGAGAAGAAAATCATACCTAGTTTAAACCCTGCATGCTTTCTAGTATACACTAGATATGTGGATGACCTATTCATTGCTGCTACCCCTGAGATCATCACATGCATCAAAGTTGAATTGGAAACCAGTACAGCACTAGTTGTGAATGTCACAACTGAAGACACTCACCAAGTTAAATATCTTGATGTCAAAATACATAGAGAAAACAACCACTGCCATTATAGTATGGCCATCAAACCATTGGAGATCAGATGCCATATACACCCCCAATATAACACACCAATAGAACATAAATTATCCAGCCTAGCATCTTTTTTGCACAAAAACAGGTTGTTATGTAAATTTGAGGCAGACGCAAAAGCAAATGTAATAGAATATAGAGATGACTTATTGAATTTAGGATTCAGGCAGTCCATTGTTGACAAAATTTTTTTACATATACAGAATAAACAGCTTAACACCCACATCATATAGGATAAACCCAGATTATTGCTTCCATATATATCCAATTTACACAAGAAATTGCATTCCATTCTCAACAACGGATGTCAACTTTGTTTTCGAACCCCTCCAAATTCTAACAGTTTAATTGATAACACTAAAGACCAAACTCCACTTTTACAGACCCCCCACACAGTATATAATATTGCATGTTCCAACAATAATTGTAAAGGCACATATTATGGGGAAAGCAGAGCATCTTTGTCCACATGATTAGCCAACATAAATATTCATACAATAGAGCTCGCAATGATCCTTCTACCTATTCAGTTTTCTATCAGCATCAGAGCACAAGTCACCTTGAGTGTATTCCAGACAATCCCACAGTCATGTGTAGAGAGAAACATGACCTCAAAAGAAAAATCGAAGAGGCCTTATTCATTTCACGAGACAGTGATGCCATAAATAGGAAGGACACGTGCTATGCTTTATCGAAAAAATGGAATTAAAAAGGGAATTAGCATATTTGCATATCATTAAAGGTATTAACAAGCTATGATTATGAAGGCAAGATCCTTTGAAAGCACTCAGCTAGTTTATTATTTTTAGTTATCTATTTTATATTAATAGCTTTTGGGAACAGTTGCGCCACACACACTCTCATGCTTGAATACTATGCATTAATAAATTACTCAGCAGCTTTAAACTTCTGCACTTATCAATTTGAAAATGTAAATCAGTTTAAATATCCCTTGGTAGAAAATTGAATTTAGCTATTGAGATCTAACACAGATTTCAATAATGTGCAGCTACTATTTTAGCAAGTTAAAAGTATATACTGCAACTAAGTTAGATGTATATAAAACTGCTATCTTACCCAGTTTATTGTATAGAAGTGAAACTTTGACTCTGTACTTAAGGCATTAGAAAAATTTTGTTCAAAAATACTTGGTAAAATTTTAAAAATATATTGGCAAGATCATAAAATCAATATATTTTTCAGCTTGGATGTGATACTATTGAGCCCACTATTGTACCATCATACCTTCATTGGATTGGACATGTAAAATGAATCAACAATGGAAGACTTCCTAAAAAAGGGTTTTATTGTGAACATGAGTATAGATACTTCTTGTAAGAGTAGATGTCATCCATATTATCAAGATTACATCAAAGATATTCTAAAGAAGTGCAATGTTAATTGTTTCCAGTGAAATAATGGAAAATAAAATATATTGGACAACTATATGTTGAAATGGTTTCAGAAAGAAATATTTTCTGTTGAGGAAACTAAAAGACATTGTAAAATATCAAGTAAATAGAAAAATAGACTAGCATGTTTTATATGTGAATATTTGTGAATGATTTGAATAATCGTTGCAAAACTCATTTCTAGAGTTCTTCTATCTTTCTTATTCCTTCTTTTTTTTAGAATTGGAATGGCCATTCATTTTTGAGTGGCTGCTTATTATTATTATTATTAATAATAATAAATGCAAATAACCATGAGAGACATTTTAGAAGTTACGTGGACCTTCATCTAACTGAGAAGTGATTATCATGTCTTTTTCAATATTATGTGTAAACGTATATGAGAGACCTGATCATAATTTAAAAATGATTACATAATTGGGTCACTTATGACAATCATACAAGAATTATTGAACAAGAAGCATATTAACTATATAAAAAATATACAGTAGAGCATACAAAGCTATATACCATTAAAACATAAGAGTAAAAGTATATAGAAAAATCAAGTAACAACTCAAGATGCATTTTTAGCAGAATCAGCCATCATCAGTTGGACAACAGATTCTTGTTCATGCATGTTATCATACTTATGCTAGGATTTAATGTTTGATATATTAAACTTTAATTGAGTTTAGAGATTATTAAGCCATAAAAGTAATTAGGAATAATCTTTATTGTATTTATCCAAGATGCAAGTGCTAAAAATGTGTATATTCAAGTAATGGCATGCTTGTAAACTGAATATTTATAAAACTAACTTTAACCTTTTGGTTTGATGGCTGCAAACTCTTTGCTAAAACCAGAGACCTAGGTTTTATTCTAGACAAAGTAAAATGCAAATATTAGTAAAAAAAATATTGTGAACAGCATCTTAATGTTGTAAACTCTATGGTTTACTATGGTGATAGAAAGGCTTACTGAAGAATTAAAGATTTCTGAATCATTTCACTAACTCAATTTATTATCAAGTGACTTATGGAACAACTAGTCACATGACTATTTTATTTGATGCTAATTAACGTTTAGAAGTTGTAAAATTGAAATGTCACAACATATTGTATTGTAACACCTAATGGTAAACTATCACTGATGATGACCAAGGTTACTGCTAATTATAGTACAATATTGTCTAATTATAATCTAAAAACAGAACATACATTCACAAATCAAATAATGTTTATATATAGAAAATGACACTTTTTTTTTTTATAAATAGTGCCATATTTTCAAAATATTTAGATGTTAAATAAAAAGAGTGCTTTCAAAAATATATATATATATTTAAAAAGCCAATTTTGTAAGGATGGAAGAAATGAGGAAAAAGTCTCTTTAATAAAAGACGAAGATTAGTCTGTGGATTATTGAAATTGATTTTTTTTAAAAAAAAGCTTGCAAAATGACTTGGCTGGTTGTTAACTTTATATGCAACAAAAACGCGGATTATTAAAAACGAATAAAAGAAATTGTAGATTCATGAGGTGATGACCAATTTCCTTATGAACTGAATCCAGATGCTAATATAAGTTATAATAGAAAAATAAAATTTTTTTTTTAAATAATTGGAATTAAAAATAAAGATGAATGGGAAATTACATATCCTTTATTGTACAGATAAATACAAAAATATGCTCGGTGCGGTTTAAACGTTGCTTGCAGAGTTGAAGACTTCACATAAATGTTTAAAGCAGAGGTTAATTGAATGAAACAGTATTTGGGTGTTTAAAGGTCATAATTCCTTGAACAACAACCATGTAATTACTATTGTTATAAAAATATTATTCCTATAACTACTTTTGATTCAATATAAAATGACTATTTTGTGTAAATCGTAATTATATATTTTAATCATCATATGCTTTAATTCTTTTTATATATTTAATATATTAGAATTCATTAAGTATTTGCTTAGAAATAGACAATTTATATGATTAGGTTTTAGTGAAACAACGTTTTTAAAACAAAAAGATTAGAAAACCTTTGAAATGTTATCCATTTTTATTGAATGACTGGAAGTATTTCCATCAACTAGTTGAATTAAATCTTTTTAAAAGAATTCAAACTTTATTTACACTTTTTGAAATACAATCAAATGATGATAATAACACATGTAACTAGAGAACACAACATTAAAAATGATCTTCTCTTTTTCAGATCTTCCTGGCCCGAGTATGACAACTAGCATGAAAACTAAATTGGTGATATTTGGATTGGTGAAATTTAAGGTGATGCTTTAATCGAGTAGATTATTCTGTTTAATGTATGTATGATAATTAAAATTTTCTTCTTGACATCAAGATAATAATTTTGTCTTAATAGAATTTTCATTTCTGGTCCCTGTCTGAAACTTTTGAATTTTTCTTTTTTGTAGTTTACTTGTGGCAGTTCACTCTTACAAAGAAAAATTAAAAAAAAAACGTTAAAAAAAACTTCAGGAGATTCATCATTGAGATATATTAGTGAATTTTTTTTAGGATTCTATATGAAGACAATCATATTTTTTGTGGAATTGAGTTAACTTACATTACTAAAAACTAATTATTATGACATCAATGGATTCATTTATTAAAATAATACCACATGACCTATGAAACAACTTAATATAGTGGAAATTTTATTTATATAGAAATACCTTTTCACTTTTTTTTATAACTAAATTATGATAATTTTATTTACTTTTAAATAAGGTGTATTAATTTCAAAAATCAAATCTTGGATTTACAGATATATACAGTTGAGTTATAAAATCATTGCATTACAAATATGGTATTTCATCCTATAAAACTTTTACTTATCTCTTAATCTAATATCTAAGTTTAGCAATCTTTTATCACAATATATTTTTTGTATATGTATAATAAAATGCATGATGCTAAACTAAACATTATAATAAATTAAATGACATATACTAATATTATATACTTTAATTGAATGATTTATAGAAATAATAAAGACCTTACCATGACAAATGTCTTAAACTTAAACTGAGACTTTATTTAGGTAATCCTGAATTGAGATTTCATTTTCAGCTGAAATACATATTGATTTACTTTACATGGATATGTGATATTTATTTTGGAGATTTTACAAACCAAGTATCCATCTGCAATATGTAAGGCTAGTAGGTTCATTTAATAAAAATGTATGTATGTTAATTAAACATCTCACAAGTTTATAATATATTAACAATATTTACTTACATCCTCTATTGAAATTTATAGAAATTTATGACTCTTTATATGGCAATATTTGATAGAAAGTCAACTAACTTCTTAAAAAAAGAAGTTTACAACCTCTACTAAAATTTAAATAAATTAATTTCAATAAAGGGTATTAACCTTTTAACCGCTAATTTTATCATTGGTTGTATCAGATAAAAATCAAATCTTTTAATTGGCCAACTCACAAACTGAAGACAAAGCCTATTGTTAAAACATATTCGCCTATAATATTAAATTCAACTCAGATACGTTTATAAAAAGTATATAATTAATTTTTCAGGTCATGAAAAAAACGAAAGTTCTTTCAAAAATAAATTGCTATTTATTTATTCTAAAATATTCAATATCGGCAACATAAAAGTTATAATGTAAACAAAAAGATCGACTTTTACGTTATAGAAAAGTAAATATTTCTTTTTACTACAACTTCAATATTTGGACTAAAATCTTCAATATTTTTCGAAAATAATTTTGTTTTTTTATTATTCTTTTTGAAAATTATGTTTAATTTCCATAAATATTATTTAATAAAGTATTCGAAATGAAAATCTCAGCGTTTTTCTTTATTTTCTTTGATCTAAATGCTTTTTCGGTAGAGCATGCAAGAACCAATCACAAATAATGTTCCTTCTTTGTTTAGGTTTAAATGCGTTTTTTTTCTATTTTTTACTTCTAAAATAAATCGGAAGATGTCACCATCGTACAGAACTTTTAAAAACGAATTCAATACCTATTTAACGAATATTTTCGTATAAAAACTGGCTGAGTTAGAGTGATTTCAGATGTCGACGAGGAGCCTCGTAAAAAACAGTCTTTTGGTTAATTAACAATGTTTATATATATATATATATTGTAACCGGACCGCCATACAACCCTTTTATTAATTCAGTTGTAACAATTTTCTGATGAGCATGCTGTAGGAAGGAACTATCAATTGACATTCCTAATGCAGATGTTAATGCCTCCTACAACAATATTTCCTGCTCATCAGAGGATGTAGTACCATAGAGACTGGAAACATCTAAATATTTCTATGTTTGGTTTCCCAAAAAGCGCCATTAGAGTTCCGTCTCACTACAACCTGACTGGCCTAGGTCAAGTTATGCCAGACGTAGCTCAGAAAACATGAGATTCTCATGAACCAGTACTATGACTGATGAGTGATGCAATAAAACAAAACAGAATTGGACAACTGGATAACCAATTTAATTTTTAGTAACAAAAAAGAATTTATTAAATAACAATTAATTTGCAATTTCTAACTAAGTTCATTTCTGTCCACATGATAACTCATTTTCATTTTACTTATGAAAGAGCTAGAAGCAGTTCTTTTTTTTGTTAATAGTTCATTTACAAGTTCATTTATGAGAGGACGTTTGGAAACAGTCTAATTAAACAATAGTTCATTTTTGAATTCCTTTATGATAAGAAGCTTGGAAATATCCTAATTCAACAATAGTTCATTTTGAATTCATTTATGAGGAGACGTTTGGAAACAGTCTAATTCAACAATAGTTCATTTTTGAATTCCTTTATGAGAAGAAGCTTGGAAATATCCTAATTCAACAATAGTTCATTTTGAATTCATTTATGAGAAGATGTTTGGAAACAGTCTAATTCAACAATAGTTCATTTTTGAATTCTTTTATGAGAAGAAGCTTGGAAATATTCTAATTCAAAAATAGTTCATTTTTGAATTCATTTGTGAGAAGACGTTTGGAAACAGTCTAATTCAACAATAGTTCATTTTTGAATTCCTTTATGAGAAGAAGCTTGGAAATATCCTAATTCAACAATAGTTCATTTTGAATTCATTTATGAGAAGACGTTTGGAAACAGTCTAATTCAACAATAGTTCATTTTTGAATTCTTTTATGAGAAGAAGCTTAGAAGCAGTAAAGCATTTATGGTTTATACAATAATTCATTTTGAATTCATTTAAGGGAAGAAGCTTGGGAGCAGTCAAGCATTTATTATTTATACAGCATTTCATTATTTTATGAATTATTATTGATTGGTAAACACTTAAGCTCAGCAATTCTTGGTTTGTGGAGCATTTATCATTTAGTAATTGCAGCATTTATAATTTAGTCAAATATAAGAGTATATTCATACACATAAACTCTGTTTGGCTTGTGGAGCATTTATCATTTAGTAATTGAAGCATTTATAATTTAGTCAAATATAAAAGTATCTTCATACACACAAACTCTGTTTGGCTTGTGGAGCATTTATCATTTAGTAATTGCAGCATTTATAATTTAGTCAAATATAAGAGTATATTCATACACATAAACTCTGTTTGGCTTGTGGAGCATTTATCATTTAGTAATTGAAGCATTTATAATTTAGTCAAATATAAAAGTATCTTCATACACACAAACTCTGTTTGGCTTGTGGAGCATTTATCATTTAGTAATTGCAGCATTTATAATTTAGTCAAATATAAGAGTATATTCATACACATAAACTCTGTTTGGCTTGTGGAGCATTTATCATTTAGTAATTGAAGCATTTATAATTTAGTCAAATATAAAAGTATCTTCATACACACAAACTCTGTTTGGCTTGTGGAGCATTTATCATTTAGTAATTGAAGCATTTATAATTTAGTCAAATATAAGAGTATATTCATACACATAAACTCTGTTTGGCTTGTGGAGCATTTATCATTTAGTAATTGAAGCATTTATAATTTAGTCAAATATAAAAGTATATTCATACACACAAACTCTGTTTGGCTTGTGGAGCATTTATCATTTAGTAATTGAAGCATTTATAATTTAGTCAAATATAAGAGTATATTCATACACATAAACTCTGTTTGGCTTGTGGAGCATTTATCATTTAGTAATTGAAGCATTTATAATTTAGTCAAATATAAAAGTATATTCATTCACATAAACTCTGTTTGGCTTTTGGAGCATTTATCATTTAGTAATTGAAGCATTTCTAATTTAGTCAAATATAAAAGTATATTCATACACATACACTCTGTTTGGCTTGTAGAGCATTTCTAATCCATATAGTAAATATGTTCAAATATTTTCATAAATAAATTTGCGTATAACTATTTCATAACTTCACTTTATAACGTATGAGAAAGATGTTTTAATATTTTATAAAACAAATTCTATGTAATTATTTCATAACTTCACTTTATAACGTATGATAAAGATATTTTAATATCTTATAAAACAAATTCTATGTAATTATTTCATAACTTCACTTTATAACGTATGATAAAGATGTTTTAATATTTTATAAAACAAATTCTATGTAAATATTTCATAACTTCACTTTATAACGCATGATAAAGATGTCTTAATATTTTATTGAACAAAATATATGCAACCGTTTCATAACTTCATTTTATAACACATGATAAAAATGTTTTAATATTTCATAAAAATAATTTTTATGTAGATATTTCATGATGTCAATTTATAATTTATGGTAAAGATGTCTAAACATTCTTATAACATAATTACCTTCCAGTTTTGCAGTCCAGTTTACTCAAAAAGAAGGCGGGTTATTTCATTTATGGAAAGTCATGGCACAGCGTGGAGAGAGTGAAGCCGCTAAATTACCCCATTGTTATTATAATTCTTCTAGTAAAGCTTTCTTTTTCCATTTTCACGTTTTGTTAAAGTTATATTTTAACGTGTCAAAAGAATTAAGTAATACACTTTTTTTAAAACAAAAAATTTAATATGTTCTGCCTCTCTGTGTAAGACGAGAGAAAAAAAAGTTCTTTTCTTCCGACGACGTGCCTAATTTGAATACTGCCTCAGTTTAACCCAAGTATCTTTTTTTTTTCTTTTTAATGATTGGATAATTAATTTCTTTTCTTTTTTTATTGAGGCAGATAAAAAAAAAATAAGATGATATAACATTTTATTCAAATCCATCAATACTAAAAATTAAAAATATGACTTTTTTTTAACAAATCACAGCTTTATTGCGTTCCCAATTAGACTGAATCACGCTAGACGTTTTAAAAGGGGGGGGATCTTTTGAATATTTATATGAGGGACAGTATATCTGTTTCATTACCCCTCACCAAATTTTGGGATGAAATTGCCTGGAAGTACGATTTCATTCCATTTACTATACACATTATTTCTCAGTACTGCCTGGTTTTAGATATGCTGATGAATGGGTAAGATGAGCTGGAAAAGTGAATACATGAACCATAGCCTCCAATGCCAGGATAAGTAGATGGCCAAGCACAAACTACCAGCATGTACCACCCCATGATGTCGCGAGAAAATATCTCATTTTTAAGCACTACCTCTCTTGTACCTAGAAGTATCATCCAACCAAGAATAGGAGCCAGAGAAAAAAAATCAATTTGGCACTCAGCCAACCCTGCTCAGCTTCAGTGAGTCTTAGGGGCTATCATTTGGCCTATCCATGAGACCAAGGCCTATACATGAGACCTATATATACGCACTGCTGGACTACTCTTGGAGCACAACATCCAGGTCTGGATAGTGCCGAGCATATACTTCGGAGCATCATAACACAATGCATCCAAGCAGCTCCGCTCAATCATCCACCATCTCAACATGAAAAACACAAGTTCATGCATCACTACACCACGCTCACAAACTTTTCCCATCAGCTATCTCTATTTTATTCTGAATTATAACTGCAACCTGGTTTGGGGAGACTGAGGATCATGATCAGTTCTCCTATAATCCTCTTTTATATTATGAGGTGACATAATTCTGGATCGTCTCTTTGTTGAAAATTTATCATGTTTAACATTACTGTGGTGTCTTGCTTCTTCACTTCTGTATTTTCTTTGGAGATCCTTGTTACTGTTTGATCTTCTAATTATACGCATCCGATATGGACCATGAACACCATCTGTGAATTTTCTCCTGTTTCTCTTCCATGGTGGTATTTTATTTTTACATAAAAGTTTATTTTTAAATGGTTCTTCTGCCATAATAATTATTTTTTTAGTATTTATAAAAGTTTCTTGTTGCTTAATTTCTTTCACACTTATAAATCCTGAGTTTTCAGATTCCTTTTTGGTGTCTTTTCCTGCGTAAGCAACTATATTTTTAATAACTGTCTTTATATATTTTTTTTGTACTCAATTCTTGATTTGAGTTTATTAAGCTTTTGTTTATAATTTTTACATATGGCTGAGGACTAACACACTTTTCTTTCCATTTTA
Source organism: Epiperipatus broadwayi (assembly GCA_028023455.1). Taxonomy (NCBI): domain Eukaryota; kingdom Metazoa; phylum Onychophora; class Udeonychophora; order Euonychophora; family Peripatidae; genus Epiperipatus; species Epiperipatus broadwayi. The sequence continues at coordinate 774,646 of JAQFVV010012572.1, read as the reverse complement.
TGGTTTTTTCTCTATCTCCTTTACTATTTCATAGCATATATCAGACAATTTTTCTGAAACATTTTCTTCTATATTGGACAGTCCCTTTGTTATATTTTGATTATGTTCATTTTCACGTTTTTCATCTTCTTGAAGATCAGAAGATTTTAATTTTGCTTTATTAGATTCATTTTCATCCATTTGAAACTCTTTTACTGTATTTGATATAATTTCATTCTCAGCTTCTGTATATACTGTTTCTTTATTTTCAATTTTAGAGGTATATTCCACAATCAGAAGTTTTCCTGAAGGTAGACCAACAATTTCAAGATCACTCTTTGTAATTTCAATTTCTTTCTTTTTAACAATCTCAAATTTTGCTTCATCAGTAATAGGATATTCAATTTGTGATTCCTTTAAAATACCTTTGGTTGGGAATTCCAAAGTTTCTTCCTCATCCAATTTTTTAGACTGAGTTATTTCTTTTATTAACTGGTTTAACTTTTTATTTTGATTTTCCATTGCTTTCATAATTTGTTTTTCTATTCTTTGGTTTGCTTCTATTGCTTGCTTGTTATCTTCTTCTCTTTGCTTATCTCTTTTTTGGTTATCTTCTTCTCTCTGTTTATCTCTTTTTTGGTTATCTTCTTCTCTCTGTTTATCTCTTTTTTGGTTATCTTCTTCTCTCTGTTTATCTCTTTTTTGGTTATCTTCTTCTCTCTGTTTATCTCTTTTTTGGTTATCTACTTCTCTCTGTTTGATATCTTCTTCTCTTTGTTTGATATCTTCTTCTCTTTGCTTGTCTCTTTTTTTGTTATCTTCTTCTCTCTGTTTGTCTCTTTTCTGGTTATCTTCTTCTCTTTGTTTATCCTCTTTTTCTATTCGTTCTTTCACCATATCTCATAGCTGCCTTAACATGGCTATCTTTTCTGTTTCCTGAGTTTCTATGTTCACCATTTTTCCTTTGTTTTCTGACTTAGTAAGCTTCTCTCTCCATCCACACTGTGACTTCACTCCATCTTCTTTGAAATGCCTGTTTCATTCTTTATGCCATTCATTTTTGTTTTGTTTTTCTTTTAAACTTTCATTTTTTTATCCTTCCTGAACAAATCACATCACTACATCATATGCACTGTTCATATCACAGAATCGTGGTCTGTTTATGCCTATGAGTAGGCTAGCTAGATCGGACTTCACAGTAGGGTGGCAAATTAACCGGCCTATGAGTAGGCTAGCCAGATAAGGCCTCACAGTAAGGCACCAAATGTAACCGGACTATGAGTAGGCTAGCCAGATAAGGCCCCATGTTGGGCGCCAAATGTAACCGGACCGCCATACAACCCTTTTATTAATTCAGTTGTAACAATTTTCTGATGAGCATGCTGTAGAAAGGAACTATCAATTGACATTCCTAATGCAGATGTTAATGCCTCCTACAACAATATTTCCTGCTCATCAGAGGATGTAGTACCATAGAGACTGGAAACATCTAAATATTTCTATGTTTGGTTTCCCAAAAAGTGCCATTAGAGTTCCGTCTCACTACAACCTGACTGGCCTAGGTCAAGTTATGCCAGACGTAGCTCAGAAAACATGAGATTCTCATGAACCAGTACTATGACTGATGAGTGATGCAATAAAACAAAACAGAATTGGACAACTGGATAACCAATTTAATTTTTAGTAACAAAAAAGAATTTATTAAATAACAATTAATTTGCAATTTCTCACTAAGTTCATTTCTGTCCACATGATAACTCATTTTCATTTTACTTATGAAAGAGCTAGAAGCAGTTCTTTTTTTTGTTAATAGTTCATTTACAAGTTCATTTATGAGAGGACGTTTGGAAACAGTCTAATTCAACAATAGTTCATTTTTGAATTCCTTTATGAGAAGAAGCTTGGAAATATCCTAATTCAACAATAGTTCATTTTGAATTCATTTATGAGGAGACGTTTGGAAACAGTCTAATTCAACAATAGTTCATTTTGAATTCCTTTATGAGAAGAAGCTTGGAAATATCCTAATTCAACAATAGTTCATTTTGAATTCATTTATGAGAAGACGTTTGGAAACAGTCTAATTCAACAATAGTTCATTTTTGAATTCTTTTATGAGAAGAAGCTTGGAAATATTCTAATTCAACAATAGTTCATTTTTGAATTCATTTATGAGAAGACATTTGGAAACAGTCTAATTCAACAATAGTTCATTTTTGAATTTTTTTATGAGAAGAAGCTTGGAAATATCCTAATTCAACAATAGTTCATTTTGAATTCATTTATGAGAAGACGTTTGGAAACAGTCTAATTCAACAATAGTTCATTTTTGAATTCTTTTATGAGAAGAAGCTTAGAAGCAGTAAAGCATTTATGGTTTATACAATAATTCATTTTGAATTCATTTAAGGGAAGAAGCTTGGGAGCAGTCAAGCATTTATTATTTATACAGCATTTCATTTTTTTATGAATTATTATTGATTGGTAAACACTTAAGCTCAGCAATTCTTGGTTTGTGGAGCATTTATCATTTAGTAATTGCAGCATTTATAATTTAGTCAAATATAAGAGTATATTCATACACATAAACTCTGTTTGGCTTGTGGAGCATTTATCATTTAGTAATTGAAGCATTTATAATTTAGTCAAATATAAAAGTATCTTCATACACCCAAACTCTGTTTGGCTTTTGGAGCATTTATCATTTAGTAATTGAAGCATTTCTAATTTAGTCAAATATAAAAGTATCTTCATACACACAAACTCTGTTTGGCTTGTGGAGCATATATCATTTAGTAATTGCAGCATTTATAATTTAGTCAAATATAAGAGTATATTCATACACATAAACTCTGTTTGGCTTTTGGAGCATTTATCATTTAGTAATTGAAGCATTTCTAATTTAGTCAAATATAAAAGTATATTCATACACATAAACTCTGTTTGGCTTGTAGAGCATTTCTAATCCATATAGTAAATATGTTCAAATATTTTTATAAATAAATTTGCGTATAACTATTTCATAACTTCACTTTATAACATATGAGAAAGATGTTTTAATATTTTATAAAACAAATTCTATGTAATTATTTCATAACTTCACTTTATAACGTATGATAAAGATATTTTAATATCTTATAAAACAAATTCTATGTAATTATTTCATAACTTCACTTTATAACGTATGATAAAGATGTTTTAATATTTTATAAAACAAATTCTATGTAAATATTTCATAACTTCACTTTATAATGCATGATAAAGATGTTTTAATATTTTATAAAACAAATTCTATGTAATTATTTCATAACTTCACTTTATAACATATGATAAAGATGTCTTAATATTTTATTGAACAAAATATATGCAACCATTTCATAACTTCATTTTATGACACATGATTAAAATATTTTAATATTTCATAAAAATAATTTTTATGTAGATATTTCATGATGTCAATTTATAATTTATGGTAAAGATGTCTAAACATTCTTATAACATAATTACCTTCCAGTTTTGCAGTCCAGTTTACTCAAAAAGAAGGCGGGTTATTTCATTTATGGAAAGTTATGGCACAGCGTGGAGAGAGTGAAGCCGCTAAATTACTCCATTGTTATTATAATTCTTCTAGTAAAGCTTTCTTTTTCCATTTTCACGTTTTGTTAAAGTTATATTTTAACGTGTCAAAAGAATTAAGTAATACACTTTTTTTAAAACAAAAAATTTAATATGTTCTGCCTCTCTGTGTAAGATGAGAGAAAAAAAAGTTCTTTTCTTCCGATGACGTGCCTAATTTGAATACTGTCTCAGTTTAACCCAAGTATCTTTTTTTTTCTTTTTAATGATTGGATAATTAATTTCTTTTCTTTTTTTATTGAGGCAGATAAAAAAAAAATAAGATGATATAACATTTTATTCAAATCCATCAATACTAAAAATTAAAAATATGACTTTTTTTTAACAAATCACAGCTTTATTGCATTCCCAATTAGACTGAATCACGCTAGACATTTTTAAATGGGGGGGGTCTTTTGAATATTTATATGAGGGACAGTATATCTGTTTCAATATATATATATATATGTATATATATTGAACCCTTTACAATTGGTACATATAGTTTAGGTAGGGTTGGATAAGTAGCTATATTAAAAAATCTTAAATTTTGGTTATTTTCAAGCACATAATTTTGATGCTATAGGTAGTAGGGGTTAAATCTCAATAGATAGAAGCTTATAAAGATATATTAGAAAAGTTGAACTCATTTTGAGATGAATTAAATATAAAATGATACAATAAATCATTTAAAACATAGTATTAATTTTAATTTATATTTAAAACATACCATAATGGTAGAACAGCTTAATTATAGTAGTAAATATTTTATATTATATGTTTAAAGTAATTATTTTGTTAAAAATATTATTTAAATGATAAGTTAATTTAATATTAGTTTAAAATATGCTGAAAGTATCACATGATTAGAGGGGATTGGATGAATATATGAGCTTTTAAAAGTTAGAAAAAGAAAACTTTTATTTTACCTTGTTAACAAAAGTTTGATACATAATAAAGTATAACAAATATTAAGTCTAGAGATAATATTAGAAAAATAATAATTAAAATTATTATTTTATTTAAGTGTAATATTTTAGGTCATTAGAATATTAAAAATTATTTTAATAAAAATATTTAATTTCTAGATAAAATATTTAATATTTAAAGTATTGAATAATTTGATAAAATTTAATATTGAGACTCATAATTCTTAAACTTAATTTTAAAAAATGATATTGATGTAGTTATGTAAATTAGCAGATTTTTACAAGTAGCATTGATCAATAAAATCATTGGATTAAGGCCAGTATAAAAAGTGAGTTTGAAGCCAGTCTAGACAATGATTTAGTGATTCAGATTAAGTGATTCAGATTAAGACAGGTTCAGTTTGAAATTTATAACTATTATTTTTTTATATTGTGACAAATTATTATTTTTATTTAAAAGTGTTTTTAAAAATATAATTGAAACAATTATTTAAATAATGGTTCACTAAAACACAAAATTTCCCTATAAGTCTTCTTTTGGAAACATAGCTTAGAACTACAGTAATTCTATGGAATACATAGTAGCTACTAAAATATTGGAACAATGAACACCAAATGTCAAGGAATATACTGCAACAAAAATGGAGAAGATTTATGCAAGACATTTGAATTTTTTATAAATAGTATATCTGGTGTGGGTAAACATTTATTAGAAATAACTTTATCATATCACAATGAAGCTAATTTATTAAAGTTAATTAAGAAGAATTGGATATTTATTAAAAATCATTATCACAGTATTAAATTTAAAAAAAAAAAGAAAAGAAAGTTAAGACTTTGTATCAAAGTTTAAAAACTGAATTAAAAATGTTTTTATGGTATGATAATATGATTGTTTATTATATAATTGATTGTAATAATGTTTATTATATAATTGATTGTAATAATCCACATTTAATTTGTCTTTAAAGTACTCTAAATGGACTTATGTTTAAGAATAATGTATTTAAAGACAAATTGAAGATGACTTTTGAATGTCTTTTATGCTTTTAAAAGGACTTGCTATTGATCAAATCACTAAATAAATTATATACTTTAAAAATAACTTTATTTGGAATAAATGAGCTCTGATACATCTTATTAAAAGATTGAAATTATATCAGTTAATAAATACTTTGAATGAAATAGCTGTCACTTTACCTGAAAAAAACAATCTAGTGAAAAGATACATGTTTAAAAGGATAAAAATCATAAATATTATAAAGAAGAAAATATTTATTTTCATTTATAAACTATATGTCTGCTGATAAATGTTTTAAATAAATAACAGTATATTATAAGTTTGTACTAATGTTTTTGATGAATGGAAAATGCAAATATTACTTGCATCATATTTATTGCAATATATCTGATACACACAATGGATGAAACCAAGAAATATATATGTAGAAAAATATTTTCATATAAAATGGACCTTGAATTATTTTAAGGAGAAATTACATGCCTGAATAGGTGTCCAGAAAAAAATTGGAATGAACAATTATTTCTTCAGGATGACTAATATTTCCCTCAGATTTTACCAGCTTTTATATTAGTATTTGTACATTTTTTTAAAATAGCATCAAGACTGGAGTATGATTGTGCATGAAGCTTTCCACCCATAACTAGGCAATGGTGGAAGATTCCTGACAAGTGTCTAGCTTACAAGCAGGAGAGAAAAAAGTCTTTTCATAACTTTAAAACTTTATCATTTTTTTATTATATCTAATGTTAATATTTAGAATATTGCAATTTTTAAAAAAAAATAACCTGTTGTTATTATATTTTAAATTTAATCTTGAAATAGATTAACTTTATTATTATAAATAAAAAAAAGATAATTTTCTGAATAAAGTAAATTATAATCATAATTGGTTTTTTTGAATGTATGGTCCAAGAAGCAGATCACCATTAATGATCTTAATAATGGTTGAGATTATTAGTAATTTCTTTTTATTATTTAGACAACATTTTTTTAATAATTTTTTTTATTTTAAAAAAGATATACCCTAATTAGTATTTTAAATTAGTATTTGTTATTGTAAACAGTGAAAGAAATTGTTGATAGAAATTATAATTGTGTGTATTTTTTTATAAAAGAATTGATGAATGCAGATGAATGTTTTTGAAAATATCCAAAAATATTTTAAATACTTATTTAATATGAATGCTTAAATATGCATACATTAAATAACATCATTACAATATTAATATGTTATTTTTATGAATGTTATCTGTTGAAATACAAAAAAAGACATAATATTGATCTCCAAATTATAGGATAACAAATAAATAAATGTATAGTACAAATATACTTTTTTTATCAAGATCATTTGTACTTAAAAACTTAAAAAAGACATCTTGAAATGAATTTAAATCTTTGTTGTTTCTTTAATATTGTGTTTTGGAAATTATTTTAGAATGCAGTTTGTATATTTTATGATGTTAAGTGAGTTAATTAGTGTGGAAGATATAAGATGGTCAGGAGAGTAATATTTATATAAAATCCTAGGTGTTAAGAATATTTTGAAATCTGTTATATGTGAACTACATTTTAATACTTTAAAATTATTAAAATATATAGATAACATAAGGCTGTATATCATTTTCCATGGACAGTTGCATTTTCTTATCAATAAATACTATAATAGAGCTATGACTTAAATCTTAGGTGCCTGATGAATACAGACTTATTATAATTTTGCACAGTATCCATGATGATATTATCTTACTCATTTGAAATCAGCCTTTCCAAGCTATTGTGCATGTGCTTTTAATGAGTGTTAATAATAAATGAATACTTTCACTCCCAACACGAGATATAGTATTTAAGAAAGAATAAAATAAATCCACTTATTCTTTCCAACCTAAATGCTTATATATGGGCAAGTATTAAGTACTGGAAGTGAAAGCATGAGGATAGACCACTGACTTTAAATTACTGTTTGTGATATCTGAATGAGTGATGTCAGCAAAATTATCTAAAATTTTACTAAACATCACTCTCAAATGAAACTTAAACATATGTAAGTGAGCATTTATTTTATATAGCACTATGTTTATAATTGTAATACATTTAAAATCAGCTTTTCCAAGCTATTGTGCATGTTCTTTTTACGAGTGTTAATAATAAATGAATACTTTCACTTCCAACACAAGATATAGTATTTAAGAAAGAATAAAATGAATCCACTTATTCTTTCCAACCCAAATGCTTATATATGGGCAAGTCTTAAGTACTAGAAGTGAAAGCATGAGGATAGACCACTCATTTTAAATTACTGTTTATGATATCTGAATGAGTGATATAATTTAAAGTGAGTGGTCTATCCTCACGCTTTCACTTCCACTACTTAAGATTTGCCCATATATAAGCATTTGGGTTGGAAAGAATAAGTGGATTCATTTTATTTTTTTTAAAATACTATATCTCATGTTGGGAGTGAAAATATTCATTTATTATTAACACTCATAAAAAGTGCATGCACAATAGCTTGGAAAGGCTGATTTTAAATGTATTACAATTATAAACATAGCACTATATAAAATAAATACTTACTTACTCATTTGAGTTTTTATTGTGATTCTTCCATATCCTACACTATTATCAATATCTATCACCACATGAATCATCATACAGAATAGTTTTATAATTCAGTAAAATAATGGCTAAACCATTTGAAGTTGATAATTTTGTGAGTGGGCAAGATGACATATATAGAAATTTCTTTGCAAATGATGTTGAGATGATTGATGATTGTCATAGTATATAACATAAGAGAGGGATGATGGATATTTCTACAAATAGTAGATCACTTAGTTCAAACAGATGCATATTTAAAGTGGAATGAAAATGACAATAGTGAAAATGATTTTGAATATGATGAATGTAAGAGTATAAAAACAAAAGAAGTACAAATGTCAAGCAATATAATGTATGGATAATTCTTTAAATTTTATTATAAATAATTTAAACCTATTTAAGTTACAAAAAATTATGAAATTATCTCTTAAGTATTTTGCATAAATAGTAATTTTTTATAGAGGAAGATATTCATATTTTTTGTTAAAAATTTTCTGCCATTCAAATATCAGAATGATTCTTTACTAAACTGCAAAGAAAGTCTTTAGTAATTTTTTGAAAATATTTTACTTGTTGAATTTTTAGAAGTGTATTTTAAATATAAACTTATATTGATGCATTATATCATAAGAAATATATTTTATAATAGTATAAATGTAACATTAAGTTTTCTTAAAAATTGGGAAATTTATTGTAACTGTTCCCAATTCAAAATAGTGGAACATTATATTTATTGAATGAGGATACTATATTGTCATTACTGTTGTAAGTTTTTATTTTATTTGAAATGGCCGGAATGAAGGCTGTCTTATTTTTTAGTTTTTGTCATTTATTGCTAAGATTTACTGTAAATATTTTTTTTAATGTTAAATAATGTCAATTGTTATTTTAATTTTGTAAATATTTTTTGTATATTATATTATAAATTTATTGTTAGAGTATAATATTGTTAATTTATAAATAAATTTGTTAACTCTTTTTTTAAAACTTATATTCTAGTTGAGTTGTGATTTATCTGCATATTGTTTATTTGATTTTTCATTCTACATGTATGATCCACAGAAAATTAATAATTTGCAATATTATTTATTTGGCACATGATTCATAAAGATTACTTAAATATTATTTCTATTATATCTGATTGAGTAACAAATCATATTATTATTATTATTATTATTATTATTATTATTATTATTATTATTATTATTATTATTATTATTATTATTATTATTATTATTATTATTATTATTATTATTATTATTATTATTATTATTATTATTATTATTATTATTAAACCATCAAACATCACATGAACACCATCTCTATACTAGCACATAATTTGTTGTAAACAAAGGAAAAACTCCCCATACAGTAGTGCCTAGTGCCACCCTGTGCCAAACAGAGTAATCAATGGATGCCAGAAGGCTTGTGCATAAAATCCCTATCTAGTGCCTACTCATCCAATATCCCCAGACTAGTTTCTGGCTTGTGGCCATCATCAGTGAGGAGCCTTGGATCTGAGAGCACTGCACCTAGATCTTAGGATCTAATGCAACCCTCCAGCAGCCACCTTTTAACTCTACTTTACTACTAAACTAAATGAAATTGAAAACATTGTTAATATCTTCAATCTAAGCTCAATAGCTTATATAGTCATATGGATCTGAACTCAATTCAGCACCCTTACATTTTGGTGTCTTTGGCTCTTAAACAACCATAGCCGCCACTATCCTATTAGGCAGGATTGGTGTTAAACCATCAAACATCACATGATCACCATCTCTATACTAGCACATAATTTGTTGTAAACAAAGGCAAAACTCCCCATACAGTAGTGTCACCCTGTACCAAACAGAGTAATCAGTGGATGCCAGAAGGCTTGTGCATAAAATCCCTATCTAGTGCCTACTCATCCAATATCCCCAGACTAGTTTCTGGGTTGTGGCCATCATCAGTGAGGAGCCTTGGATCTGAGAGCACTGCATCTAGATTTTAGGATCTAATGCAACCCTCCAGCAGCCACCTTTTAACTCTACTTTACTACTAAACTATGAGAATGAAATTGAAAACATTGTTAATATCTTCAATCTAAGCTCAATAGCTTATATAGTCATATGGGTCTGAACTCAATTCAGCACCCATACATTTTGGTGTCTTTGGCTCTTAAACAACCATAGCCACTACTATCCTATTAGGCAGGATTGGTGTTAAACCATAAAACATCACATGATCACCACCTCTATACTACAACAAATTATGTGCTAGTATAGAGATGGTGATCATGTGATGTTTGATGGTTTAACACCAATCCTACCTAATAGGATAGTGGTGACTATGGTTGTTTAAGAGCCAAAGACACCAAAATGTATGGGTGCTGAATTGAGTTCAGACCCATAAGACTATATAAGTTATTGAGCTTAGATTGAAGATATTAACAATGTTTTCAATTTCATTCTCATAGTTTAGTAGTAAAGTAGAGTTAAAAGGTGGCTGCTGGAGGGTTGCATTAGATCCTAAGATGTAGGTGCAGTGCTCTCAGATCCAAGGCTCCTCACTGATGATGGCCACAAGCCAGAAACTAGTCTGGGGATATTGGATGAGTAGGCACTAGATAGGGATTTTATGCACAAGCCTTCTGGCATCCATTGATTACTCTGTTTGGCACAGGGTGGCACTACTGTATAGGGAGTTTTGCCTTTGTTTACAACAAATTATGCGCTAGTAAAGAGATGGTGATCATGTGATGTTTGATGGTTTAACACCAATCCTGCCTAATAGGATAGTAGTGGCTATGGTTGTTTAAGAGCCAAAGACACCAAAATGTATGGGTGCTGAATTGAGTTCAGACCCATATGACTATATAAGCTATTGAGCTTAGATTGAAGATATTAACAATGTTTTCAATTTCATTCTCATAGGTTAGTGGTAAAGTAGAGTTAAAAGGTGGCTGCTGGAGGGTTGCATTAGATCCTAAGATCTAGGTGCAGTGCTCTCAGATCCAAGGCTCCTCAATGATGATGGCCACAAGCCAGAAACTAGTCTGGGGATATTGGATGAATAGGCACTAGATAGGGATTTTATGCACAAGCCTTCTGGCATCCATTGATTACTCTGTTTGGCACAGGGTGGCACTAGGCACTACTGTATGGGGAGTTTTGCCTTTGTATTATTATTATTATTATTATTATTATTATTATTATTATTATTATTGTCATTGCTATTGTTGTTGTTGTTGTTATCATAGAAGATATGATCATTGGTAATTTTTTTAAAACTGATACAATACCTATGAGAGATACTTGTTATTGCCACAGTATTAAAATGCATTATATTTTATGAATATCACATTAAACAAAGAGAGATTGTACAATGTTTACTTAAAATCTTATTATATTAATTTTTTTTATTTGCTAAACTTTGATCATTAAATAGATTTAATGTTGAGAGTCATTAAATTCTCTTAGTTGCTTATTGTTGTTGTTATTTTGAAAGAGTAGTTAGGTATCATGTAAAATCCCTCATCATATTTAACTACGAGTGTTAATTAATTAATTCATTCTGTTATTAGTTTGTTAGAATGAACATGAGATTATTATTAGTATTTTTGGAGAATTGTAATTTTTTTAAAGAAATTATTAATTAATGTTAACTGTCCAATTAGTATTTTTATTAAAAAAATATTAAGTAATTTATTGTTATTTCTATAATAAATTTATAAATTATATTTTAGAATTATTAGACATGTGTTTTAAGACATGAGAGTATTATATAGTAGTTTTATGTGAATTTGGTGGGGTAATATTCTCATGCCATTTGGAATGTATCTTTTGAGAAGTATTCTCAATGTTTAGCCAGTTTACCTTACTGAACATCTCATGTTAAGAGTTTCATAATGATATTTGTTATTTTGATAAAACCTTGCTTTATTTATAATATTGAGCAAGTTTATAAGTTAATGTTTCATTGAAATGAATGGATTGAATATTATAGTTGGAACCCTAATTATTTATTGTAAATACAAGTTGTATTGTATTTAATCTACTAAATTTTTTATATTTAATTATTGAAAGATATTATTTTATTAGATATTGTATCTTAGTAATGTACCTTTAACTAGTCTAGTGATTGTTTATGTAATCCAATTGCAGTTTAATATTGTTATATCCAAGTTAACCAAATTCTTTTTATTTCAGGATTTCCTTTAAGGAAAGGCACAATATATATAATTACTTATAAATAAAAAAAACCACAAAAAAGTTAATATATATATATAAATAAATAACAAATAATAAACAAAGTAATGATTGGAATTTGAGATGAAAGACAATTTTTTTTGCCTTATGTAATTTAGTGCAATGGTGTTATAAGAGAGATGAGCGCTAATAATTTCTATACTGATCCTCATATAAATAAAGTAAAAAGAAAAATAATTAAGCAAATGGAATTATTGTGCTCAATCTTTCACTATATGATAGAATGTCACATGATTTACCAAAACAACTGTCTATATAATTATATATTTGCTGAAATTAGTATTATTTATCTATTTTATTTTAAATCAGTTATTTTAAATATTTTAAAAACAATACATTATTATTGAACAATTAGCATTCTATTATTTATGCCCTTCATAGTACTGCACAAATAAACTTGCTTTTTTTTTGCATATATCATCTAATTCACATAAACAGTCCAACAAATACTTTTTGATTTTTAGCATAATTCATATTAACGGTAACTTATACTTAAATAAAACAATTATTTTAATTAAAATCACAGTAGCTGAAAAATATTTCTTGCGAAAAATATTTCTAACATTAACAGTTGCCAATATTTTTTTGATTAAGAATTTATTTCTCAAATCTAATTGAATCATTTGTCCACTTGAAAACAGTTATCCAGATAGGTAATTGTTAATATGACTTATTAATAACATCAAACTTTGGTTAATTCACACTAGATGTAATAGCCTTGCTTTTGAAAAAATTCAGAATAAAACATTGGATAATTTATACCATCTCAAAGTGATAAAAAACTACAAAAAAATCTATCTAAGGTAAATACTGTTTTTATATTAATAAATGTTATTGATTCTTATTGCAGGATTAACAATGACTGACTATTGATAATTATGATCACAGTTTTATAAATGAATTATTTACATTATTCAAATATTAGTTGCTTTTGAACATGTATACATATGTAATCTATAGGTTTCATATTTAAGTGTTTGAATTTCCAACAATTTCAATTAAAAATTTTAATATTTTTAAAACTGTAATTATAAATTTATTAAACGCACATTGATTACATAAGTAATATTTACTGAGGCTATAACCTCGACAATATGCATATAAAATGAAATAGCAGGGACCTCTACAGGTGTTAACACCTGTAGAGGTCCCTGATATCGCATTTTATACGCATATTGTCGAGGTTATAGCCTCAGTAAATATTTTTAAAAATAAATTGTTAAATGGAATCAAAAACAAGGATCCACATAAATCTCAAGCTTACTCTTGTTATTAGACATATTCTCCCCAAATATCTTTTACCATGAAGTTAGCAATAGAAATTTCCTCTAAACTAATTTTTAGTGTTTGATCTAGTTTATAAAAAAGATATTGTTGAATTAAAAGTGAAAAATGATGCTCTGTATATTTCATTATTAATGATACAAATTATTAGAACACTTTCATATTTTAGATTATCTTGAATAATAGAATAAAAAATAGCAAGATGAGTACTTTTCCATTAAATTAACCAAACATAGATTTTTGCTTTTATTCAGATGAAAATCATCCAATGATTTTTAGTTCTTGAGTCTAACACTCTATTATTATATAAAACTGCAGAAATCAGTGTATAATACACAAGCTGTTTACACAGAGGCAACTCTCCATATAGTAGCATCACCAGTCTAAGCCAGAGTAATCAATAGATGCAAGAAGGTTTGTGCATAAAATCCCTATGTAGTGCCTGCTCATTCAATATCCCCAGACTAGTTTCTAGCTTATGGCTTTCATTAGTGAGTGAGTGCTCTCAGATCCAAGGCACTGATGAAAGCCACAAGCTAGAAACTAATCTGGAAATATTGGATGAGTAGGCACTAGATAAGGATTTTATGCACAAATCTTCTTGCATCCATTGATTACTCTGGCTTGCACTGGTGGCAGTACTGTATGGAGAGTTTAGCCTCTGTGTAAATATAAAAATCATTGGAGGCATTCTACAATATTTGTTCTAGCTTTTTCATAACCAATTGATCAGAAGTCAATCAAGATATAATACTTAATGAAATACTTATCTGTTGTCCAATTATAGTAGATAAATACATAAAAAGATTGTGGGGAGAATAGTTAATATATATACACATATATTTCTGTGCATAATTACAAAGATAATTTACAAGTTAGATTTTCAAGTAATCACATTAAATTAATTTGCAAATAATGCACACCTTTTTGCTATATCAATGCCAACCTATTTTGTCAGATCAAAGATAATTATATCAATATAATTGTTTATCAATATATTTTTTATATCAATAGATGGGCATTGATACAAAAAAAGGTGATCATTATTTACAAGGATCATATAAAATGACTTTTTGAAAATGTAACATGAATTATCTAATAACAAATTCAAAACATTTGATCTATAAATAGATTTGTATTCTTAATATTACATATTTCATAAGCCATAAAATTATTTACATGTTCAAAAAATTATTAGGATATATATATATATATATATATATATATATATCAAAAAATTATTATGATATATATATATATATATATATATATATATAAATAATCATGTAAATCAAAAGAAAAAAGATTTACAAAAGTTAAAATACATTCATTTTATACAGTAAAAATGTGAAAAAAGAAATAGACATCTTAAATATGTTTCTCTAAACGTTTACAACAATGCAGTACTCATAATTATATATTGGACTACATCTGCCATCTAGAATTAATTGTTAAATGTTATTAAAAAATTCAAACTTTATTTAAACTCACAAAATATATTCAACTGTTAGTACTAATAGCACACATATTAGTTCATAACACAACATTTCAAGTAGTATTATACTCCTCTCTTCTTCAGTTGTTTCTGTCTTGATATTACTAACATGGGAATTGGGAATGGAATGTTTATATTCCTGTATATCGAATTTAAGATGCTGCTGTAACCAACTAGATTATTTTCTCAAAGGTAATAGTCAGTAAAAATTGTATATACTTATTTATATAAGTCAACTTAGTATAATAATTTCTAATGTTGGAAATAAATCATTAACTTTGTCTTTAAGAAAATCTTGAAAAAATCAGAAGGGTTATCATAAATAAGTATATAAAATTTCTACTGACTATTGTTACTTTTGATGGTAATTGATTAAAGCATGTACTACATAGTAAGGCCAGCAATAGCTGAAGAAGATAGGTGAATAATACCATTCAAAACATTGTATTGTATACTAACTTACAAATTATTACTAATAGTTGAATATATTTGAAAGGTTTAAATAAAGTTTAAATTTCTCTAAATATATTTCATGTAATCATAAGACATTTTAAAAAATGTTGTCATTTAATATTTTGAATAGCATAAACAATTTCATTTTTGCATATTGGGTGGCACTTGTAAGACAATTATCTGTAATATATTAATGAGATATAAATAATCATTGGACTATGAATAAAATATTTCCAAACTAGCCTCATTTAAAAAATAATTTTTTATTAATATTTTATATATTATTTTATTATATATTATAATAAAGAATAGAAATGAGATCACATCCATGTAAACAGACAACCATTATCCTTTGATATTGCTAAGACATTATCAATTACTACTAATTGACAATCCCTAAGGTTAAATAAGTTTTCTCATTAATTTATAGTAGCTTTTTTCTTGGAGTTTTAAAACCAAAAAAAGGAGACCAAAACTGATGCAAATAAAATATACTGATTCATAAGCGTATAATATTTAAATACATTTTTAATACAATTTCATAATAGTTTTAACAATGGCATTTGATATCAAATTAAAAAAGAATTGAAACCACTTTATTCAAACATTTGGAAAACAAAATTATTTTTAATAATAAATTGTTTTTTTGTTCAATTCTATTTAATTATAATTAATTTGCTATTTCTTTCAGAAGAAATCTTTGTTTATAACAAACTGCATTGCAGTAAGTGAATTATTATTAACATAGTAAAAGACTAAATCATTGATTCAGCACTCAATAATGAAGTCTGAATCACACTATAACTCTAATTTTTGTCTGTACATCGATACTCTTAAGACCAACATAGATTAACTCATGCCTTTACTTCTCAATTATAATTATAAATTTTGATGCTTTATCTCTAAAAAAATGTAATAAACAAATACATAGGATGTATAAAGCAAAGCTTTAATAATGTTAATTAAGCATGATGCATGTAGCATGCTTTTGACTGAGAAAAGTCATAAACATAGTGGTAATTATGATGGGAGTGTGAGCATATATATATATATATATAGTGTTCAAGCTCATTTACATAATATTTGCATTTATTTGTAGGTCAAATAAACCATTTTTTGAAAAGGAGAATGCAGGACTCCCTTTTGTTAATGGCATGTTTGTCCCTTGAAATGTGCCATGTTTCTTTGATTTTGCATTTGGCATCATTGGGCTCTGTGGAGAGACATTGAATTGAGTGCACTTGAAGACATGGTTCATCATGGAGAAGTGGTTGAAGAAGATTGAATAAGTACCTATGTGGGTTTTGGCTTTATTATAAATATATGAATGCTGAGCAATATGTATTGATAAGTTGGCCTGAGATTCACCATTGTAGATGGAAGGCAGGTAGACTATTTGAGAGTAGAGCTCAGTTGACAATCTGTTCTTCAAGTTGTTGAGTGGATGATAGAAGGGAGGTGATGTATGAAATGCAACTTGGGTGTGGATGTGATGATTTTGGTGATGTGATTAGTAGTGCTGAGTATGTATGGAAGGGAAATCAAAGATTTTTGAGAGGAGGGAGGGGTTTTACTTTCTATTGTAGAAATTTTTAATCATTTGAAATAGAATTTTTGATCAACATACTCAAATGAGGTTAAACTAGAGTTTTTGATTAAATTAAGACACTCAAATGAGGTTAAACTAGAGT
Source organism: Epiperipatus broadwayi (assembly GCA_028023455.1). NCBI lineage: Eukaryota > Metazoa > Onychophora > Udeonychophora > Euonychophora > Peripatidae > Epiperipatus > Epiperipatus broadwayi. The sequence continues at coordinate 757,325 of JAQFVV010012572.1, read as the reverse complement.
TTTTTTTATTAAATAACACACTCAAACTAGGTTGAAAGCATGATATACACATCATGCTTAATTAATGTTATTAAAGCATTGCTCTATACATCCTGTATATTTGCTTATTACTCTTCAATTAATAATTAACTAAATACCCATTTTCTGATTAATAATAAATGTTTACATAATCTGGCTAACTCTAAGTCTACTTACAATCTGAAAACATTTATAATGTTCACCTGCACGTCCTATGTCATGGCATAAAATGATAGGTTAAAGAATTAATCTCAATATTGCAAGGCTTTTTAGTTCACATAGTGTAGCTTTATATAAAATATTTCTGACATTCAGTAATCATATTGTTTGATGTATTTCTATCAGATTTTTTTAAAACTTATGATATAAAAGGTGTATATGAGAGAAAAAGAAATTCATTTCTCTGAAATTGAAAAAGCAAATTTACTTTTGAAAAAGCAGAATTAATTTCTTTAAAAATGTTTTGTACATACTAAAGATAAAAATGTTTTTACTTAATAAATGAAACAACTAGTAATTAATTTAATGGTGATGATTTTCTAAAATGTCACTTTATAATTTAATAGGAAGTTGGACCCATGGGGTCTAATCTTTTGCATTTGAGATAAGCTTCCAGCTGGTATCAGCTCAACTTTAATAGTTAGAAATTGCTTAAGTAAATATTTTAAAAAATCAACTATCAAATGCAGTAAACTGAAGAAAAGATAACATAGTAAGAACGAGAAAAAAATATTTTACCTTTACTTAAAGATAATTGGAACAAAAACAGTACACACATATATATATACAATTTATTTTTTAAAAAAAAAAGAAAAATATTGAGTTTGTTTTGATTTTATAAAATTTTATTATTTTTTTTGTCTTCTATAAATATAGTTAAAAATATATTTTTTATAACCAGATTATAAAATTTATTGAATATCAATAAAGTTAAAATTAAAATTCTGGAAATAAAATTAAATAGCTTTGAGATTTCTTTGATATTTTAATGCAAAGGAATTTACTGGAAATGATTAAAAATTAAAAAAAGCTTTAAACAATAAAGAAAAGATCAAATATTAATGTTTTAATATGTACCTTGATAATGAAACATTTAGAAGTAATTTAATTTACGAAATAAAAGATAAAATCACATTAAGAATTAAATGACAATTTTAAAAGATTATCCTATGAGAGTTAGTTCCAAGTTGGAAAGAACTCATAAAAACCTTATATTAATTCTTTCCAAATTAAGACACAGCATATATAAAATTTTTGTGTGCGTGTCTGTTTAATCAAATTGGTACTATGGTACTAAGCTGCAACATGAAGAAATATAATCGTTTAATCATTAAGTTAATTAGGTTATTAAATCAAAAACATATTTTAAAATCTATATTAAAAAAAAAACAATTTAACAAAAAAAATATACGAAAAGCATTAATGTGAAGAATAGTTAAAATGCGTGTTTAAATAAAAATTGAGTGTGTGTTTGCACGTGCATATTCTGCATAATCTATTTTAATACATTGTACAGGCTTACACCTGCATTTATATCTATATAATATATGCGGGATTCGAACTTAGACACAACCTACAACTCTCAGTGCCATCTTATATTGCTGACTCACTTGATCACACACATGTTGAAAAGATAAATAATCACCAATATAGTATTTGTGCTAAACCAGCACTCATCAGTTGGTTCAGATTATCATCTCCACATATATATTGTAACATAATTAATGATGTTCAAATAACTATTTCCATACCTGAGTAGTCTACAATATATAAGATCATAATATTTAAAATAACTTTGGATTTCTCAAGATATCCCACTATCAATAATTATAAGCAATTTATTAATAACAAGTATTATAACTCAGGTATATGAAATCACATGAGGTGAGTACACTAGTAATTCAATAAAATATAACTCAGGTATACAGACAGTAATCTTATCCACTTTCATTTTTTGGTTTGATGTTAAGTGCATGTTTTAACAAATACTAAATGAATATGGTCTGGCAGGGCGCCACTAGATTATCTGAACCTAGACACGGTTATATCTAATAACCTTTCACATGTACCGGGTTTGAATCCCCTTTTTGGTACTTTATTTCTAATATAAATGGGAGATTTTGCTTTTTGAGCCTTATCACTATACGCACTAATATTGAGGTAGAAGTAAAACATCTTTAAACCGAAGTGGAGTGTATTAGACATAAATCATTGCTTAGATCTTAACATAACAAATGTGTTTCAATATTTTTATAAGTTTTACTAGCTCAGATTATATATAACTAATTTAGGATGGCAATTCACTCATCCTTGCATGAAATAGATGATGGGAGGTGGTTATAATAATACTAAGAGATCACTAAATATTATGAAATTAATATTTATTTATGGCCTTTAAACATTTAAACAGCTCATTAAGTAAAACGATGATGATGATGATGATAATAATAATAACGATAATGACAAGGGTTTCAACTACAGCTCTAGGACTAAGCCTATACATAAAACTAATTTTTATAAAGAAATTCATAAATATTGTTAATCTTAGCATTTTTAATCATATCTTAAACAACTAATATTTAACCATTAATGATGATGAATAATCACACTTAACAAAGACTACACTTAATGAAATATATACGCCTCGTTTAATAAAACAAACTAATATTTATTACTGCATTTCTAACATATACATAAAAATTTCTAGATAAACATGAAAATTGACATGAATAATAATAATGATAATAATTGATTATCTAACAATCCTCAGATTAATTTCAAGTTCTTCCCCCTTTCCCTTCAAATGTATTTTGTATTAAGTTGGATGTCACATTGACCATGATTTTCACTCCATGAGAAAAGTATTTCAAGAAAAAAAAATATTATCTGCTCATTAGCACACATACTTTATAAATCTAACATGTAAGTAGAATGTTAAACAAAAATGTTAATAGAATTGAAAGAGCAAGTTTTAGAAACAAGTTTTAAATTATTTTCTCCCCCTCTCTATCTCTGAAATGCTATACTTAACTTGAAACAAAATAATCTAATATTCTAATACTACTTGTTACTTCACATTCACTCGCAATTATACACATATAAAAATATTATTATGTATGTGCGTGTTTTATCCCATAATAACAAAATATTATTTAAAACCAAAATAATAATAATATATTAGTTAAAACTAAAATCATAATACCATAAAAAAATTATATTACATATTCATATTTCATAACTGTAAAATTAATAAACATATAATTTTGATACATTCAAGATAATTTATGAAGCTCAAAGTTATTATTAGTAAGACATTCTTGTTTTTAATTGATCTGAATAGTCTTTAAAAGTTCTTTAAATAAAATATACCACTTTATTGCTAAAATGTTTATTAAGACTCTGATATCATAAAGAAAATAGATATAAAAAGTCATATTATCGATCTTTTGTTTGTGGTGAATTTCCAAGGGTTCAAACTTGTCTTGTATAATGTCTATATTTCTGCAGCTACCATTTCTGTTTTACGTGGGTACAATATCTTTCTTGAGGTGTATAACTATTTGATGATGATGACTCTATTGAGGTTATTTGCTTTAGTGGACAATTTGGAAATCATTATATTAATTTTTCTTCTCTTCCTGTCAAGCATGTGGATGAAATACAGCAGTTGTTTTCACATTTATAAATTTTCTTGAGTTTAAAATCAGTTGTTGTAACAATTAATTGGACTTGATGATTAATATTTATCAGTAGATTAATTCATCTTCTTTGAATGCAGGTGAATGCTTTCTTCCTTCTATTAAAAACATCTTATTTCTCTGGTCAGTTGAAAGGTGTAGAATATTATTTTAGACAAAACATCTTTTCTTTCCTATATGATGTGCAGCTTCCCCAGATGGTCCGGAAAAGATGGGACATACATATAATTTTTCTAGCCAGCCATTTCTTATATTTTCAACATTCAATTTAATAGTCTAATAATCTGAATCATAATCACAATAATAACAATAAATCCAGACAGCTTTTTATATCCAATTTTTAGCTAACTTAACCAATCAGAGATAGCGTCACTTGCTATTTTTGGACAAATTCATTTTAATTAGATCTCTAATTTATTTTCAACTAAATTATTTTTCAACTGAAAAGTTTAATCCTTTTTCCAGACACTTTTGTTTTAAAAAAAAAATAGACTTAATCCTTATTTCCTTTCTTTTTTTTTTTACATCTAGGTAACATTTCAAATCTTTGAGCTTCCTTCTTTAGATCTTAAGATAAGACAATTTCAAAATTAGAGTTCCCACCCAAATTAAGCTCCCAAAGTGGCAAACAATCATTTACAAAAAAAACAAAATTGCTACAAAGATAGATATCTGATTAAACAGATTTCCTCTTTTAACATAAAATTGTACAAAAAAATAATTTGACAGATTTAATCCTTCCTTTTCTTTCAATATTTAATAAATGTAAATTTCAGTATGTAATGTACACACATCCTTCATTATTTCAAATCATTCATAAACTAACATTAAATAATATAATTGCTAGCTTAGTAATTATAACCCTATTATTTAATTAAATTTGTAACTTTTAAATCCCAATTACAATTATAGAAAGAAAAATAGAAGCATAGAATAAGATATTAGAATTGATCAAGCATAAGTTAGTTTTAAAGAAAGTTAAAATGTTGAATATTTGAAATATAAAACAATTAAATAGTTTACACATACACTGCCTATACGTATGCATTATAACTTTGCTTTTTAACAGAAAATTTAAATATTAAATGTGTGTGCTGCTCTTTTTGAGATTTATTAACACACAAACAAGTAAAGCACATAATTGTTGTCCCACTCTCTCTCTGTTTAAAGCTTTTAGAACTGGACCTTGTAGGGTTTAAACTTGGATGCCCTACAACTTCCTTTATGGTTATATAAAAATGTGATGATGATTTACACTTTCTTACATGCACATTACTATAAATTTGGCTAGTGACCAAATTGTAATGGCACAATATATATATATATATATATATATATATATATATAAACTGCCAGTACTAATTGTATATATATATATATATATATATATATACATACAATTAGTACTCAGTTTTATATTAAGATAACCAATCTTTATACTTTAATGAGTGCTACTTTAGCACTAAATACTTATATTGGTGATTATTTATCTTTTCAACATGTGTGTGATCAGGTGAGTCAGCAATATAAGACAGCACTGAGAGTTGTAGGTCATGTGAAAGTCTGAGTTTGAATACCACATATATTATATATATAAATGCAGGTGTAAGCCTGTACAATGTATTAAAATAGTTATGCAGAATATTCACATGCAAAGCTCAATTTGATTTAAATACACATTTTAACTATCTTCACATTAATGCTTTTCATATTTTTTTTTTGTTTAATTGTTTTTTTTAAATGTAGATTTTAAAATATGTTTTTGATTTAATAACCTAATTAATTTAATGATTAAACGATTATAATTCTTAAATTAAAAAAAAATTTAAACGATTATAATTCTTCATGTCGCAGCTCTAATACCACAGTACCAGTGGATTTTAAAAGATATAAATTAATATTGCTTTAGTCTAGTAATTCCAAACAAAATTATTCTTGTTAAAACTTTCAAACAACCTATTAGTTGATCCTCTATGACTATTCTAGTATGTGGCAGGTAAAACTATATTCATGTTCTAAATTCCTGAAAAAGAATCATATGATCAGTTACTCAAAAGATCAAGTGATGTTCAAGCATCCAAGTAAAATGACTAAATACATAGATCCATTCGATTGCTCAAATTGAAGTGTTGGTTGTAATTTCCTTCATTAAAAATTAACCTAGAAACCTGAACTTTGAATCTGCACTCTTCCCCCTGCACTAAATGGTTCAGGATTTCTGAACACTGCTTTCACTTCATGATAATAAAAAAAAATTTCATTTCACTTATGACTATTAACAAATTCTGTCTGCACTATTTTTTTTTCTATGATTAATATAAAATACATGCTTTAAGAACAATAATTCATTCTATTTGTCATTTCTAGAGCCATCTATTGTAAGCTTAAATACTCAATAGTTATTAAATACTTTTGCCAAATAAATCCTCAGGTTAGTTTCTAAACATTGGCCTTTATCAGTGATGAGCATTGGATTTACACATGCACACTTAGCAAACATTTTCTATACTATCCAAACTCATGACCTGAAATTGCAGAGAGATTTGGATGCAAGTTCACTTGTTTATAGCTATATAGATCTAAAAATAGGCTCTTAACTATATATTTTAGCAATCTCAGTTATATAGTAACTTGGAACCTTTGACAAAGGTGATTTATTCAAAGCAAAGACTTCATTTTTTCATACCTAAACAATACTGAACCTGTTTAGTCAAGCATAGATACTTAAGTATTTTATATCATGCATTCTTAAAAGCATTTCAAAATAATGCTTACATTTGAAATTACCCTTTTTAGAAGTTTTTTTTATTGATATCAATATATGTCATAATATTATATGGCTCTAATAATCTAAAATGTCAGATAATTTATTTATCATAGACTCATTCCTTGCCCTAGATATATCTTATTTGCTATTTTATATAATTTCCATATCTATGATAATATATATATATATTGAATTTTCTTCCATAAAATTTTGAAAATATTTAATAAATGTTTTACCAATCTCATTTTTTTTAACTTAATCATTACTGGTCTCTAATTACTATGTCCTACGCTTTTTGAATATCTAAAAAAAGAATTATCAGATTTACAATTTACAATTAAAATTTGTATATTTCAGAATTCTATTCTTCTATAACTAGTTAAATTTTAATCACCCCGTTCTCAATATTTTTCGAACATGAGAAGCTGGACGGTCATGTGTTCGAACCCTGCAACCCCAAAATAGTGTGCTCCGAAGCCAACGATTGTAAAAGAAAGATCAAGAAGGCGTACTTTATTATCAATGATAACAACGCGATCAATAGACGCGACACGTGTTTTGCTATTTCAAGAAAATGGACAAAGTAATTTACATACACATTTGCATATATTATTATTTAGTAATTTTACAGCAATGGTTTATAACCTAATTTGGCTATGAATATGAGGGAAAACCTCGAAAGTACTAGAACTAGATTAATTTAATTTAATTTAATTGGTTTTTGTTACTACTTTCAGCTTCTTCTTCAGCGTGTTAAAGCGCTTATACATACTATAACGTTTTCTTTTGTAATCTTTTAACACTTTGAAATCAAATACTTTCCATTTTTACAGTGATAGTGAAATATTTTAACAAAAAATGTGAGATAGATAATGAACTACATAAACTAAAAATTTATTGGCCAATTGTTAGCTAAAAAAATAAATCTCACTTTTGGGCTCAAACACGACTTGACCTCCAGATAGATTCAACTACATATTTATTTTCATTTAACAACAACTTTTTTAAAAGTCTTTACTTAATTACTGAAACAATTTTACTTTTTAAATCATTCAATCTTCTGGCAGTTATTTCTTTCAATGTTTATATTAACTTTTCCTTTGAAATAAGGTTTTCTTTATCCGTTTTTTTTTAATAAAAAAGTTATACTCATTTAATTTAGTCTTTATTGCTGTTAAATTTTGGAGAAGCTTTTCCTTAAAAACCTAGAATCAACTCTAATTAATTAATTTTTGTTTATTGCACCACAATTTTTTAATACAAAGAGTATGATGTATAAACAATATAAACAAACAATAAACTAGATTAATAATAAGGTAAAGATAAACTATAAACACAGTATTGATAAAAGAATAATACAGCCCTCATAGTTAATGAGGAATAAATCAAGGTGTATTTTTGTTTTAAAATGCGCGGCCTGGTCTCATCTGACCAATCCAAATTAGTAGAAGAGTATTTCTTTAAATCTAAAGATATATATTTTTATTTATTAATCAAAAATGGAAAAGTTATCCAAATTGTTTCTGAAACAACTATTTGCAAAAAAATTATTGGCTTGTTTAAATTCTTGGCTATCCAAAATAAATAAATAAATGGCGAATTACGCCCATTTTCGAATAGTAGGCAAATGGATAACCTGTAAATGAATGTCTTTTCAAATTAACTGTAGAAAATTAATAACACCAATAATTTTAGCTTATTTTTTTTGAATATATGCTAATTACAAATGAAGTATATTAAGTTTTCTATTAAAAAATAATTCTCAAAGTAATAACTCTTTTCCTAAAAGTATGTGATTCTAAAGCACTTATTGATTTCGAGTTTTGATGAAAAATATAATAAATATAAACTAATTAAATGCACCAAGCCGGCTTTCAGAAAACACTGTCAGAATCATAGTGTTGAGAAAAGTTATGCAGTACAGGTTTGCTTATATAACTGATGTAATGTAATATGTAAATGAGGTACAATATGCAAATAGGGTAATTAGATATTCCATTTTTTTGGACAATGGAACACACAGATTCTTTTGGTTGATAGAATATGGACTCTTTGCAATTTCCCATGCTGCTTTGTATTTTCTTTTGCTCTGAAAGGGATGATAGGAAAAGAAAATACAAAGAGGCCCATGAGTAATTGCAAAGGATCCACATTCCATCAACAAAAAAATTTATGTTACATTGTCCAAAAAATGGAACATCTAAGTACCTTATTTGCATATTGTACCTCATTTACATATTACATCACATCAATTCAAATGTGCTGTATACTTTAGTCAGCATAGGATTCTGGCAATGTTTTGCTGAAAGCTGAACTCAGTGCATTTAATTAGTTGATATTTATTATACCTTTTCATCAGAATTTGAAGTCAATGAGTGTTAAGAATTACTTAAAATAAATGGAGATATCTAGGCAAAACAGACTACAATTAAATGGTAAAACTTGATTATTGATAATTTACTATTGGTTATTATAATCTTCAATACAATATATTCTAAGATCTCATAAGATGTATAATACTGTGTGGTTTAGTGAAGGATAGTGTATTAGGCTCTGGATTAAGTAATCCTGGGAGTGATTTGCCAATGCTGGCCCTTTTGATATTCAAACTTGTTAAAAACTATTTGATTAAACACACTGAGTTTTTTTCAAATTTTGTTGATATTTTAATAACATAAAAACAATTTAATTTAAATATAATATTAAGTTTTTCTAATGAACTGCAAGATTTAATTCAAATATATATATATATAATGTAATATTCAAAATAATCATTTTTCTTATCTTGTTTGTAATTAGTTGTCAAAAACATTTCTGACATTGGCTAAGATAAAAGTTTAATCCATAGCTCTATTTATTAACAGGATCTGAGCATGTTTTTGGCTAAAGAAGCGAGATTCTAAAGTGATATCAGCTACTGCTAATAAATAAAGATATGACACAAATCTTTCCCTTAGCTAACAAATCTGTCTTCTCTAACCAAAAGCACACTCAACTACTGTTAATAAATAAAGATATAAAATAAACATTTCCTTAGCCAATGTTAGAAACATTTTCAGCAACTAATTAAATATATACATGTTTTTAGCCCCTGAGTGACTTAATCATTACCATGCAAAAGATGTTTAAATATAGTGAGAAAGTAAAAAGTCTAAAAATTATACTTGTTTTTAACTTTCATTTATATATAACTTTTAAAAAAAATCCAACATTTATCACATTCATTTCAACATCCAATAATAAGCCCTTTACAAACAACTCACTGAGAGAAGATAAGTATTCTCAAGACAATTGGCTTTTAAGTTTAGATAAAGTTAAGTAAATAAATGGATTTTCAAAAAGTATCAAGTGAGCTCACAGGTCTAAAGATCTGAAATCAATTAATAGCTGTCACTAGATCTACAAACAGGAAGAAAAATATTTAGTAGCTAATAATAAAGAAAAACAAACAAAATAACTGCTTAGATTAAAATACCACGTTATGAATATATATCACTTTATTTTACACATGACAACTAACCTGCATACTTTTATAATAAGAAGAAAATGACAAAGCTCAAATTTGTAGTCTAAAAAAATTAAAAATATATAGACTTAGAATATGTATGAAAAATAATCATATAGACAGTTACTTAGGAGTTCATATGATGTTCAAATTCCAAGTAGTAAATTGCGGCAATACTTTTGTTTAGTTAATCAAGCTGCAATACTCACAAACTTTTGGCTCTTTTAAATGTTATTTTTAAAATATGAATAATAATATTGTGATGTTGAGGCTCATTAATGAAGGCTAAAGGTGGGCATAAGTAGAAGTGAACAGTTAATTCTGTGGAAGATTAACTGGTGCATGATAACATTTTTAGTTCAATTTTGATTGTGAAAAATAATTTGATTGTGATTTTGAGATAGGTGTTTTGCTTTAAAATTGCTGATGTCAACAAAAAAATTAAGAAATTCTCCTAAATTGAAAAGAGGTCAATAGGCTTTCAAAAGAAAACAATTTATTAAAAATGTTGCAGAACATGGTAGCAGCAGTAAACTGTGAAAAAAATTCTAGTGTTAGTGGGTGCTTTCATTGAATGAACAAGATTTCATAATTTAAAAAATGTCTTAACCATGATTTAAAAAAAACAACAGAAAAATGGGTATTACATATTTCCAGAAATGCAGAAAATAGACCAAAAGAAGTAAACTATAGTAACCGAATCATTAGTTGCTTCGGTGATCAAGTGATACTAGAACAGCACAAACAATAGGTTACGTTTCAATATAAGAATGTTTAGCTCTTGAATCTACCAGTTTTCCATCCTAAACTACACAGGATGGGAACTGAACTTATAATCAACAATATAAACAATTACAAAATAAATTGCCTATTATTGATTGTAGCAATTCAATCATTTGATTTATTATTATTATTATTATTATTATTATTATTATTATTATTATTATTATTATTATTATTATTATTATTATTATTATTATTATTATTATTATTATTATTATTATTATTATTATTATTATTATTATTATTATTATTATTATTATTATTATTATTATTATTATTATTATTATTATTATTATTATTATTATTATTATTATTATTATTATTATTATTATTATTATTATTATTATTATTTTAATCCATCACTATCACAAGATATGTTTATTATTTTAACTCTTTAAATGTTAATTGAGTATTGATGTTTGTTTGGTGATTTTATTTGATTAATCAAAATACATTTAATACATTAAAGCTTTCAATATCTTTTTTTTTTTATTTACTCAGGATAGTTTTTTTGAACACAACCTATTTAATTTATTTCTTACAATACAGCAAAAAATAAATTTATTAATTTCCTCATCAATTATTCATTTTAACTCACTTTTCTAGTCATATCTGCCTAAATAAGTTTTTACATTTTCTTCCATGCCTCTTATATAAAAAGCCATCTGTCTTTTCTCTTTTTGTAATTATATGTCAACTATTTCTATCATCTAATATTAATTGTTAAATAAATGTTTTTAGAAAAAAAAATTAAACTTTATTTAACCTTTGCAAAAACATTCAACTGACATTAATAGCATGTAGATTAATATATAACACAATGTTTCAAATATTTTTTCTTCTTCAGGTATTGCTGGCTTGACCAATGACAGTACTAGCAAGGAAATCAAACCTGGGACATTTAGATTGATGAATATTGAATTTAAGGCAATGCTCTAATTAACTAGGCTATTTGTAACAGTCAGTAGAAATTCAAATAGTTATCTATAAGAGTTGTGATTTTTTCACTTTTTTCTCAAGGGCAAGACCAATAAGTGGTTGCCAAATATCATGTGAGCAACTTCAAAGGCAAATAACCTAACCTCAAATGATAATTCATAATATTTGGAGACCATTTATTAACTTTGCTCTTAAGAAGAAAATGGAAAAATCAGAAGGACCCTCATAGATAAATATATAATATTTCTACTGACTGTTGCTCTTGATGAAGTAGCATAGTTGGTTAGAGCGTTATCTTAAATTCAACATGAATCTAAAGAATACTGGCATGATTCCTATCATTAGTGAGCCAGAAATTACTAAAGGAGGGAGAATATACCTCCTAAAACAGTGTATTATATATTAATCTATGTTCTAGTACTAATAGATGAAAGTATTTGAAAAGTTTACACAGAGTCTAAACTCTCTATACAGTAGTCCCACTCAGTATAAGCCAGAGTAATCAATGGATGCAAGAAGATTTGTGCATAAAATACCTATTTAGTGGCTACTCATTCAATATCCTCAGACTAATGTTTAGTTTGTGGCTTTCATCAGTGAGAAGTCCTGGATCTGAGAGCATTGGACCAAGATCTTGGGATCTAATGTAACCCTCCAGCAGCCAACTACTGTGTTAGCTAACTATAAAGCTTTGAGTCCAAAATAAAAACACAATAATGTTTTCAATTCAAGCTCATTAGCTTTTATTGTTGTTTAAATCTGAACTCAGTTTAGCATCTATATTTTTTGATGTCATTGGTTCTTTAACAACCACAGTTACCATAATTCTATTGGGCAGCTACTGTATTGAAATTTTAACCTCTATGTAAACTGCTCATGTAAGCATATGGTGATCATGTGATATTTGAAAAGTTTAAATAAAGTTTGATTTTTTTCTAAAACTTTTTAACAATTAATATTAGATGATAGAAATAATAAGACATAATTACAATTAAAGGATCACAGCACAAACTTTCAGACAAACATTTTTCTTTCCTCATTATATTTCTATACTATATAAAACCATATTTTGAAGTTCAAAATTTAAGAGTCTACCAAATAATCAATTTTTTTTTTTTTAAATCTCATTTAAAACAATGTGATTGTTATTTCTTTTTTTTTTTTTTTTGGCAAAATCATTAATAACTCATTTAGTTCATCTGATTTATTTCTTTTTTTTTTTTTTTGGAAATAAATAATTAGTAAAATTTTTCAACATATTTTTTTTCTCAACTATTAGATTATATATATACAAACGCATATAATCTTATGCCTATTCTTATATTTATTTCAGTATTAACTTCTTTTTCTGTTATTTTTTAGTCATAATCATTCTATTTTAAGATATTTGAAACTATATGTGTTAAATAAATTGTTAAAAAGCAGGTTTTATGACTCTAAACGAACTATTGAAAAGCTTTAATAAAAATTATTGCAACATCTTCTTTACATAACATGAATTCTGATATTAGGGCACGTTATTATTATTTGGCAATAAATTAAAATTATCAGAATTTATTGCTAATCAGTTTGAAATATTAAAGAATAATAAATTTAACAATAATAGATTGTTGATACTATTTTTTCTTCCATCTTCAGAAATCTAACCCACATTCATAAAATTATAAATATTCTTTATGCATTTCAAGATCACACAATATATTTGATTCATACAATAAATAATTTCAGGCCATATTTCAACAATATATAAAAACAGGTGTTTACTTTTAGGCCAATAAATTATTGAATCTAGTATTCATGCCCGTGTCTCCAATCTCATACTTAGTCATCTAAATAAATTAGTTACTGAAAAATTCTAAAGTAAAACTAAACTACCTTCATGTTAATATCTTCATCAGACCATTAAGATAATAATCACCAATTCCATTTTTGAAAGACTACTATCTTATTAGGGTCTGCAAATGAACTCGTCTGGTGAAAGTAGAGTATTGATGATTAGAATTGTTAAAATTTATACTTGGGAAACATTCTCTTGGCTATTATTTCCAGATATTACAACATGATTAATCAGTTATGAAGACCTAAATTTTACTTTGTGTTAAGCTCTGTATTACTTTCATAATTAACTTAAGTTTCAAATCTTATTTATACCATTAAATTTTCTAACTTTATTTTTTTTCACTGGTTGTGTAAATTTCTTGTCTCAAGATATTGTTTACTTTGATCTGTGTAACAATTTAGATTTGATGTTGTTGTTTAATATTGTAATGGTATATAATATGCCATTACATTATTTTAAATTAAAATAAAAAAATCGTAAATAAAAATTGATTTATTAAAAAGAAAAAACTTAACTTAAAAACTGAAAATTAAAAGTTGTTTAACGTATATATATTCACACAGATGAAAAACTTTAAAAGTATTTTTTCTTTTTTTTAAAAAAGTATTTGAACGTACTTTTTTTATATATATATAAAAAAAAGTAAAGATTGATATTTTTTAAAATAGAAGTAAATGGTTTCTATCATGTTTAATCTAAGAAAATGGAAATGATTGTTTTTTTTAATTAAATGATTGTTCTAAAGCAAACTAGTCCTTGGGGCACTTAAAATAATTTAAAAGATCAGATAAGAGAATAAAAAGAATTAGCTTGACCAATGGAAGCACCAAGCCACAGCACGGACCAAAAAGAGACTCTAGGATTAGTGATGTCTTGCTCGTTGAATCCGAAAATTTGCAGATATAATAAAAATATAAAAGCCCAAAATATTATTATTAAAAATAATTGTCATCTTAGATGCTGACTATTAACCTATATATGAATGGTAGTTGTATTGCAGATTTTGCAATGTAGGAGTCTGCAATAGATTTAATTTCTTGACATCCAGCTGAGGCCTCCCTATGACAGTTATGGACCAAAAGGAATGGCAAGTAGCGGCTTCATTTTAAAGAGGACAAGCAATCTAATAAGTGATCATGAAGATGGACCTCTACATCTGCAGAATCCAGAAAGTATAAACTTTTTCGGTTATCTAATAGGAACTTTTTCTGAATTTGCAAAAAATAAATAATCAATCCGTAAAAAAAAAAAGTAATATAAATAAATGGACTCTTATCTGACCAAGAATAGAACTCTAAATCAATTATTAATATTTATTTTATATGAGTTTGCTATTTTAATCATTTCCATTTTTTATTATTTTTTATTAATATGTATTAATTAAATCATTAGAATGTATTTAAATTTAGGTTGGGTGTGGATGGCTATATAGATTTGTTAAGTTTGTTAGTTTAAGAGAGGGTTAATCTTGGGTTAGTTGTTTTGCAGTTAAATTGGGTTAATGGATTTGATATATTGGTGTAATTAGTAAATGTAGTATGAAGTTCCGCTATGTGCAGGATCATATATACACCGCACTTGGGCAAAATAAGTTCGATTTCTCTTAATGACCATCAAAGCAGACGTATTCCCTGCTCCTTGGATCACCACTTTAGCCTATGGAAAGAGATAGTAAAATGGCAAAAAGGACTGCAATCCCTTCCTATGGAGTTTTTTTTATTGTTCTTCTTGCCAGGCAGATGTAACATTCTCGTACTGGGTGAGAGATAATCTCTTCTCTATAACCATGCTGTTCAGATGTGCATTCCTGACAGTATGGTATTGTGCTGTCGTATTCATGCTGCATTGAATACATCGATATATCAGATGGATTGGCATTGGTTTGACTGTGAACTTTTGGCCTAGAATTAAATAAGGGCTATAGGATATTTTCTTTTTCGAACAAATCCGTATAGTGTATCTATACTCAACATCATAAAACAAACTCTTATTAAAATCCATCTGTGCGGATTGTTTAAAATAATAATTTAAATTTAAAAAATAATATTTAAATATAAACAAGATAAATTTTATTCCTCAATTTTAAATATTTATATATATGTGTCAATAAATCTTGTTGTGTGTGTTATTTCTGGCAGTAGCTTATTTATTTGTTTTATTGAAATCTTTTTCATTAAAATATATTTTAGGAAGTTATATTAAGTTTCTGCATCTCCATGAACTAGTGGCATGGGCTAACGGTCAGAATAAAATATATATGTAAAAATGTGAATCTTTAACTTATGTATCTGCCTACTATATAAATTTTCCAGATTCCAATAACCTGGTGGCACCCTGTAGCACAGATACAGCAAGATTTTATGATCACCCTGACCATTATAATATGTTACTTTGTATAATTAAATAAGTAAGAAATCTTAAGTCTAAACTATGGATGTGTCTACTAATTGTAAAAACATTTAATTCTTTTCAGTATATATGCATGCACAAAACACACTTAAATTTCCTACTTAGTGTATTGCAGTGAACTCTTTTATATAAAAACTTTTTCATATTCCATTTTTCTTTAAACATGGTGGAGAGAACATGCATCTCCTTAAGCCATATGAATATTTTACATGTTTGTACAATATGTGTTTGGGCAGCTAAAATGCTTAAACTTTATAACACTGTTATTCATCTTGATATTAAAAACAACGTAGGCTGTATGCTATTCATTAATATACACCCGGGCTTCGTTTTATGCAGATTTATTTAATGCAATTTTGAAGTTATGCGATTCATGTTTCTTCTTAATATCTTTGTATGTGGCTTTCTTTTATGTGATAAAAATTATTAGATCAGAAGTCGAGCTCCAATAATGCACTATTACTTTAAATATTATAAATTTTGCATACTCACATCATGTTTAAAGTAATAGTGCATTATCGGAGTTTGATTTCCATCTAATAATTTCAATATTTTCAGCGCTTTATAATAGTACTGTAATAGATTTATGCAATAAAGAAGTTCATAATTCACTTAAAATCAGGATTTCCCCATTTTATATACACACATTAACTTTTACAAGATTATAATGTAAATCTGTTCAAACATTATAGATGCCTAAACTATATATGTTGTTGTTTTTGCATTTTAAATCACGTTCTATTTTTGCTTTTTTAAAAAAGAGTACGTAATCAATTAATCATTTAGTGACCACAAGTTTATTTTTAAAAGGTGAATAACAGCAGTGGGCACAATTAAATTTGACAATTAAAATCTGATTTTTAATCGTAATTAACAATTTAAAAATTGTGTAACGTGATCTTAAATTAATGTGATGTAAAGCAATGAAATTTGATTTTTAAACGGAATTGAAAATTAAAAAATTAAAGACAAAAATAAGAATTTAATTTTTAATTGTTAGTTTTAATTAAATTTTGAGTCGGTGTCTTTTTATTATCATAAGTCTAAATTCTCATTTTAAACTTTTAGTTTACCCTAATGGAGAGGAACAAACACCCAAGAAAATGAATTTCTTTGAAAACAAAAATTTCAATTTTAGATTGCTTAGTGAAATGGGAAGGATCAACAGCGATTGGAAAATGTTTTAGTTATATTTCCTCTTGACTTCGTTTAAGGAGAAGCTACTGTACCTCATATCACATCACATCATGATGAATCTGATGTCTCAAATAGCGATAATAATTAAAAAACTGTACATGTATGAAAAAAATGTAAATTACGTATAAAAATATATTGTTTTGAATAAAATTAAATACTGTAGTTAATAAAATAAGTAAAAAAAGTTTGTCTTGTATCACTTTTTTTCAAATTTGAAATTTTTTATTAGTCATATTTTCTTTTTTTTTAATGCAAATTTTAAAGTAATTATACGTTGTTGCTTTGCTTTTATACAATTTTTGGAAAATTACAGTACGTATCTCTCATTTTTCAAGGTAAGGTAAGTCTATTTTTGTGTGATTTCTTTTGTGCGCATTTTCTGAGAAACCTATCTACCGCATAAAACAAGACCCAGGTGTATAGCAATAAAAAGTACAATGTTTTATTTCTATCACAGTTGATTTCTTTAAAAATATGGCCTTTAGCCATATTGAAAAGTTATTGTAAGCAGTAATATTGACACATAATGAACAATTCAAAAACTATAAACATATTAAAGCTTTACCTACATATTAATATTGATGTAACCATCTCTAGATAGTTACCTATATAAACTATATTATTAATCTTTTCTTCTCATCCTATTTTAATTTCTACTGTTTACAGCCACTATTTCTTTACCATAAATTGCAATCGATTTTTATTATAAGTTCTCATTCATATAACCTGCCATTGTATGGTAATATCATTTTGGCATCATGTGTTCATGATTTTCGCCCATGTAAATAAATCCTTAATTTTTCTTGTAACTATAAGTATATATTTAAAAGGAATTAAAGGTTGTTTTAAAAGAAGAATATTTATTATGGAGTAATGTTTAAAATATAACTTAAGCAACTAGATATACTTTGAAAAAAATTTGGATTTTCTGGTTTAAATTGAAAGCATTATCTAAACAACAAGAAGTTTTTACAAATCACTTTTAGATGCATAAATAATAAATTTGCCAAATATCACATTATTATCTCTGCTTACATATAAAATGCTATTTAGAACAATTTTCTTGATACTACTAATCTATTTTAAGCTTGAATAATTCAATGAATTCTAGATGGCAGCACTTTTTATACTATCCACATGTAGCATCCAGATTGGATATATTAGGATCAACAGATTTAAATCATAATACTATCTAGCATCCATTGATTATTCAAACTTTGAACAGGTAATTCTTCAGCAGTGTGAAAAAATTGCTCCTAATAGAATGAATGCCATATAAAAAAGTATTTTTCAAGTGTGTCTACAATAATTTGAAACAACAACATCAAATTTTTTTATAACTAAGATATATTCATTTCAATTTATAAATATTTTGAATTGCATTATATAGGTTTTTTTATATTATTATTGGAATTTTTTTTTTTTTTTTTAAAAAGATGTAACATGAGATTTTCATTAAGCTAAACATTAATACTAATAAAATTATACAAATTATTCAAAAATAAATTTTAAAAATGTTAGTCAAAATAAAGCTCTTTAATAACTTAAAAGCATTAACTATTTCAAAATTTTATTAGCAACTGATTTAAAACATAATATTAAAAAAAAAAAATTCAAAGCAAAATATTAAATACTCAATTTTATAATAATGCTTTCTTATTTATTGCAAAAATATTAAAAAGACTGTACTTTTAAAAAATATATAATAATTTCTAGGAATTGTGTCAACAATATGCACAAGCATCAGTCCAGTTTGTCAACACCCTTGGCTAATGGTTGTATACCTAACTTGGTTTTGGTCAATATTTAATCAAAGAGTTGAACAAGTTTAGAAAAATTTCACCAAAGTACTGAATACTGTTTAAAAATAACTGGAATATTGAACTGATAATTAGTTGAAATTTACACATATTTAGAATGATAGTTTTTACAAGATATATATGATTTAGCAAATTAAAAATGCTGACTTCTGAAATAGAAGTTATTTTGAAGTAAACAAGGAAAAAATATGAGAGGAAACTGATGCATATAAGTAGAATGAAATAATCAATCTGGATATTGCAAATAGGTATAAAATTGGTTATCAATCATAATATTAGATGTATAACATCAGAATGTGTCATTAGTTTAATAATATGGATAGCTCACATAATTAAATTATCAACAATAAGAATGTGTTTTAATTTCTTACTTCTGCCCTAAAAATCATAGCAGATAAATTGAACTACTTAGGAAAGGTTTAAAGTGAAATTCCAAAACACCATTTCAGATTCAGATTCACTTTCTTGGTTTAATTGAGATATTTTAACATTGGTACACCCAACACCATTTGACTGACAATTATAAGATAATTTGCAATCAATAGAACTCAGTTTTTAAATTGGTATATAAATAATAATAATAAACAATATTGTAAGGTTTTGTCATTTCTGGTGTTTGAGGTCATATGACTTCCCAAGTAATTAACCATTCGTTATTATAATAATAAATTATTTTCATATAATTATAGGTACGATAAAGCCTGTACTGTAGAAAAAAATTCATATATAATTTTATTATAAAGTTTAGTGATGAATATATATTTAAAATATAATAAAAGAAGTAACTCGGTTTGGTTTCTAGGAAAAACAAAAAATTACTTCTATGAGTTATTTTATAGCTTCCGTAAATGAGTTAAAAATATAAATTAATCAGCTAGTCGTACATAATTGTCATTCCTGCAAAATCAATGTATCTTTAATAAGCCTGAATTTATTGTAAATAATCGTAAATATGTAAATAATCTTTTATATTTTCATCTTTAATCATACTAATTTTGAAATAAAAAAGGTATAGTGAATCATGTGATATTCTGTTTATTGATTAAATTCTTATTTTGCAATTTGTAATTAATCTAATGGCAAGAAAGTAGATCAAATTTTTATTTTTTGTAAAGAATAAAATGCAGTTTTCTAGCAATAAAAACAATCTTTACACTAACAAGGCAAAACAACGTTATTGATTTTTGAGTTCAAGATTCAACAGATATACACACTGCGTATATATATATAATAAATACCAGTTTATTGTTGCAACATAAAGAAAATTAAAAGTCCGCCAGCTATCTACTGATCATTTAAAGGGTCAGTTTATTGAAGTAAATCTTGCTACAGCGATCTATGCTTTTTAAACGACCATTTGATATCTTACAATAGAATTATTTGCTTATATAACAAATGTTTCGTTAATTGAAAAGTAAAAATGACTACAATAACGTTTTATTCATTTTCCCTTACTATTGACGACATCACATTTACTACGTGAATTTTAATTCTGCACAACTGATGAACAAGTATTGTTAGGATTAACTTTATTCTTTTGTAGTGGAATTCTGGTTGGCAACAGTAAATAGACTATGGGGAGATTATCACCACAAAGAACAGTAAAAAAAGGTTTCCTT
Source organism: Epiperipatus broadwayi (assembly GCA_028023455.1). NCBI lineage: Eukaryota > Metazoa > Onychophora > Udeonychophora > Euonychophora > Peripatidae > Epiperipatus > Epiperipatus broadwayi. The sequence continues at coordinate 736,730 of JAQFVV010012572.1, read as the reverse complement.
TATTTGTCCATATAAGCTTACATTAAGAACACAGTTACTCAGTTTTATATAAACGTAAGCAAAAAAACTTGTAATAAACAGCTGTACTGATATTTAGCCTATCTTACTGAGAATAAAAATTAAATATATGAGGGGAAAAACAGTTTTAGCTTGAGTATCGAATTATAAGGACTGTGTCAGATGAAATGTAACCACTTTTACTTTTAGTATCATTATATCTTAGAACCTAATTATTTATTCAAAAAAGGAAAACTTAATACTACAATAATGGGAAACAACTCCTTTCTAACATTAGAAATTATCAACGAAGGGTGTAGATATGATTTTGTACCATAAAATAATAAGTATGAACATAAATGAATTATATATTCTGAAAAAAAAAAAATCTTCACACATACGAATTATAAACAAAAAGAAATCTTGCAAAGAAAATATATTTTTTTTTCAAGTAAAAATAGAAATTAATTTCTCTTTCAGCTGAAGTAGCTGCAGAATACGCAATAATTTGTGATTGCCAGAGTTAAAAATAGAGGACACCAATTTTAATTAACAAGCTGGAGAGGAAGTCACTCAATGAATATTGAATTATATCGTTTGATTGCACTGTATGTTTTAGTTCAATAGTAGAATTGTGGGATCAAGAACTAAAGATTTCTGAATCAATTCTCATCTGAATAAAGTAGCAAAAATTCTGTTCAATACTTTGTCTGAAGAGTAGTATTATATAAAGATTAAATGTGACTATTAAAAACAAAGAAAAAAACCATTTAGAGTCATTTGGGAAATGTGAAATAAAGTAGTAAAATTATTAAGATATTAAAAGGAAGAAGATAATAATTTGGGAAATACTGATCTAAACTTTTAGATTGATTAACTTCACTAAAATATCTTTAGTCCAATCCTCCATATACATTTATCTATTGGCCCCAGAATTAATTTATTTCAGTGATAATCACACACACAACTTACATATATATATAGAGAGAGAAAGAATAAGTGATAGAAAATGAATTTTGTTGATACAAAAACAATTTTAGTACTAATGATAATGATCTTTAATGGTTATTTAAAATAAATGTAAATACAATAAAATGCAATAGCTATGATGTATATAAAATGTAATCTAGTCAATCTAAATATTCATTGTATTACTTTATTCTTTTTTACAATAAAATTTATTATCAATTAATCTAATTATTTCATTGGTTATTTTAATAACTTTGCATAGTGAAGACTACATAAGGTACATATTGATTATATATATATATAATACATATTTTGCGGGTTCATCCGTGTTAAAAACTTTTAATATTAATATACTGACGTTTCGACTTGGTCACACAAGCCATCCACAGAGTTATAAAAGGTAGAAAGACGGTTGTAGAGGCGCTACAATCACTGATTTGAATAAAATGTTAAAAATTCCACCAAAAGCAAAAAATGTTAAATTTAGGAATGTTTTTTAAAAAAATCTTTCCAAATAGGAGGAAGTTTACATGTATCATCTCGCTTATTGATACAATCTGGCCTTTTAATAGAGAAGCCATTGAGATACTTAAAAGGCCAGATTGTATCAATAAGCGAGATGATACATGTGGATGGCTTGTGTGACCAAGTCAAAACATCATTATATTAATATTAAAAGTTTTTAACATGGATGAACCCACAAAATATGTATTTTATATATTTAACCCATGCAAATCTTCGTTTTAACATATATATATATTGTAACCTAAAAAAGAGAGAACACAAATGATGATCCAAATTCTAACTTAAACAATGAATAGAGATCCGAGGCATGAGCAAGCTAACTGATGGTGTATATAAACAGAACATTGGTCAAACAACAATACAACATAATGTATAAGCTAAAATCACATGTAATAGCCCAGCTCAATGGACTTATAAAATAAATTCTATATGCTACAGTAAAGTAGAGGTAAGCCTTTATAATAAATTATGAAAATACAAGCAATATTATTACTAACTCAAAAGAAGGAGAATCTCAACTCATTCTAGCACCAATAAAAGACTCTTCATACTATGTGCATATGCCATTGAGATTATGTTTAAATTTCTTTCTCCTATAAATATCTACTACAATTACCACTTAATCTATCTCTTCAGTATCTTCCAAGCATCTCCTTGCTCTAATCAGATGAAATCATTATATTTAGTTCTTAAAAATTTAGAAATGTTATTTGAAAATTTATGCCATGTAAGATCCATCTTTTGAATGTAATTTCTTTATTACTAAAATAAATTTAAATAATATAGTTCACAAAATTAAATTGAACTATATATCAGGGCAAGATGATCTAATTTTAATCATAAAATAAATTCTTTTTGATTATTTACATTTATTCTACATTGAATGATATTCTAACAAACAAAATAAGACAAACATTTACCCCTAAATTAATAATAACATTATTAATTTAAATAAAACAAAAATATCTTAATTTAGAATAAGTTAAATAATAATCTAGAATGCCAGCAAAATTCCCCATAGCCATTTTAAATGCATAGACTAAACATCCTCAAGCATATTCTAAATTTGAATTAATAAATATGATTTAATATGGAAAATAGTTTTGTAATAAATGGGCACAGTGATATTTAAATAAAAAGATTAAATTGGCTGAAATAATCCAAAATGATAAGTCAAATTATAACTAATAAACAACATTTTTTTTAGATGTAATTATAATATCAAATATAATTCAATAAAGTGATTGTTATTAGTTTCAATGTTCATATACTCTTTTAGCATATACACTTAAAATAATTTAATATTATTTTATATAATTATTTAGATTTTTGGGTAATATGTGGGATGATTTTTGGTTGATATTGACAAATGATTATGAGAAATTTCTTAAATAACAAAAAGAAATATTTATTTATAGAAAACAAATACAAAATCACAAATACTAAATAGATTCTGAGTCCACATAACGAAAGACCTTTACAAACATTACTTCCTCAAAATTTATGGTGGAAAGATTATAATTTTTACATCAAGTATAATAAAAAAAAAGTAAATTCAATTGGATTAAACAAATGCAATCCAGCAGATTAAAATAAACTTTCCATTGTTTAATTATCAAAAAGTTCTCACTTCTCAATGCATTCATACAATGTAATAACCTTTATATAAGTAGTGTCCATTTTTATGAATATTTAACATAATAATAATAACTTACTAATCCAATGATAAAGGATTGATAAGACAGATTTATATTGTCTATTTATGCCTAAATACCCTTTAAAATTTTTAAATTAATTATTTATCATATTTCTTCTTATTATTAGCAAAGTTCAAAAATAGAAAACACACATTTACAATGAATTATTCACATCTAAGCCAACTAAGAATGCTATAGAGGTAAGAATGAAATTCTTCAATGTCTTGATAAAAACCATTAAAATGCCAGATAAATCCATGGTAAAATATTACACATGCTTTAACATACTACAAACTACAAACAAAATCCATCTTCAAATAATTAAATAAGGCAAGGTGAAAGGTATGATGGCATAACTCATAAAATGCATCTACTTTTGAGAGATAATAAAGGATATACGACTTTGCCACTAGTCAGGAAAAATAATGAAAATTCACATCAGGAACAAAATATTAAATGGGATTGCCTTAAATAAGAGAGAGCATATGCTATTGCTCCAAAATATATGCATATAAGTATATGTACATTAGCGAGACAATAAATAATAAAAGAAAGAGATAATGCTCCATCTCTAAATATATTGGCATAAATAAGCATCCCTAAATAGAGAAACTAAATGTACTATCTCTGACAAAATACTATAGGTAATAGATATGAAAGATGATAAATAATAATTAGTGCCAAATATGGCTGTATTAACATTAGATAATGAATAAGCATAAAATACATAACAGAAACATACATCTATTTATTCAGTTTACAGCATAACAATATATCTTTATGAATAAATGATTCATATGCAAAAGAGAACATATTATTTTAAAATATGCAAATATAATAGATTGCTATTCTGAGAACTTTTATTTAAAATATTTTATAAATAAAAACAAAAAGCTTATAAAATATAAAATAATATGCACCTGAAATAAAAAACATGATATGCAAAATCATAAATATAATCTTCAAGTCTGTTATACCTGATCCAACATTAATTTTTTTACAAAAATTAAAAGATATCAAAGAAAGAGATTTGAAGTTAGCTCCTCACCTAATAGCAAATTCCACATGGAATCTTATTAATATTGGACATTAAGTAATTTAATGGTTTATAAATGTATTGCCAAATTTAATGTTATTTTATAATTTTTTCTTTATTGTAAACATAGTTAAATAAACCTGTTTTTGATACTAAAATAAAAAACAAAATAAATAAAAGTCCTTTTACTTTCTTCTTTAGTTATTCATTATTAAACTGGAACATGAATAGGAGGAGTCTTGTGGACAGCAAATATATTCATAATAAAATGCAATATAATTATAATATCAAATTTGGAATATAAACTATTAAATATAGAAAGAATTTTTTGTACATCCTTAATAAAATTTCAGATAATTATGCTAGAAAATAATAGGATACATGTAGATATTCATTGACTAAATAAACATCCATGGGATTTTTGATACATATGTATTAAATTGCAGCAAATATTACTTAATATTCGAATACAGGTTTCCAAATTAATTCATCATAGATATTATCTTAACTTGTAAATATTTTGCAGAAATATATTTCTTTAAATTATATTTATCCAAAATTATAAAATATTTAACAGGAAAAAGATTTATATTAAATGTTACATTAATAACAATAGCAGTTTCCATAGCAATGTTTATGGAGAGAAAAGAACTTGCAGGAATTAAATATTATTGTAGGTGTTATAAAATATTTAAATACAGAAAATCATTTAAGTTCACATAAATCTAATACCTTTTAGCAGGTATATTTTATATTTCCTTTTATGAAGTGAAAAAATTCTAAATTTTGCATAATATTTATTAAACACTATATTTCCCATTGATTATTTTATTACCCCAGCCTTGAGAAAATGACTTCTTTTTTCAAAGAGGAGAAAACATTCATAATAAATGAATTCTATTCATGCTGCCATAAACAATAAATAAAATAACAATGCAAACAAAATTATTCATTGAAGTATAACATTACTATTAAATTAAACATTTCTTTTGTAGTCTTAAAATAAATTTTGTAAGTGTCTAATAAAGCATACTCATCATAACAAAATATAGTCATTATCCTATAAATTAAAAGTTCTTTACCAGAAATAAATATATTTTGGATAATGTCTGATATGAATTGAGTGTTTTAAATAAAATATCAGGGTATAATTATCATTTTTATACACGTCATTATTGCTGATAAGAGTTTTAAATATATTATGGCAAATTTAAATTTAAGGCAGACATTCAAATATGCCTTGAAATGGATAATAGTTCTTGCAACATAATGATAGTAATAACAACTGAAATCTCCTAGTGTAAAAATGATGAAAGATAATATTTTAAACATTAGAATAATTAAATGGTATTACCAATAATGCTGGCAGGTATGAAGACTAGTTCCTTGTAGTTTAAATTCAGACAAGTATGCCCAGTTATAAGTTTAGCCCAACATACTTAAACTAAGAAATAATAAAATTTAAAAAAAAAATATACTTTTAAAATATGCTTGCTACAAAGTAAACAATTGAAGTGAAGTGAGAAATATAAAAAAGTAAAATGTAGAATCAATTATCAATTTCACCTTCTTTATAATAGTGATCGTGTGACAACTTTACAATACTTATCATTAACTTTTTAATCTATGATCCCTTTATTGATTAATTCAAATCCACAATCGATTAAAATCAGGGAAAGTTTCCTTCTAAAAATTAATTAATTATTTCTTTGTCAAACCAATTAAAAATTAAATTTTAAAACCACTTCTTTGTTGCAAATAAAATAATTACTTAAAATTTAAACATTAGAATGAAACAAAAATATTACATAACTGAAATTTTAATTGTATCCACAAAAAATCAAATATTACAGATAATATTTAATACATTTTTTTACCAACAAATTTAATCCTGACAAGTTTCTCAGAATAGGTTTAATATTTTTTTTTTAAATTAGGCATTAATAATTTTAAAAATAAATAATGTAAACATCAAATGTAATATTTCCTCATTTATTCAAACATTCATCTATCTATTACTTTAAAAATCTTATCTTTAATCATTAATTTTATTAAACCTTTGTAAGTAAATGAATTTATAATATTGAAATATAATATTATGTCAAAATGAAAATGAACTAGCATATTATATATTTAATTTAAATATCAGGAAAACAAAATATAGGATTTAAATCTGGTTTCAGAATTTAAAATTGATATGAGCTTTTAAAAACCTTTGAAGTGATTTAATCATGATTAACTTAATATTATTAACTTTAAAATGCATCATTTATCATTAAACACTAATAAATATTGACATTTAAAATACTTTAGCATGATAAATACTCATTTAAGCTTAAACTATTATAATTTAAGCTATAAAATTATTTTACAGTTATACAATGGATAAAATTACTGATGCAATAACTTTTCCTATACAAAAATTATGGCATTATAAAGCATTAATAATATCTATTGATTACAGAATTAAACAACATAATTTTTTTAGATATCTTGGTTCAAAATTTGACTTGGAATTTGGTTTGTGACAAAGCTAAAGGTCACAGTGTATATATAAAATTACCTCAAATTTACAACTCAACTAGATTAGCCAAAAAAAAAAAACTCTAAAATACAAACAGTGGTTTCACTGGTATAAGCAGATTTTTCAAGGGCTGGCCTTCCCACTTGAGAAGTCTGCTTATATCAATGAAATCATTGGTTGTGTTTTAGAGTTTATTTTCTTTGGTTAGTCTAGTTGAGTTTTGAATTTGGGTTTATTTTGATTATTTTATAGACTATTTTACTTTTAGGCTTTTAATGTTTATTTAATACAAATAAAATGTCCACTAATTAAAAATTATTGTAATAACAATAAAAATAATAAATATAATAGTAATTAACTATTATATAAAGTCTCTCAGTCTGCAGAAGTATTTTTGGTTAATTCCTTAACCCTTCTCAACTGCCATTAATTTCAAAAAACATAATGGAAACAAGCATCATCAACTCAAATCCCATGAATTCTGAATTTTAATGTTAGCAGCTTGTCTATTAATTATATTCATTTTATTTCTATTTATTAAAATTGCCTCCTTAATTTATCTTTTATTATGATTTTTGTCTTCATTAATAATCTTAATACTTTCAATATCAAACTTAAATTTATATTTATATATCCTGTAATGACCCAAAAAAACTGGAGCAGTCATTAAATAACTATTATTTTTACTTTTCACAAACTTTTATAACAATTCATGCTTCTTTAATCTTTTTTCAATACTACACCTTGATTCACCTATATATGATAATATACATTCACAAAAAATTTGATACACAACATTACTTATCTGCTTGACAGCTATAACATTTTTACAATTATTCACTAATTTATTAACATTATTTGTAACACAAAATGAAAAAAAACATATCTTTCTATATATCCTCAAATCACTTGAGCATTTGAAATATATGAAATAGATATCCATTTTTTATTATCAATCTTCAACTTCTTTAATATATTATAACTCTTTTATATTGGCATAAAGTATTGCTAATTTGTTCAATCTTATAACCAACTTTAAGCAATCCCTTGGCAAATATTTTAATATTTTTTAATTTATCACACTGGCAATGACATCATTTTCATTACAAAACAAAAAAGATCTTAAACTTGCCATTTTATGTATAATTGGTACTTTTGATTTACAATTTATATATCTCCATTTATGCAATGGTTTGATTATTAATTTATAACTAACATACTATTATCTCTTGTAATAATTAAATCCAAATATTTAAGTTCTGTTCCTTTTCAATAGTTCATTGCAATTTAGTTTTGTCTACATATGAGAGTAGTATTTTAGATATGTCTGCTTTTAAAGATATTAAAATTTATAAAAGATATGTGGATGATGTGTTTGTTTGTGGAAATACCAATACTATAAATTTGCATGTAAAGAAGTTAAATGATTTGAATGCCTTGAAATGGACTATTGAAAATGACAGAACATAATTATTAAGTATTTGGATTTAATTATTACAAGAGATAATACTACATTAAGTTATATTGCAAAAAAAGGATATATAAATTATAAATCAAAAGTATCATTTATGCATAAGATGACAAGTTTTAGATCTTTTTTGTTTTGTAATGAAAAATTATGTCATTGCCAGTGTGATAAATGAAAAAATTTTGAGATATTTGTGAAGGAATTGCTTGAAGTTGGTTATAATATTGAATAAATTAACAATACTTAAGATCAATTTAAAAAGAGTTATAACAAATTAAAGGAATTGAAGATTGATAATAAAAAATGAATATCGATTCCACATATTTCAAATGCTCAAGTGAAATTTTGTAAGGAAGAATATAAGGATGTGTTTAATGTTTCATTTTGTGCTACAAATAATGTTAATAAATTAGTGAATAATTCTAAAACTATCATATCTACCAAGCAAAAAAGTAATGTTGTGTATCAAATTTTTTGTGCATGTATGTTATCATATATAGGTGAATTGAGGTGCATTATTGAAAAAAGATTAAAAAAGCATAAATTGTTGTTACACAATCACTTGAAAAATAAAAATAATAATGATTTAACAATTGCTTCAGTTTTCTTGGATCATAAAAGGACATATAAATATAAATTGAAGTTTGATATTGAAAGTATTAAGATTCTTCATGAAGAGAGAAACCATAATAAAAAAAATTAAGGAGGCAATTAACCAACACACACTGGGAGATATCTGCATTTTTCCTCTCATCACCATCCTGCTCAACTATTTTCAGTGGCAAAGACATTATTGGATAGAACAAAGAGACTTTCTGATGATAGCCATTTTCACCGGGACCTTTTTGCTACTAATAAAATGCTTCTTCATAATGGTTTTAATTACAAAATTATTAATAGGGCTTATACATATCAAAAGAAAAAAGATTTTGATACATCAAAAATTAAGACAATTTTGCCATATATTAAAGGAGTAACTGATAGAATTGGTAACATTTTAAAGAATAATAATATTCACACAATTTACACTACTTATAAAAAAATTAGTGAAATATTTCCTCTTCCTAAAGATATAAATTGCTTTGGAGTGTCATAATGTGTATGAAATTCCATGTAGGGTCTGTCCACATACATATATAGGACAGACTAATCGTAGAATAAATATTAAAAAGTGAAGAACACATTCTGGCAGTGAGAGAAAAATCCAATTCATCAGCTATTTATTATCATATTAAATTAACAAATCATGATATCAATTTTGAAAGAACAAATATTTGTAGCAAAAATTGAACAATATGCAGTACATGATGTTTGCTAAGAGAATCTAATAGAGATTTTGAACAAGGCCCAAGATCTTATATGAAAGGTGCTGATGTTACTAGAAGACTTAACAACGATTTGGAAGAAACTATTGGAAGATGAAAATAAATTTTAAAACTTCTTAACAAATAGAGATTTATTTATGAGGAGAAACGAAAACGATAAAAACGATTTTAAATCTCACATGCATTCTTATGATTTGAGAAAGAGGACGCTCTGAGGAAGGTACTTGATATTGTACTGAAACATCAGCATTTAGCTTTTTCACTACACGGAATATCCCGCAAATAGTAATAATAATATGACATATATATATATTATTATTTAAAAGCTTAAACAAACATCGTTCTAAATTGGAATTCTGAAGCATATAAACTTTTCCAGAAATCATTATATATTAAGATCAATATTAACTTAAGAAGATTAAATATGTATAAAGAAATGCCTTGTCATTAAATTCCTGTCGTCATAGGATATATAATGCTATAGTTTTGACCACACAAAAATGTAATTGCTTATACTATTTAAATACCTAGAAGTTACATGAATCTCATCTCCATAATTTTTTTTAAAACTCCAATTGCTAATAAAATCATTTATGAAAGATGTCAATATTATGTAAGAAGAATGGTTAAGAAAAACTGAATACCTGGATATCTTTAGAATGATTGCTATCAGAGGAATAAAGAACTTTATCCTGAATGAACATTGTTTCTTCAATATGGAAATGAATTGGACAGTAATATGAACTTTTCATTATCTTACATCATCTAGTAAACTTTCATTTTAAAACATTTAATTTTATTTCCCTCATCATTGAAATACTTTTACATTTGGAATAATTCAATTATGAGAGACTAATGTAGATGAACAGAAGATTATGAACTTAATTATATTTATTAAAGTCTAGATCTTCAAATGAAGGCAACTTGATGAAAGATTATAAAATTAAGATTCAAGTTAAATTAATATGAAGGTAAGAGTTTATCACTCTTCATATTATATATACACCTGGGTCTCATTTTATGTGGATTATTTTAATGTGATTTTGAAGTTATGTGATTCATCTTTCTTCTTAATATCTTTCATATTTCACTATATTTATTAGATATCAAGAAATTTAAATTATTACTAACTTATTTTGACTTGAAATACTTTTTTTTTTCAAAAATATAATGTTATATTAGCAGCAAATGTGAATATTGCCTGAAGCTGTATTTAGAATCTTAGCTTCTATGTAAATAACCTATTTATACTAATGAGTAAATAATAGTTATACTTACATATAAAAATATTGCAATAAATATTCAAAAAATTTAAACTTTTAAAACATATTTTGTTATATATAACTGAAATAATCTTTTAGATTTTTAAAATAAAAAACAAAGATTTTATAAACTGAAAATAATCTTTCTAATGATAATGTATAATCTTTTTGTTTTGATTGCAATCTCATTTTTTTAATACAGTAACATAAAACCATTACCACAGCATAAGACTAAAAATGGCACTAGTTGTACATCACATCACGAGTAAAAATAAAGTGGCTAACAGGTTTCTCTGGGCATAATTGCTGAGAGATTCTTGACTTTGTTTAAGGAGAAGCCGCAATACATCACATCACACTGAGTCTGATTTCTTATCAGTTTACAAATGAATGGTAATGATTAAAATATATATGAAAAATGTAAAATTAAATACTGTAGTTAATAAAAAAAAAATAAAAAAAGTTTGTCTTGTATTAATTTTTTCCAAATATTTGAAATTTTTTATTGGTCATCCTTTATTTGCTTATTTTTTTAATGCAAATTTTAAAGTAATTTTTCCTTGTTGCTTTGCTTTTATGTGAATTCTGAAAATTACAGAACCTATCCCCCATTTTTCAAGGTAAGTTAAGTCTATTTTTGTGTGATTTTTTTGAATGCGGGTTGTCTGTGGAACACATCTACCACATAAAACAAGACCCAAGGGTATATATTTTGATTTGACATTTACTAACATTGTTAGTACTAATTTAATTAATTTAGTAATGTTTATTTGGTAAGGGTTGTGCGATTGACTAATATTCTGTATGGAGAATTTATATTTATTAACTATGACTTTACATAAAAATAATTTCAAGAAGATATAATTCTATCATATGGATGCTAATTTCCATGTAATATTATTATTTATTTATATAATTATTATATTCACATTAGTTATTTGTATATTTTTTATAATTTATTTTTGTAAATTATAAAAATCCATTTATTATACATTATTTGTATTTGTTCATATTACAAAATACTCATCTACTAAGTAAATACAGAAAGTTATTTTATATTTATACTTCTAAAATAGTAGAAATGTGAAATAAATCTTTATAATTATTTTTATTATATTAAGTAAGTTGATTATTTTTTAATAAATATTGTTAATGTTTGTTTTAAAATTAAAGAAGTCTTTAATTTATTTGATTTATTTATTAATTTTACAAAGCCAAACTATATTCAAACCCACACACATATATTATATCATTTAATATCCTAATTATTAAATTAAAATATGTTTTAAAATATATTGAGATTATTTAAAATATAGTCATTGCTTTAGCATTTATGGAAACCCCTGAAGAAAGTTAACTGCAACTTCTCCCTGAGTTTGAAATCTGAGCATAATGGGAAAATTAATAAAGGTGAAGATGAATGATTTATCATAAATTGTATCTATACTAGATATTTAATATTAAGATATTAAAATTGAATTAGGTTAAATTTAGGATTAAATTTAGATCATTTTATTCACAGCATCCTATTTAAAGACTCAAAGTCTGATTATACAGAGATGTGACCACCGTACCATTAAATATGGTGCCTACAACTTTGAACTGAAATAATAGTATTGTTAATGTTACATATGGTGTCGACAACTTTGGGTTCAAAATAATAGTATTGACAATATTACATATAGTACAGCCAATCATTGGGCAAGAATTATAGATTCCATACCATGAAAGCCCTGAATCATAGATTCCATATTGTGAACATTGAATTATAGATTCCATATCATTATATATATACGATAAAAAAAAAACGGGACATGAAAAACACAATTTATCATTAACTATATTTATAAATTTATATATATATAAATTTTATGGAATATAATAATGATAAATCTCAATTATTAAAGAATATTATAATAATAAGAAATGGTAAAATAATGAATAAAAAAATAAATAGACTTTGAAATTTAATAATTAAAATTTAAATAGAAGAGTCAGTCACTTAAACATATAATTTTAGAGGTAGGCATTAAAATTTTCTCATACAAAAAGTAGGAAAAGTTAAATTACATTAAAGAAAAAGACATAGTATAAAATCCTATGACATTAATTTTTTATTTAATAAAATAGTAAATAAAAGTTATAATTAAGCTAAATATAAATTTATGATCACAAGAACTAACATTGATAATAATATGGAAACACAGATTGAAATATTTAGTTCAAATATAGCCAATGATACTATAAGTAGTATAAATGAACAAGTTAGATATAGGTATGTATAATAACTACTCTTTCTTATTGCATTACCAAATGTATATCATATAATACTTGGACAATAAAACATTATGTAACAGTATTAAAGTGGTTGATCAATTTAGTATTATATGGCAGATATAGGTATATCTGGAGGAACTTCAATAATAAAGATCCATGTAATAGAAACTGAAAATACTTTGGATAAACTTATAGATAAAGAACTAAATGTTAATGATTCATCATTAAATCCTATGATGTTAATGATGCAACAAATTATGAAAAGCATAATAATGAGTAATGTAGATGTATTAAGATTTAAATGCAGATTTGTCTGCTAAGGTGGACACTGTATATGCAAATATGTTTGCTAATATGGATAAAATGATGGACAATATGTCTGAAAATATGGGTAAAATGATGGATAATATGTCTGCAAAGATGGATAAAATGTTGGATAATATGAAAATAGATATAGTAGATGAACTATCAGGAAGAATAAAAAGTAAGGAAATAGGAAATAAAGATCATATATCACAGACATTGATTGTTATAGATGAGAATAGTACAGAAAGTAATTTACAGATTGTTGATAAAGGTTCAAATCAAATAGTTGATTCTTATGAAGAACATATTTTTCCATGTCAGACAGCACTTGTGATAGAAGATAAATCCTCAACTGTTAATACAGAAGAGATGATTTTAAATACCTGACAAGCCAATATTAATGATCAGGTATTTAACATGCAGATCAATACTTCATATATTAAAACATTGTGGAGAAATGTGTGAAGTTTAGAAATGATGGTAAATAATTTAGATAAGTGTTTAAAGTTACATTTTCACAGTCTTATTTGTCATCAAGACAGGACTTACATATATTCTCAACATTATGTTTTTAAAATGAAAAATAATCATCAAAGTAGAGTATTACTAATGATAATAGCTCCCATTAAAGGATACCATAAATTATGTAATAGCAATGAAGGACCATTTACCTTTATTTAGTATTAATAAACTTTTAATACAGATGGACCAAAAAGAATTACGATAATGGATATAAAAATGGATTATCCCAATTGGAATAATAATAAAATTATTATTTTGAAAAAGAAAATAAATGAAATTTAATAACTATTTAAATTTCATTATAAATATTCATAATGTAAGAATATTAAATTATGTAATAGTTATTAGGATTATATTGAAGAAAAGTAAATAATTAAAATAAGAAAAAGAAAAAAATATAATATATAAGTATGTCCAAAAATATATATTTAAAATGAATGAATACCTATAAAATAATTTATAGATTCATTTATTAAACAAACCTAGGATGGATTATATCATTAATATGGAAACAGAAGACTGGTTGCTCATAAGTTGATGAATTGGTAAATGAATTAATTAAAGAGCAGGATAGGCATCTTTAGATAGGTTTATATGTATTCATTTATTGAATGCCAGTGATAATCTAGTAAGTCTCAAGAATTAAGGAGCAGCATTGGTACCTTTAAATTGGTTTATACCTAAAATATGTATAGACTAACTAAATTAAAACTTAGTTGCAAAATAATCAGATTTTCTACAATATAATTATTTTGATATACCATTCCAAATATTTCATATATTGATAAAGATGCATTATAAGAAAATTGAGTGAAGGAAGGGAATAAAAGGAAAGTAATCCATATAATAATTTTACATAATAAAATATGATTAATATAAAGTTAATTATATTAAATAAAAATATATGAATTCCCATAGATTTAAACTCATCAAATTACTTAACCCTAATAATATTTACTGAGGCTATAACCTCGAGAATATGCATGTAAAATGCGATAGTAGGGACCTCTATGCATATTCTCAAGGTTATAGCCTCAGTAAATATTACTTACTTAATCAATGTGCATTTAATAAATTTATAATTAACTTTAATAAGTAATTTCAAAATAAAATAGTGAATTTAAAATGGTGAGGATATAGAAATGATATTAAATCAAACTTACAATTTAAACAAAATAAATTGTATGATCTCCACCATACCTGAAATATTACTTAACACTAAATTTGATAGTCAAATTTAATCAATTCCATATAAATAAGAATTTCAATTGCTCATATTAGCAATATAATTATTATTAAATATAATAATTAAAAACAATTTAAGATTTAGAATTAAAATCTTAAGTCGAGGGGAAGTGTGAAATATGAAATGTATAAGTACAGATTTATTCTCATCCTCCATAAATAAAAGATATATAAAAATTAAAATAAAAACATTAAATTTATTTTAATTTCTTAAGTCAAGGGGAAATGTGAGAGTACACAATGCTATCACATAGATATATATACTTTATTATTATTTATTTTAGTAATTGTTTTTAATAAAATTAAAAACAATTAAGAATATTATTTTCTTTCATAAATATGTTAACATTGTTTAAACTAACAAAGTTCATTAAAATAAAAAACGTGACATAAAGATAATCTTTGAAATCAAGTTCACAGCCTATCAAATAACATAAAGGAAATAAAATATCAATTATTCACTATAGAATGTAATTTCATGAAAACAAATGATATATGCAGTACATGATGTTTGAAGTGATTTTAATATAAATACTGAATCAAATTTTTTATCTTCTATCTTTTGCCGATGTACTGGACACTTCACATATTGATTTTAATGTGTTCGAATATGAAATACATATAAAAAAATAGATTAACAAAATATACCGTTTATTTATTAAAGAAAAGTTTCATTAAGAAAAAATTTTTAATATTAACCAAATAAAAGAATAAGTAAATTATTCTTTATTAATATAATTCATAATTAAAATGAAATTATATATATATATATTTTATTATTTAAAAGCTTAAACAAACATCATTCTAAATTGGAATTCTGAAGCATATAAACTTTTCCAGAAATCATTATATATTAAGATCAATATTAATTTAAGAAGATTAAATATGTATAAAGAAATGCCTTATCAGTAAATTCCAGTCATCATAGGATATATAATTCTATAGTTTTGATGACACATAAATGTAATTGCTTATCCTACTTAAATACCTAAAAGTTATATGAATCTCATCTCCATAATTTTTTTTAAAAATTGCTAATACAATCGTTTATGAAAGATGTCAATATTATGTAAGAAGAATGGTTAAGAAAAACTGAATACCTGGATATCTTTAGAATGATTGCTATCAGAAAAGAACTTTATCCTGAATGAACATTGTTTCTTCAATATGGAAATGAATTGGACAGTAATA
Source organism: Epiperipatus broadwayi (assembly GCA_028023455.1). Classification (NCBI taxonomy): domain Eukaryota; kingdom Metazoa; phylum Onychophora; class Udeonychophora; order Euonychophora; family Peripatidae; genus Epiperipatus; species Epiperipatus broadwayi. Next base: position 720,386 of record JAQFVV010012572.1, on the reverse strand, counting down.
TGAACTTTTCATTATCTTACATCGTCTTATAAACTTTCATTTTAAAACATTTAATTTTATTTCCTTCCTCATTGAAATACTTTTATGTTTGGAATAATTCAATTATGAGAGACTTAATGTAGATGAACGTTAGATTATGAACTTAATTATATTTATTAAAGTCTAGATCTTCAAATGAAGGTGACTTGATAAAAGATTATAAAATTAAGGTTCAAGTTAAATTAATATGAAGGCAAGAGTTTATCATTCTTCATATTATATATATATATATATATATATAATATGAAGAATGATAAATATATATATATATATATATATATATATATATATATATATATATATTGATTTGACATTTAGGAACATTGTTAGTACTAATTAAATTAAATTAATAATGTTTATTTGTTATGGGTTGTGTGATTGACTAATATTTTATATGGAGAATTTATATTTATTAACTATGACTTTACATAGGAATAATTTCAAGAAGATATTCTATCATATGGATGCTACAATGTAATACTATTATTTATTTGTATATTTATTATATTCACATTAATTATTTGAATATTTTTTATAATTTATTTTTGTAAATTATAAAAATTCCTTAATTTATTATACATTATTTGTATTTGTTCATATTACAAAATACCATCTACTTTGTAAATATAGAAAGTTATTTTATATTTATACTTCTAAAATAATAGAAACATGAAATAAATCTTTATAATTTATTTGATTTATTTATTAATTTTATGAAATCAAACTATATTCCAACCCACACATATATATTATATTATTTAATATCCTAATTATTAAATTGAAATATGTATTAAAATATATTGAGATTATTTAAAATATAGTCATTGCTTTACCATTTATGGAAACCTTTGAAGAGAGTTAACTGCAGCTTCTCCCTGAGTTTGAAATCTGAGTATAATGGGAAAATTAACACTTTTCAAGAAACAACTGCAGATTGACATACATGGATTCAAGTCACTCAAAAACATCAGTTTTTGCATTACTGTAGTGTTTGTACACTTATTTTAAAGCTTAAAAAGTACTGTAAGATGCTGCCCTCTCTAGAATTATTTTACAAGTAAAATATCAATAACATTGACATAAGAAACTACAACAATGGGGGAAGGCAGGCTTTCCTAGATGATGATTGGTTGGTTTGCATTTTGACTAAGAGAAAAGCACCTGTCAATAATTTTCACTGTTCCAACTTTTTTGTTTTGATTTTCAAATTGAAAATGTATGTTTTAGAGTGTTTTTTATTATTTTTTGTACATATAAATTATTTTGATAAAATATGCTGAAAATATAAGTATTTTAGAAAAATAATAAGATTTTAATAAAAAATTCTTTACTTTTCATGAGTGTAAATTGAAAAAGAAACCAGCACTATCAACAATTTTGACACTTGTCAACAATTTTCATAACCTCAAGCTGTTTATTTGATTTTCAAACAAAAATGAATGTTTTAGAGTATTTTGTTGGTATATTTTTACATTTAATGTATTTTGATAAAATATGCTGAAAATATAATTATTTTAGCAAAATAGTAAGATTTTAATAAAAAATTATTTACTTTTACATGAATGTAAATTAGCAATTATTTTATCTAGTGCCATGTTTACAATTATATTACATTCAAATATCAGCCTTTCAAGCTAATTGAGCATGCACCTTTTGAGAGTGTTAAATAAATGAATACTTTCCTCTTCAATCCAAGATATAGTATTTATGCAGGAATAAAAAGGATCCTCTTATTTCTACAACTCAAATTCTTTTATATGAGCAAATCTGCAGAACTGTTGAGGAGAGCATGAGTAGAATTCCTACTTTAAATTACTATTTATGATGTAGGAATAAGAGGATCCTTTTTATTCCTGCATAAATACTATATCTTGGATTGAAGAGGAAAGTATTCATTTATTTAACACTCTCAAAAGGTGCATGCTCAATTAGCTTGAAAGGCTAATATTTGAATGTAATGAATGTAAATTGAAAAAAAAATGTCTACAGCATTTTCTAATTTGCTACAAACATTCTTTGTCTTCCATTATCAAATATTTTTATAATTATAAATTAGAAATTGATTTTTGAAAAAACTTTCATTCACTTTCATAATCTGACAAATTATCAATATACTTTTTACAAATGAAACTAAAATAAATATAATATTAAAAGATGAATATATTTTTACTGCTGATTTTGTTAATTAACCAATCAAAAGTTGTAAAGCTTTAATTCACTTGGCAAATAAAAAAACTGTTCAGGTAAAAAGAAATTGTTTTGGTGAAAGAGTTAATAAAGATAAAGGTGAATGATTTATTATAAATTGAATCAATACTAGATATTTAATATTAAGTTATTAAAATTGAATTAGGTTAAATTTAGGATTAAATTTAGATCATTTTATTCACAGCATCCTATTTGAAGACTCAAACTCTGATTATAAAGAAATGTGACCACCTTAACATTTCCTTAGGAAATTAATATTGTTACAATATATTATATCAGGATAGGGAATTGGAGTTGGTTAACCTGGAATGATGGAAAAATCATCATCAATTCCAAGTCAACAATATATTTCAAATAAAATTTAAAGTATAATATTTTAGATAATCAATAAAGCAAGGAATATATAGCATGACATTGCTGTTATGAACTTGTATTTGCACATATGTAATATAGACAGCATAGCGATAAGCTCAAAACAATTGGTCTGGGAATAAGAATATTCCAGATAGAGATTTTAAATATTTTTTCTTAGGGCTTGTTTGAGCTATTTTTATGCTCTCTATATTAAATATTTTAGATATAAGTATATAAGATATTAAGTTTGCTATTCAAGATATTAATATTAAAGTTCAGAGATATTAAAGTAATGTTTAATATGACAAAATATATATTAGAATTTTATATTTTAGAGAGCATGAGATATCTTGAGATCTCTGAGATTAGCTCAGTTAAGTCACTATTATAAGCATAATCAACTATACATCAACCCAGCATTATCAATAAGTATATGTAAGTACTAGTAATACTCAAAATAAATAACCATCCACCATCACAAATGATTAACAATGAAATAAATCATTAGTCAAGCTGGTGACTGGATTTGAAATAAGACTATTGTAGACCAGGCCAACTATTTAGTCTTTGCCAACTTGGGGCAATTATTTAAACATAATTTGGATGCACCAACTTAAGTGCTCATCCATTAGAATATATAACCATCAAAACAATAGTGATGTGATATTAAAACATGCTGATCATCATCAATGCTCTGGCCACTCAATACCATTAATTTCTTAATTTCTAATAAAACTAAACTAAAATAAATTATAGTGCATGGGATTTAAAGAATATTCTCTTTGTGCCAACTAGGATGATGATGATGATTAATATGAATATCATTATCATCACTGAATATCCATATATTAATAAATATTTCCATTTATATATCACTGTTATGTTCAAATCTAGCTTAGAGAATACAAGCTCTATTACTCTTATTGTGATCAAGAGATGATGCAAATACATAAGATCTAAAAACCATTTAGAATTAAGTCAATGGAAGAATTTTACCAATTGAATACAAGTTTATTAATAACAATATAACAATAAATTGAAATTAATGTCTTTAGAATATGGCTATGAACATAAAAGTCTTCTGATTCTGATTAATATACAATTAAAAAACTGATCACATTATGATTTACATGATTAATACAACAATCCAGTTATTACATTGATTTACAATATCTCTTAATGGGTTTACTTACAACACATATATAGATATGCACAAAGACATGTGTTTTAGAATATATAATGAATACATTTCAATTGACATTTAATAAAATTTAAAAAATAATTAAATTTTACATATTTGCTCTATTTGATTAACATAAAACAAAATTCAATTTATTACAATGTGGTTTACATAGATGTTCCAATAGAATTACTTAAACACACACATATATATTGTGAAAGTACCATATGAGCCTCACCTAAAACAATTTATGTTTGTTTATGAATTTAATTGTGCCTATATCAAATCAACAAAAGATATAAATAACATGCACTTAGCTTTATATATATATATATATATATATATATATAAAGCTAAGTGCATGTTATTTATATATTTAATTATATATATATATATATATATATATATATATATATAATTAAATATTAAAAGAATAATTCTAAAAAATGAATTATTATAATTTATTTATATGCACTCATAAATAAATGTTTTCAACTAATGGTATTTTTACTAACCAAAACTTGACATTGACAAAGACTTAAGTCAACATCGCATTTTATCGATTGTAACAAAGGAAATAAATGTTTGGAAATTCATTACAAATTGTAAATATATTTAAACAATAAAAAGCATGAGCGTTTATGTGATATGCTTTCAGAAATTAATCCACATATAAAAACGAACTAAAATTGTTATATAATAATCTTATATTTAGTTATTGAAGCAATAACTATATTGGTAAATTTAAATGTGTTCGAATTTAAAATACATTTAAGAAAAAAAAAGATTCACTATTTCAAAACTTTCTTCAAGTTAAGAAAATAGTTAATTTACATATGAACTTTATTGTATGTTCTTTGTAAAAAGTAATTTTTAATATATATATTTTTAATATTTATAAAGATCTAAAGATCATTTAAATTGACAAAGTTTTAAGAGAAAGCAACTTCTTTGAAATGATTATTCAAACTATATGTTTAAGAAGTCAAAAATTTATGAAGATGTTCTCTGGCTAGACAATTAATGCCAAAGATTTCTGCTGATGTTTAAAATCTAAAGATGCAAATTTATTCCTACTTAATGCCTAAAGTATAATCATCATAATTTTCAATAAAAAAATTGCCTTAATAATGAAGTATTTTTCAGAAAAAAATGTTAATTATTTACTACATAAAATATCTAAAGGGATGAATATTTGGATTGCCTCTTTGAAGGATGATTACCAATGAACTTTATCTTTCAATATTCATGGTCATTTTATTTCATCCAAAAAAGAACATAAAACTATTATTCTTTCTCATCTTGGAATACATCGTTGTGTAATTTAATAACTCTTAAACTTTATTTCCTTTGTGGATAATTATTATTTACATGGAAAAATTACTTCATTTCATAAAATTGATTTTAATGGGATAAGAAGAAAACTGATAAGATGAACATCCTATTTTTATTTATTTAATAAAATCTAGATATTGATGTTTTTATATATGTACTGATCAAAGTGACGATTGACTAAGGTAAACATTTTAAATCATTTCACTTTGGAAGTAAGTTTATTATTTTCCACATTGAACATTACTTGACATCTATCATAATTTTTTTTTAATCACTAATGTAATTAATATAGGAATATATTTTATTGTTATTCTGGTGTGAATGGATAATATTTTGTACAAATATATATAATACTATACATAAATTTATGATGTATAATATTATTTTTTATTGTACACATGATTTTGAATTTATATATATGTAAATAGTTTATTATTGTATTATATATACACACAGGTTGTAGTTATAAATTTTAATATTTTTTATTGTTTACATGATAATATTTTTGTTTCTATTACTGATTAATAAATGTGTTAAACTTGATTTTAAAATTAAACATGTCTCATTTGTTTATTTTATTAGATTATTTTATAAAATATATAATTACAAGAATACATACTCACGCATATATATTAAATCAACTTAATGATTTAATATTTATAAATAAGTTATATATAGTTTATCATTACTATGGAATATTTGTGGAAATGCCTGAAGAGAGTCAACTGCAAATTCTGCCCTGAACTTGAATTCCGAGAGTAATGAGGTTTTTAATAGAGGAGTGGATGGATTATATTATACATTATTTCATCCATGGCATTCTATAAGAATACTCTGAGTCTGACTATAGTTAAATTTGACTTCCTTGAGTGCTGAAAAGGACCATCCCATTATAATATATAATTTGCATAGACATGTGATATACAATTAAAAAACTATCACATTGTGATTTACATGATTAATACAAAAATCCAGTTATTACATTGATTTACAATACCTCTTAACCTTTAAAGCACTGATTATTTTATTGGTTGAATGAGATAAAAGTCAAAACTTTTAATTGGTCAATTTAAAGTCAAGTGGCAATTCACAAATTCAAACATCAAAATATATTCATCTTTTAATATTATATTCACTTTAGTTTTGTTTGTAAAAGTATATTAATAATTTGTCAGATTATGAAAATGAATGGAAGTTTTTTCAAAAATAAATTGTTATTATATAAATATATAAATTTTCACTAGCGAAAAATGTAAAACAAAATCTTACTCACCAATCAAAATGTTTTGCTAACAGAGTGATTTTCTTTGCCAATTTTAGTTGTAGAAAAAAGCAAATAATTTTTGTTAAAAGTCTTAACTATTTTTCCAAAATAATTTTATTTTTAGCATATTTTGTCAAAATAATTTATAATTTGTCAAAAAATACTGTTAAAATGGTCTAAAACATTCATTTATCATTTTCAAAATAAAATAAAAACAGATCATAACTTTTACTTTTTGACAGCCATTTTCTTTGTTGTCAAAATTTAATAGCCAATCAGATTTTAGAAGGGGCATTATTTTTTTCTTTGTTTGATGTATAAGATCATTTTTATTGATTTTTTTACTTGTAAAATAATACAAGAGAGAGCAGAATCTTACAGAACTTTTGTTAATCTTTACAAAGAGCCCAAAATTGTAATCATAGTACAAAAAGTGACCAATTTAGAGTGACGTCAAGCCACTTCACTTTTAAATAAATCAGGCACACAAAGTGTTAATGGGTTTACTTACAACACATATATAGATATGCACAAAGACATGTGTTTTAGAATATACAATGAATACATTTCAATTGATATTTAATAAAATTTAAAAAATAATTAAATTTTACATATTTGCTCTATTTAATTAACATAAAACAAAATTCAAATTATTACATTGTGGTTTATATAGATGTTCCAATAGAATCACTTAAACACACACATATATATAATTTGCACAGACATGTGATATATTAATTTAACATATAAATGAAATTTATCTAGTGTACTTGAATTTATCAAAATAATAAATGACATTAATTGTTATAACACATAATTAAAATATATGATTGTGCATGTAGAAATATATGTGCACACTGGTGTTTATATTACAGTGACCAGATGTCCTGATTTTTCAGAAATTGTCTCTACTTTTGATTAGATGCCCCAGTGTCCTTCAAATATGATTTCAGGACCATTGTAGATTGCAATTTTCAAATATTCATAATTATTATTTGTTTTACATAAATAATTTATTGCAAAAATGATAGTTTTTTGCTTTCTCTGTCGATTTCAGTCTCTACAGTAATATTATAAAAACTTCAGTCAAATTCCGACACTAAAACAAAGACCACTATTACATTATATAACCAGGTTCTAAGATAGATATATTACCATGTCCAATCTTGCCTTGGAGCAAGCACAGTTGGATTTTTGAAAGCTAAAATTTGAACTGCACTGTACCTGGTTTGATTGATGTATAGTTTTACTAGTTCTTTATTAATATTAGGTTTCTATAATGATAAAATTAATAGGAATATTAATAACCCTAAACAATAGACAATATGCCAAAGAGGCAGGGTACTTACAATGGGAATATACACAATAATGGAGTTTTTATTAAAAAAGGACACAATGCCATAAAAATGATTTGTCATTATGTCCAGATTTTTGATCAAACCAGTCTGGTCACCCTAATTTATATTGTATATTTTAACTTGACAAAATAATAAATTTATTAAAAATTATTTCTGTAATCAATTCTTTGTTGAATATAAATAAATTTCACTTCAAGAATAAAGGTTTTTCCTTTCTTTAAAAAAAAAAAAACTGTCTTAACAGGTTACAAAAGTTTTTTTTTACCAGGTTGCTCCTAACTAATTATAAATGTCTTTAAAAATACTTTGGCAAACTTATTTTGTTTTTTTAATACTCTAAAAGATTTTGGAGTTTTAGAAGTGTAATCATTTCATTCAAGCAAAAGTTACTTGTTAACCTTTAAAATATATAGATTTCAAATATCATTTTCACTATAAAGATTATTTAAGATATCAGTCTTAATATATATATATATATATCACTATCACAGGTTGCTCTTGATTATAACATTTTAAAATTTAAATATATATTTTGTAAAGTGTCATTTTAAGGAATTACTAAAATAACTTATTTAAACTTCATTATCATTACATATAATATAACTCATCATCAGTTGTATATACATTTATTTGAGATTCTTGACATATAGTTGACACAACATACATATAATGAATTCTTTAGTAAGCTGAGGTTCTCTTTGAGTAAATATAATCATCAGAAAAAGTATAATTAGGTTAATTGTTGGCATTGATCAGTTCCCTTCTGGCTAGGATTGGCAAACTTCAAGCAGGCTAATGAATACAGAAAGTGAATCTGCTTCATGTAAATCAACATTTCTCTATAGAGAATCATTGACCAGCTGCTGGACTTGTCCATTTAGCCTTCATTTAGATTTTCATAGTAGTTTTCTGTACTAATTTGAACTATTCTGCTAGCCAATTCTTCTCAAAACAATTATTAGTCAAAACTTTTCAAAACTTTTACTACAAAAACTACTAGCCAAACTAAAACTATTCTTTTTGTCAACTCTTTTTATATTTTCAGCTGAGGTGACAAAAACACTAAATTAAAAACTGTTCTTTCTTATCTTGATTAAAAATAATTTTAATTTTCTCAAAAGCATGATCAAGTTTTTACTTAAAAAAAATTTGTAATAGATATAAATTTACCAATTAATTAAAAAGATTTTAAAATACACAATGGTGTTTATTTCTACTTTTCCTTTCAACTTTATATATATATATATATGTTGTCGGATGCCATGTAATTATTGTTACTATATATATATATATATATATATATATATATATATATATATATATATATATATATATATATATATATATATATATATTCTTTTAAATTGCTTGTTGGCAGTAAAATTATTAAAGAAGATCTGTTGCTGTGTTGAAGATTTTCTGGATTTTTCAATTACTTTTGAATAATATTAATCTAATCCCTTATGCTTCTTTCTCTTGATTTTTCATGATATATTATAATTGTCCTTGGGAAGTTGATTTTCTCCACTGATCTTTTTGCTGCACTTGTACCATATGATAGTTAGATGTTTTAGCCACATATATTTCTGAAAACACTGAAAAAATACTGAGTCCCACATTATTAAGATACAGAAATGTTGTAATAACATTCACAATCTACTATGTAATTGATTCTTTAATATTTTACAATTATTGTTTTATAGGCAGTGCTTTTTGATAAATTAGATCTTCTCTAATACAAACAATTACAATAGCTTCTATCTGTAATAATTGAACTAATACAAATTCAAGACAACAATTGTTTAAATTGGTAAACTTTTCCTCTTATATCTACTCATCCATGATATAAAATATATTTTCAAACAAGTTATGTAAGTAGTTTTGTTTTTTACTCATGTTATTACTAATATAAATAATGAAATCATCTTATTTTGATAGTCCTATTTTTTGTGTTGTTTGACAAATAATTAACAATTTGGTTTTTAAAATAATTATTGATTTATCAAGATAATTGCTTGATGACAAAAATATTTTGCTTTTAAATGAGTTTTTGAAAATAAAATATATGCTCTTTTTCATACATTATTCAGATTTAATTACTTAATACAATCAATATATTTAAATTATTCCATAAAATTTATTTGAGGAAAAAAATGACTTTATTTCTTTATTTTTACAACTGTAATGTAGAATATTAATAATGCATAGAAATATACAAAATTTTATAATGAATACCTTCTTTAGCTTAAAATATCTCTAATGTTTAAATTAAATTTAATAATTATATCATTAAAAGAATAATCTGTATATATAAACCAGTGGGGATGAGATCCAAATGTTTCAATATAGATATAAAAAAAACCAATAAAATTTAATGATAATAAATAAAGTGATTGCTATGATAAATAATAAATATATAATAATAAAGCATTATAAAATCAGAAACAGTAGAAAAAAATACAACAATCTCTCTGCTTCCACTGCATTTGATCAAACCATTGCATTAGATAACTAAAATTGTAAATAATAAGGATGCATATAATATTTATAGTAAACACACATACTCACATATATTTACACACTCCATCAACACAAATTATTATTAAAAAAAATCAAGAAGAAAAAGAACAATCACACAAGTGGTTGAGTTAATGTTGAATGCATATTGAATACATAAGATAAAAAAATGACTGACTGAGAGATGATATATGATAGCACTCATACAGATAAGAATAAGTATAAAATTTATTTTTATCTAATTTATAAATTTCTAATTTTTTAAATTTCGTGTTTAATATTTTTCAAACAATACCCAATTGAAATTATAAATGGTGACTTTACAGATATGATTGAATGTATTATATAATTATATAAATAATAAGATCAATTAATTTATAACGCAAAATTATGATTTTAAATAAAAAAAATATACATTATGTATAAAAAATAATTTTACAAAAGGAAATTGGTATAACTAATATTTTAAAGAAGAAAATGAATAATTTAATATTAATAAATAATCAATACAATTTGTTTAATTACAATGATATATACATAATTTTTATTCAAAGTTTTTTCTTTCTTGTTTTTTTTTACTGAAATATTCTTTTTGATTTTTCTTATGGAATTATAATTCAAGCTAAACACTTAGGAAGTGAAAAATAAGAAAAAGCTTAAAATGGAATTCTTATACAAAGTGAGAAGTAAAATGGAATTCAAATACACTTAATATAAGAAGCTGAGCATGTTTTCAATAGATAATACCATAATCATAGCAATACAGCCACAAAGTGGAAGTTACTGGTAATTTAAAGTATATGTAAATAATATATAAATGAGTGGGTTTATATTTTATAATACAATTATATTATATAATTATAATACGTAAAATTAAGAGCATGCTAATGAACTATAAACAAGCTTTTTTATTTATTTATGATAAATGCTACTACTAGAGAAGGCATTCAAATCATTTTTATCTTGGATTGTCCCCATCCCCAGACCAGTTTCGACCTATGGGTCTCTTCAGTGAGGAGTTGGGACATTAGATTTTAAAAAACCAACTCAAGCTAATTATAATACATAATTATATATTGAACTATTTCTATCATCTAGCTTTAATTATTAAATGTTTTTATAAAAATTGAAACTTTATTTAAACTTTTGTCAAATGATAATATCACAAAGTTAACATATAACATGTTTTGAATAATATTATTCTCCACTCTTCTTCAGATACTGATAGATGGACCAGAGACAGTACTAGTATGGGAATCAAACTTGGAACCTTTAGATTTGTGAGAACTGAATTTAAGGTGAAACTCTAACTGCCTAGGCCATTCTGCCAAAGGCAATAGTCACCAATATATTTTATATATTTATCCATGAGAATGCCTCATGATTTCTTCTTTCTTGAATTGTCACATGTCTGTGCAGTAATGTCAGATAAAGGAAGAAAACTATTATGTTATATACTAACCTGTATGTTATTACCAGCAGTTGAATGTATTTGACAACTTTAAATAATTTTTATTAAGAAAATATTTAACAATTAAAATTAGATGATAGAAATAGTCCAATATATAATCACAAATAAAATGGCACCATTATAAAATTACAAGCATTAAGGTTCTTTACAACTTACCAAAGAATTAAATATAAAATTCAAATAAAATTTAATGGACATCTATTGAAATCAAATAATAATAATAATAATAATAATAATAATAAGAAAATACTCTTAAAAATTGATTTAATGATGATTAGACAAAATGTTTCCAGGTTTTTGTTCTGTAGGTTAAGTACATGCCAAAATGAGTATTCTTCAAATTTTACATGTTAATGTCAATTCAAATAATATATTGAGAAATCCTCAAAATCATTCAGATGCAAGAAGAAAAAATTGATGATAAGATTTAGTGCAGTGGTAGGGTTAGTGAAATAGTGAAACTATCACATGCAGCTAATTTTTGTGGTGCTTGAATGTCAGATGATTTTCTAAGTGTCCAATAATCACTTCACATAGCATTAAATGGAATTTTTTTTATTTGTTTACAGATAAACTAATATAATAAGTTTGGACTTGTTATAGTTTTTAATCTGAAATGATTAAGCACTAAATTTAATATGATTGCTTAATTAAAAATAACCTACTAAACTACACAAATTGTTCAATATCAAACTGAAGTAATAGAGTAAATTCTTCTCACTCTCACTAATATACATCAGATAAGCATTTTAAAAATAATTTTAAGCAAAGAGTTAATAAAGTTAATGGATCATATTTTAATAATTCTTCTGATGAATCTACAGTAGAACCAATCAAAGAAAATTTTCCTTTATACTGTTTTCCATGAAGATAATCTAACTACTCAAATCACTGATTACTTTAATTTAGGATATCAATTGAAACTCATATTAAAGTATTATATATCAATATAGGAGATTTGAATTCAGACTTTCAAGCAACCTTCAACTATCCACATTATCTCATACTACTGATACACATGACCACACACATGTAGAAATGATAAATAATCACCAATATATGTGTATTTCATGCTGAACCAGCACTCATCAGTTGGTCCAGATTATCATTGCTCATATATATATATATAGTCAGTGCTCAGTTTATATTAAGATAGCAAATCTTTATACTTCAATGGACAGGCTTCAATCTACTCCAACCTCCAACTCTTTAGCCATCCATATCATTGAAAATCTGATGATAAAATATACAAATCCCATGCTGATGCCAATATTGTTGTTATGCCCACCATATATAATTAAATATGTAATATAAGGTTCAAGTTGAGATTAACTAAATGGAGTAAAAACGTGTTTTTCTCACCTGATATTGTTTTAAAAACCTTACTAATTTGGGAGTAAAAAATAACAAAAACAAAACATAAGTGATAGTTTTTAAAGCCATATGGCTTCTATGATTAATTGCACGGAAAATATTCCTTTAATTAAAAGCAAACACTTTCTCTCATTGCACATTGTTAGGGAAAGAAATACTAAATATCTCCTCAGAAATAATATAAAATGCTATAATATTTTAATCCGAGTTTATTTGGATGAGATGACTTTAGCAAGAGTGTGCAAAGTGGAGTGCAAATAAACATATTATTGTTCAAAAATAAAAGTAAGTAAATCACGAATAAGTAAATAGTACATAAAATATTCTCATTATTAATGACAATATATCACATGTGTAAGTGAATTCAAAAATTATATTTATATTTTTTGCATGAAAAAATCGTTGTTTTACATATTACTCCAAACAGCAAGTTCAACTGGCTTCCCAAATGGAAAACAATTTAATTTGATACTATAGATTCAAAATACATAAAAAATTGAATGAACCTTTTTAAAATAATTACCAGAATGTGGCATAGTCACATGCTTTCATCATTTCATTCATACTGCATTTTTATGTTAGGTTGTTTGCATTGACATTTATTTAGCTGTATGCAATGCAAGTTTGTAATTTTTTTATTTCATATATATATACTATTCAGATATTAGTTTATAAAATCTTATAAAATGGCAGTTTCAATTAATGAGATATTTAATTTTTCTGGACCCTTTCTGGAATCCTTTCCACAATTCAAAAGAAAACATGCATAAACATAGTTATTATCCATGTTTTATCAATATTTCTATTCATCATGACAAGTAATTTATATAATAATTATTAATGATTTTATTTTTTAAAAAGCAGACCTTTTCTATTGCATATTTCGAAAGATATGTGACATCGAAATTACCAGAAAATATTAGAATTTGCTCTTATATCTATTACTTTTAATATAATATTTTAAAAATTATAATGTATATACATATGATTTAAATGTTTGATTTATATAAATATTTATAATAATGTATTTTAATAAATAATTAAGAAATAAATAACTGTTTTCTATAGTAGATTTCCAAAACATGTGTCTTCCTTACAAATATATACACATTTAAAAAAGCAATTACAAGCACATATTTTGGTTATATATATATATATATATATGTTTATAATATTGTTTAAAAACACACTTTCTTTTTTTTTTTTAATACTTATAATGTAACCTCTCTGATATAGTTTATATCTATAGTACAAAAAGTTCTTATGTATTTTAAAATTTTAATACAAATATTCATTTATTTTAAATCATTAAAGTATTGCCAAGTTGAAAAATGAAATAATTTGTCAGAAATATAATTTATTTCTTGGTATTTTAAAATAATATATTCTAAAATAAAATTAATTATTTTTAAAATATAAAATTGTCATTGGAATTTAGGAAGTCGCTAGACAATAAAAATAAATAAATCCAGTTTATCATCTTCTAAAATATGAGAGGGATTTCGGTTATAGTTCTCTATAATGCTTATAAAATTAAAGCCAGGAAAATGGTTTGAATTCTCACATACTCTTATGTATTTGTGAGTAGAGTTTTAATTAGAGTGCTCAATGTCATCTTTCCAAACGTTTTGCATATTCATAGAATGGTAATAATATTTTAATACTGATGAATGCCTTGATATATCTGAAATCACTGGAACTTATTGTAGTTGCTATAACATAATTTAACAATTTAATATTATAAGGAAATTCATCAGTTAATTAAATGTTATAAGAAGAAATTTTTCAAAAAGAGAAGGATTTATATATATTCAGCACATCTGTTTTCCCCAGTTACAAGGCATGACAAGAAAAAAAGAACTTATTTAAAAGACAAAATTTTAATATAAAGCTACAATTGTTATGACCAGAGATCTGAATTCTAATCTAGTTTTACTGATTAAGAAAAGCTAACCTCAACAGAAAATAAAAAATATAAGGTAAACTGGGTAAAATCTTTAAACTGATTTTTACTGAATAAATAATAATTAAAAATATTTTGTGTCATGTATGTTCATTATTTTATTATATTAGTCATGTAAATATGTAAATGTAAAACAGTTATATTGTTTTTATTCTATTGTGGTAAATAAAATTATTGTTATAGTTAATAATTTTGTTTCTCATAAATTTTCACATTCAAATTAAAAGTATATTATTTTATATTACATAAAAATAATACTATAAATGTGGAGAGGATGATGATCAGGGGATGTGATTGGATCTGCATAAAGATTTGTACTTAATGTAAGCCCAATCTGATCATTATCCATGACTTCCATCACATTAGATAAAAAAAGTTGTATATTCACTCCACCATGTACACAGTTGCCTGTTGGTAATCATATTCTCCTAGACAGAAATAATTCCTATTTTATTGATTTTGCTTGGATGATTCCCATTACAATACATAATAAAAATATGTATTAAGCAAAAAAAAAAAAGGTTAAAAAAAATAAAGCATAAAAAAAGTGATAATCAATAAATGGACATATTAATTTAAAAAAATACAAACATATGTGTAAAATATAGTGCATAATAAAACCATTTCAGTTGGCGTGATTTTTTTTTTAAACTATAATTTTATAATTTAAGGCCACCATTTTATTTTAAGTCATTGATATTTTTTGTTTTTAATTATGTAGCCAATAAAACTTTGTATTTTTTGATAACATTGTTATTTATTTATTTTTAAATCAATGATGCAAATTATTTTATTTTTTTCATATAAATGCTATCTTAATTAAATAAAATAAGATCAAAAAATAAAATGCATAATTGATTGCTATAGTTTTAATAATGTAAGTAATTACATTTTTTTTAAAGATAATTGTTTACACTTAAGAAAGAAGCATTCTTGGCTGAGTAATATTAACATTTTTATAAGTATAAAAATATTAATGAAAAAAAAATAGCTAAAAAGTTGTTTTGAATTAATAAATCATATTTTAAAATTTATTATAAAAAGAAACTTTGATAATACATCAAAGTTTGTTTTTAGTTAATGCACGGAATGAAATTTGTACTGTTTGCATTTTTTTTTTTTACATTTTCAATGAAAGCCTTCATTATTTTGGATGTGTTCGAAATCCTGTTATAGATGAATAACAAGGATATGATTAAAAATTAAACAAGTAATATTTTCCATTTATGTTTAATATCTTTGATCATATTTAATTTGACTATTAATTTCATAACGCACAAATTATTATTTTTTTTATTTTTTAAGCCAAAATGGTTTAAATTTACAAAGACAGCATTTTTGTTTACAATTATTATTAAACAAAAATTAATTGAAACATATATTTCATTTAGTGCATATTCTTTAAACTTATTTACAATGCATTTTATTGTTATATATAATCAATGTTTGATTATCCATTGTATTGAATGGAATTTTATGATGAAAATCATATTTATCTATGATAAGTTACAAATTATGATATAGAATAAACAATGAGGATTGCCAATTCCTCAACAAGCTTTGTGATAAATACTTAGCCAGAACCAGCATTTAAAATATCTCTGTCAGGAACCCCCCCCCCCAACCTCTGACCAGAGGAGCCAGGGTAGGTTCAGACACTAGATCTAAAGATCCCAACTCAAAGCCAAGCACTTATCTAAAAAGTTATCTATTGAGTGAAAAATCTGAAATTTTCAGACACCTACATGTCTTCAAACCCAGCTGTCCAACTCAAATAGCTATATAGAATATCTTGGAAAAATTTCTGGATGAAAATTAAGTACATAGAACAATCATATTTCATATTATTTTACATTGTATTTGTTATTTTCCAATATCAAAATATATTTTTAATAAATGTACACAATGTATAAATTCTATATGGTATTTTTTCTTCTTAGAATTAATGTCTTCATTTTTCCGATGCGGATAAACCTGTTATGAAATCACTATTTTATGATGTCATTAAATTTACAAAATGAACACCATTTAAAAAAAAAAAAGAACATTAAAAAAAAAAAGAATTAAAATGTTTTTTTAAAGATCATTAGTTGATAATTAATACAAATAATGAGTATAAATTGATGGTGAAAGAAAAGGCACCTCGTCTGTGGAGGCAAAAAGTGTATATATATATTGACACAATATAGTTAAGGTATAAGAAAATATAGAAGTCAAATAATATTAATAATATTATCTTTATAAAATACTTTTTCTACTGCTGATCTTTTTTTTATATTTAATATTTATGTTTAAATAAATGTAAAATTATTTTTATTTTGTCGTTGTGCAGTTTTTTTTTTTAACAGGCATATAAAATACATAAAATTAAATGGTTTTATTTAAAATCATCAAAGTTGAATGTTTCTTTTCATATTGTCTGCACTTCAACCAGCTAGGATATTTATCCAATCATTTTCTTTTACTCTAAAAAAATAAATAAAATAGAATTTGTATATAGATAGGAAAATAACAGAAATATGTATATATATATATATATATTTTCAGTTTGTAAAAATAAACATAAAATCTGGTCATAATAATGTAAATAAATTCTTATCCAGCCACTGCTGAATCACACTTTTTGAATACTTATATTTTCTTGGTCTTCAGTTCAAATTTGTAGGAAAAAGGTATGGATTGTGTTTGATTTACATCATTATTTTTTTATCTATTAGAAAATATGTTCTATATATTTCTATAATAAAATTTGAATTTTTATTTAAATAACTTTATTTTTTTTTCTCTTTAGTTCATTAGATTTTACAAAAAAAAAAAGTCTTAAATTTTTAGACAGAAAAAAAAAGATTTTGACACAGATTCAAACATCAATGATTCTTTTCAAATTTCTAGGCCATGAGGATATTTATCACTTAGCAGTTCTGATTAATCACTTACTCTGAAACTGTCTTGGAAGAAATAATTTCTTTATTATCAAAGAAAAGATAAGAAACTTGTACTTATAGAAGCTAGCAGTATACCAAGTTATCTACCTGGACAACTTCTGAAAATGCCACTGAATATAATAGAAAAGCAAGTAAATATAGGACTTTTCACTGTCTCTATATCTAAAATTTCTTATTACATGTGAGGCAAGCCAACAGTTTTTCATTGTAGATGAGTATTCAATTTTATATTCTTTTATATTTATTTTTCAATAACAAAATTTGTGACACAATAATTAGCGAAAGTAGTAAATATGTTAATAAAAAAAAAAGAAATGTATAATTGGAAAAATGTATCAAATCATTAATTGTCTGTAATTTTTGCTGTGTTAATAGCAATTTTTTGTAAGATACTGGGAGATATTTGGAACTCATATCAAGTATAAGTTTGAGGCAGCCTTATTTTGCAGACATTATGTCCCACAATAGTTTTCAAAATTTATTATCATGCATATATTTTATATTTTGATAATAATGGCAGATATCACAAGAAAAGACTTTAAATGAATATGCAAAATTAGACATTTTATAGACCAGTGCAATATAAAATTCAAAGCTTCATATGAAATGAATAGAAAAACAGATGATGAAGCAATCACTAAATTTTCTGGTCTTGATATAGTGCAACAATATGATCATTAAAAACTAATAAAGTTGAGGATTTGAATAATAAATCTATGCAGATAATCATAATGTGCCCATATAAAATTGTACATAGATAATACAACTTCTGATGCTAGCCAGTGTCTGAGTATTCAAGCCATGCTTTCAGTAGTTTTACAACATTAGAAAAGGAAGTTCTGCATTGTTTACCTCAAAACAGGAGCTGCATTATTGCTTATCAACTAAAATTGAGATAGACAATACACTTTCATCTCACTTAGCATCTTCAGAAGTATGAACTGATATGGCAGCACACCTAACACCATTCTGTGTAGATGTATTGACTTTGTGATCAGAAATGGAAGACACATAAATAGTTCTATTGAGTAAGTTATATTTGTATTTTTTATTTATATGTTTATTTTGCTGCAAGGTTATAGTAATATTTTAGTACTTGTAAGCAATCATTTTATAGGATTCAATTGAATTTACACTTTAGGTGGATTCTGCCTAACAAAATGAAATCTTTTTCACAAGATGCACAATAAGACAGGGTATATAATAAAAAGTGCTTTATTATTATTATTATCATCATCATTATTATTATTAGTATTATTTCACATTGCATTAAATCTAAGCCTTCTTTACATCAAGTATTAAATATGAGACATCTAAAGAGTATTTAAAGTAACTTCTTTATACCACTAAATATCACATGATCACTATTTCTTATGCTAGCACATTATTGTTGTTAAAACAGGCAAAACTCTCCATACAGTAATGCCACTCATTGCCAACCAGAGTAATCAATGGATGCTAGAAGGCTTGTGCATAAAATCCCTATCTAGTGCCTACTCATCCAATATCCCCAGACTAGTTTCTGGCTTGTGGCCTTCATCAGTGAGAAGCTTTTATGCACAAGCCTTCTGGCATCCATTGATTACTTTGGTTGGCACTAAGTGGCACTACTGTATGGAGAGTTTTGCCAGTTTTAATAATTTATTTATATCTGCTACATTCCTTTCATTCATTATGCACAGACATCTACAAGAAAAAAATTCTTTTTATTTTCTAGGAAAAACAAAAGGTGCCACTATCTTTATTTTTTGATGTTTTGGACAAATGAATTGTCTCAGATAAGTGATGTTATATATCATTTTATTATAAATTTTATAAGAAATGTAAGTGAATATGTTAATAAAAATAAAAATTTATTTATAAAAATTTAAAAATTTTGAAAAACATAAAATTAATTATTTTAAAAAAGGTCAAAATCTTATTTGTTTTATTATTTTAAATATGTAATAACTACATCTTTTAAATTTAATTATTGCATTAATTAGTATTTCACCTTTCTAATAATATAAACTACATGATTTTAGCATAATGTAAACTGATGTTAATTTAAAAATTATGTCTTAAACCAATTCTCAAAAATCCAATGTGGCTATTATCACAGATCCAATGTGGCTATTATCACAGAGTAGAAATTCAAACTGTTACTCAGTATATTACAAGGAAATATTCACTAAGGTGGATATAGAAGTTAAACAGCAGTTCCACTAAGGCAAGTATTTAAAAATTGGTTAAATGTATTTCAGTTTTTTAAATCATGACAAAAAAGAGACAAATCATCTGTTTAGTCATTGTTTATGAAAAAAGAGACTTCTTTAAATGAAAAAAAAAAGTGGTTTATAGAAAATTGTAGAAATGTCTTTAACCAACACCCAAATAATAGTCCATCAATTAATTTTGAAATTTTAACAAAAAGTTTGATTTCTACTAGAGAGACATTATTTTAATATTAGCTATGATTATGATGTAAAAATGTTCAAAAATATGGAGTGTTTCTTAATATAAATTAAATTTGTTAAATATGTATAACCATACCACATATAATCCTCTGATAAAAAGGGCTATTGATTACACATATAATATTAAAATATTGGAGGAAAAAAAGGTAAAAATTTTTTTTTCTGCTAATTAGTTTTTCATGCAACCCTTACCAATTGATAAATGGCCTTTAAACAACTCACCTCAGGGAAGCCAATTTAACAGATCATTATAGAGGCTATACTCTGATTGTCTTGCTTTGCTGACATAACTGTTTTGTTTTGCAAGTTTAGTTAAAGTTAATACTTTGTTTTTTTGTGTGTGTGTGTGTGAATTATCTTTAGAGAACTGAGAATTTAACAGCTATACAAATTATCTGTTGATAGTGTGAAGGTGGAGAGAGAGATAATTGTGATCAAGAGAGATCGATTTAAAGCTTTGTCTAGCTGTGATGAAATGGCCTTTTTGTTTGCAAGTTAAGTTAAAGTTTATATTATACTAATTGATTATTCCATTCCCATGCCAATGGATGTCAAAAGGGTTAATTGCTGTATAACTTTGAAAGACCGTGAATAATTCATGTCTTTACGTGCCACTCCCAGACAGAGAAAATCCCTGACTGGAAGGATATACAACCCCCAACCCATTACATAACATATACCAACATTCTAAGACCTGATAAAGTCATATCCCATTATGCTATGCTCAGTCCTCTTTTATCTCAGGTTATATAAAAAGAAATTTTAAAGCTGCTATCGGAATTATATTTACTTTATTAGATTTTTAGGAACTAAAAGAAAATAAATATAACAACAATAAAATAAGTTATAAAATATTTATTACACATATCAATTAATATTTTTTAAATCCCAATATCCCACCACCAGTTGCACAAATAAAAAAAAGATACTATTTAATTTGTTTTCCCTTAATTCATAAAAATGTTTGGATGAAGTGGTCTGAGTTCTATGCCCACACGTATATATTAGGCAATATAAAAAAAAAATAGATCATTAAATATTTGGTCATACTTGTACGCTCATTTCTGCATTCATTCCACAGTTTAATAGTATTTTAAAATTCCGCATTTAAATTAAATGTGGAAGAATGACTAACTTAAAAAATCCTGTGGATAAATGATTTAACATACACACATTACTGAAATATAATTTAGTTCTTTGGCATAATTAGAGTTTAAACAAATTATGGCTATATAATATACACATATAAGTAATATTTAAGAAAATAATATTGAGATTAAAACAAATTTTACCCTCCAGGATCTTGAGACTTCATCTGGATTTGGGGTCTCTGAACATGCTATACACATTTGGATTACCAGGGTGACAAGAACTTCTCTCTTTCATTCTATTGATTTGGCGATCTTCATCAATGATATCTGCTGGACCTGGGTGGCTACATTTCAACAGCTTGGATGGAGCTGGATGGGTGCACTAAAATGGGCGTCTACCCCATAATTATCTCACTGGTTGATGTAGAAATGGTCTTCATCTTGAGTTTGTTAAAGCTGTGGCAATCAGACAAACACTGCTATTTACTTTATTAGAAATGAATTCAGTAAAGATATTGTTTGGATGAATGGAAGAAAAAATTGATAAATGCAGCAAAGAAAAGAAAGGGGTTGATAAAGAAGTAGAAAGACATGCATTAGATGCAGATGTGTGGATGGCAAAGGAGGCATTCGAGGAAAAATAGGATGTCAAGTTTTTATATGAGAGATACAAAAAGCAAAATGAAAATGCTTGGTAGATTGCAGTTTAGGGATAAGAAGAGAATAGCCAAGATAGTATTTAATTGGGTTATGAGTAAAGGGCACACAACAGGATAGGTGAGAAAGATAGTACAGTAAGCAGAAGATTTGGATAAAGAATTTATGGCAGTATACTTATACAAAAGGTGGAATGATTGTATTAGGAGAATTGTTGAGTATTATAGTGGTAAGTAATGGGATAGAAGAATAAAGAATAAAGAGTTGGAGAGATGGAGAACTAGTATGCAGAGTAAAAAAAGTTTAAATATATATAAAAGTAAATGGAATATTGGGTGTGAGTTAATTTGCGATAATAGCAAGGAAAGTAGTTTATTGTTTTAGGCTCAAACAGGATCTTTAGCAACAAAGGAATATACACATAAATGGAAAAGATTTAGTCTTCAAGTTGTGTAAGGAAGGCATAGAAAATATTAGGCATCTGTTAATTGAATATAAATGCTTGAAAGCAGAAAGGGTACAAATAATGAAGTTGTCAAAGAATAAATATAAACAAATGATTATTCAAAAAGTGGGTTAAACAAATGATTATTCAAAAAGTGGGTTATTGGTTTTTATGTTGAGTTTGAGAAAAGATAAGAGGCATTTAGATATAAAAGCTATGCAGTTGATAAATATTATGTTGTGGAAATGGGATGAAGCAGGATAGGGAAGAATAGTGGAAAATTTAGGGCGGGCAATAGAAAGGGAAAGTAACGTAGCTAACAGGTTCCTCTGGGCAGAGTGGCTGAGAGATTCCTGACTCCATATAAGGAGAAGTCACAGTGCATCACAAAGTGACAGTGAAGAAAAAACCACATTCCCTATTTGACAATTTCCAGATGGTGAGAGTTTTGCAATTTTCATAAGCTGGCTTTCTTAGCAAAAAAAAAAAAAATCTATATATATGTTTAGAAATTTTTCTAGTTTTATTCAGTTAAAGGGGAAATTAAAATATAGAGAAGTAGATATTAGTTTATAATTTAACTATATTTCAAAGTTGTTGTTATAATTTTAAGCCCCATTATCATCAATTAAGATCTATTATAAATATATTTCTTTATTCTTTTGCTTAACTGACATGCGAAGCAAACTAAATTTAGAAATATTTGTATATAAAATAAATTAAGCTAATTTTATTTGCATGACATCAATTTAAAAAGAAAAAAAAGTAAAGTCAATATAAAGAAGAAAAAATATCTGTTTTTCTCTAAATAAATAAAGTATTTTTATTTAAACTTATTCTAACTTGATAAATATATAATGTTTTCATGTAAAGAGGTCAAAATTAAATTGTGATTCAGCACATTCTATAATACATTAAGTCAAATACTTAATGTATTGTATTTATTCACATAGACCTAATAATTATACTTTTTCAGAACCTGAGATATTGTTAATCTGTTGTACATTCTCAATTAAAAAAAAAATCATAAAATTTTATAAACTACTAACCGTAGATTCCCGACTAGAATATAATAAGATCATAAAAAAGTTTTATCAAACGAAACTTTCAGGGCTCTCTATAATTTTGAGAAACACAAGATATGTAATATATCTATGTTATTAAAACAACTCTATTATTTATAATCTAAGGGAATCGTAAATTCTCAATAGAAGATTTAAAGAATTGTTTTTGGATTTATAATAATTAATTTAGCTTCCCATTTCGACAATACAGAAAATTATATACAGAATTAAAACTATTTTAATATCAAATCAATGTTTCAGAAAAGTCTAGCGTTTAACTTTTTCTTTATAAAAGTGAATAAAGCTCAAGGTAAACTATGGACCCACTTTATCAATGACGAAGATAGCATGATATTTCAATTGTTTGTTTTTTTAGTATACCTGATTAATCTAGATTATTATTGGATTTTTTCTGTATCCATACAAAAATAATTATCTATCATTTACTGATCAACGGCAGAAAGGTTAACATTTATGTCTAAAGGCAACTATTTAAAAGAACCTGATTTTGTTTGAGAATATCTAATTTGTCTGAAAAGAACCTGATTTTGTTTGAGAATATCTAATTTGTCTGAAAATTCTAAGTCCTATTCTTGTTTGAGATGTAGGTTCTAATAACAAAAAGCTATTCTTGTTTATATGGGGAATAAAAATGCGCACACACTAATGTAAAACTAAAAACAGGCATAATGAAGAAGTAATACTTCCATTTTATTATGATCAACACTTTTAACCATTATCAATTCATTTCAGGATGAAAGTCTCTTCAAGTTTAATCCAGTTGCCTCTCTTCTTTACATCACACCAGCAAACTTCCTTATTTCATCCATCCATCTCATACACAGTTTCTTTCTAACCATCTTAATTAAAGTAAACATGAAAAATGAATGAATAATACAAGATTTTTTAAAAAAGCAATGAACTAGAGCATGATTTCTACATGAGAAGAAGATACCATTTATATTATAAATAGTACAATATTGATTGCTTTCATTAGGAGAACAGAATACAGTAAAGAGTTACAATTAGATTGGATATAAAATTAGAAAAAGATTAATGCCATAGGCAAGTATGTGATGTAAGCAAGTAAATAATAACTACAGTAAAATAAGTATTAAATAAATTTATTAATCTGCTAAGTCAGGCTTTTGATAAGGAGTATTTTTGTCAAATCATGACTGAAAAGGAGTTAGCAACATGTATCAGCATTGTTTATTTTGCTGTAATTATTAATTAGATGAGATGGGTATCACAAAATATCAAATAAAATAATGGGCCAGTATGTTCTATACAATAACATATTTATAGTTTATAGATTAGTTAATATAGTTATTGGAAAACTCATCTTTAATAAATTAATATTTGTCTTTCTATCTCTTTCTCGACTTCTTAGAGCTGGAATGGCTATATTCATCTAGGAATGTTGATATTTACATAGAGGCTAAACTATCCATATGGTAGCATGACTCAGTGCAAGCCAGAGTAAAAGGTTTGTGCATAAAACCTCTATCTAGTGCCTACTCATCCAATATCCCCAGACTAGTTTCTAACTTGTGGTTTCCATTAGTGAGGATATTGGATCTGAAAGCATTGCATCTAGATCTTAGGATCTAATGCAACCCCCAGAATCCACCTTTTACCTTATTAGCTAACTATAAAGCTTTGAGTCCAAAATTAAAAACACAAAAATGTGTTCAATTCAAGATTATTCACTTGTATAGATCTGAACTCAGTTCAGCACCCATAATTTTTGGTGTCTTTGGTTTTTTAATAACCACAGTTACCATAATCCTATTGGGCAGGATTGATATAATTGAAAACATTTTTGTGTTTTTTATTTTGGATTCAAAGCTTTATAGTTAACTAATAAGGTAAAAGATGGCTGCTGGAGGGTTGCATTAGTTCATAAGATCTAGATGTAGTCGTCTCAAATCCAAGGCTCCTTATTGATAAAGTCATAAGCTAAAAAATAGTCTGGGGATATTGGATAAGTAGGCAATAGATAGAGATTTTACGCACAAACCTTCTTGCATTCATTGATTATTCTGGCTTGTACTGAGTGGCACTACTGCATGGAGAGTTTAGCTTCTGTGTAAACAGCTTGTGTACACATAAAGAATGGTGATCATGTGAATGTTGATATTGCTGCTGATATTTGTATAGTGTAACATGTAAAATATTGTAAAATAGCTTCTCCTTAAACTTAGAATGTGCACAGACTACATGCCAAAAAATCCTGTAAACTAAGCTAAACATTCAATTTTTTTAAAAAATATTATTTATATACCATCATTAGTGCATTTCTTTTTTCTTCTATTCCATTTTAGTAAAAGTTGTTTTATGTAGTAAATGTATTATTTTCCATACAATTTGAACTTTAAAAATAAGTGCTTGCTATATATATATATCCTGACACATCTTCACATAAAATTCATTAATGATCCAAATTTATATCCCATTTTGTGCCTTTTTCAGTAACCAAAGCTTGTGCTTTTCAGGAGATAATAATTTCTCCAATGTTATGTATATTATTTCATATTTATAAACTTTTAACATTATCATATAACTGTAAACTATTTGTTCATTTGGATTTATTTTTTATAACTATTTTCTTATTCTCCAACCAACTGATTTATCCTTTTTCCCATTCTGCATCATTTGAAATCTGAATGCCTTTAGTACTACAAGTTATAAACTTTAACTCACGCAGTTTCCTATACAAAAATGTTGAGAGTTATTTCGAAAGAGAAGCTTAACACAAACTGGATGGATGATCATTCATCAAAATGCAAAAGTATATCACTTTTTTTCAGTTTTTCATGTATATAAATATAAAAATTGTAGAAATCAGTTCTCGGCTGAGATTTAAATGGTTAATACTAAAAATAATAGCATTTTGCAAAAATTATATAAGCTCGAGTATCAGTTTTTTTGGACTTTAAATTAAAATCATATACTTTATTAAAAAAAAAGATTTTTTTTTTAAAAAAATAATAATAAAAGCAAAATATATAAATATTAAAATGAAAACTCTCCACATTTTCCTTGTCATCAAAGAGAAAAATAATAATGAACTCTGTGAAGAATAAAAGCATTTAAAAAATCAAGCAAATTACTGACATTTTTTATAATGAGGAAAAAAAAATGTCATTTTATCTCACCTATTAATTTAAAAAGAAAAATCAAATTAAAGAACAATGCATTAACTTTCTACATAATTATATAAAAAATTTCTGTTAAAAATCCATTAACTATTTTATGTAAATATATATACCTACATATATTTACAAATATCAGCATTTTATGTACAATTCATTCTTTTTACTTCAGAGCTATCTATTGATGTGATGTGACGTGTTGTACTGTGACTTCTCCTTAAATGGAGTCAGGAATCTCTCAGCAATTATGCTCAAAGAAACCTGTTAGCCACTTTATCTTCCCTTTTCATTCCCCACCCTAAGCTTTCCCATATTCTGCTCCATCCAATTTCCACAATATAATCTTTGTCAACTCTATGGCCTTTATATCTAAATCCCCCTTATCTTTTTCCAAACCCAGCATAAAAACCAATAACCCACTTTCTGTATAATCACTTTGCCCATATTTATTCTCCCATAACTTCATTATTTGTACCCTTTCTGCTTTCAAGCATTTAATTCAATCAACAGATGCTTAATATTTTCTATAACTTCCTTACACAATTTTCAGACTAAATCACCTATATTCTTCCATTTACATGTATATTCTTTTGTTGTTAAAGACCCCATTCGAGCCCTAAACAATAAACTACTTTCCTTACTATTATCATAAATTAACTCGTACCCAAAGTTCCGTTTACTTCTCTATATATTTAAACTCTTTTTACTCTCCATACTAGTTCTCCATCTCTCCAACTGCCTATTCTTTATTAATGCATCTATTCTTTTATCCCATTCCTTATCACTATAACATTCAACAATTCTCCTAACACAATTACCCCACTTTTTATACAAGTATACTGATATAAATTCTTTATCCAAATCTTTTGCATACTGCATTACCTTTCTCACCCATCTTGTTGCCTGCCCTTTACTCATAACCCAATTAAATACTATTTTGGCTATTCTTTTATTATCTATAAGCTGCAACCTATCAAACATTTTCATTTTACTTTTTGCATATCTCATATAAAAACTTCACCATCCCTTGCTTCCTTTGCTGTCCACACCTCTGCATCTAATGCATGTATTCCTACTTCCCTTTGTACTTTCTCTAAGTAATCTAATAACCCTTTACTAACACATAATGCATCATTACCAAATGTTAACCCTGCTACTGCAACTCCCTTCCATAAAATTCTAGCTACATCATATTTATTATATGAAAACACTGTTAATTTTTTTTACCAAACCGTTTCTTTTCTTTGCTTCATTTACCAATTTTTTCTCCCATTCATCCAAGCAATTTTTTTGATTACTTAAGATGATTTCCAAATAACTATATCTATCCATCACAGTTAACTTTATATCCTCCAATAAAAATTCTACATCTTCTCTTTCCTCAGTATTAACTATCATTATATTTGATTTTTCTTTACTAAATTTAATCCGCATCTCTTTACCCACCCTTGCACATGTCCTCAACAAAATTTCCATATCTTCTCTTCTTTCTGCACACAAAAAGATATCCAAAAAAAAAAGACTGACAAAGTATATACTCCCTTGCCACCTATTAACAGTATCTCTACCCCTCCTCCTAGTCTTTCTGTTGCTTTCTCTATTTCACTCAAATACAACAAAAACAAAATAGGTGACATAGGGCATACTTGTTTTAGTCCCACCCCATTTTTAACTGATTATATATTCCTTAATTGATAAGTATAGTAATTATTTTCATATAATTTCTTAATAATATTTATTAAAGCTTCATTCATTCCCAAATTTGCTAAACTTACTCATAATCTATTTCTATTTACTCTATCATATGCCTTCTCTATATCTATAAATTCATACACAATGATCTACCTGAATTCACCCATTTTACAACTCTATCAGTCACCATATATGAGAAAACTTTATATAAAACTGATGTTACCACTACCCATTTATAATTATTTAACTTTCTATGATCCTTGCCCTTTTCTTTAAATAAGAATCTTGCTCTTGTATTATTCCAACTACCTGGAAAAACTCTCTTCTGTGCAATCTTATTAACACATGATAATAGCTTTACTTTTGATCTATGCCCTAAATTCATTATCTTCTCTGCTGCCCATCCATCTAAACCTCTTGCCTTTCCACTTTTCAATTTTTTCCCTGCCTCATTCAGTTCATTTTTGTAAACCTAATATTCCCATTACCAAATGCTTTCATGTTTTCTATCACTAAGTCCTTCACATCTAACATCTTTTCTATATCCATTACATATCTATTTAAGATTCTCTCTAACTCTTCTCTAGAGCTACACTCTAATCCCTCATCATCTATTAATACTATCTCTCTCTCCCCTACATATCTCATTTTAATGCCAAATTTTTTTACTCCCATCTCTTCCACTTTTATTAATATCCTCCAACAATGTACTATTCAACTTCATCCTCTCTCTATAATTATCCATTATAGTCAACTTCTTTTCTTAGTACTTTTCCCATTTAGTATTAATATTTTTTTCACTTTTTTTGATTTTAATAGCACCCTGCATGCTTCTTTCCTCTCTTTTATACTGTTACTAACTCTCATTTTTTATTACTTTTATTCTTCTGCATATTCTCAACTAAAACTCTATTTGCCACTTTTTCTATTTCATCACACCAGTCCTTATACTCATCCCTGACCAACTGTTCCATGGATTCTTCAACTTGTATTTTCTACTCTTCCAACTTATTCTTATTATTCATTCTCCATCCACATCTTTCACTATTGCTTCTACTTTTATTTCTGTTCTCCATCACATTAATAATCATTTCTATTACAATAAAGTTATGATCACTATTACATACTCTCTCTCCATTATCAAACACCTTATTTTTTATATTTTATTCATTCTCTCTTTTTCTACCAATACATAATCTATTGTGTGAAATATATTATTCCTAGACCATGTGTATTATCCCTCATAAATATTTGATAAATTCCCAATGCTCAAATTTACACTTTGACAAAATTCCTTCAAAAACTGACCCTTCTTATTATTTACATCATCAATTTCTTCAATATGTCCATTCATATCCCCTATAACCATTATTCTCTTCCCCTTTTCTTTAATCCTCTGTATATTCTTAATGAGGCATTCATATATACTACTGTTCCACTCCATTACAGAGGCATTCATATATACTACTGTTCCACTCCATTACAGTTTGACTATCTCCAGTGGCTATACACACTACAGCCACAATCCATTCTTATCTACCCAACCTTATTTCAAAACACAAATATTCTTGACATTTAACAATATTTAAATATTTTTTTTGATATAACACATATACCACCACCCTTTTTTCTTTGCTATTTATACCATGCCATACCAAATCTTCCAAAATACATTCTTCTTCTTTTAGATGTGTTTTGCACTATAGCTAATACCTCAAGCTCTTCATTTTCAATTGCTTTGTTTAATTCCAGCCACTTTTCTGATTTCTTACAACCTTGTATATTCAAATACCCAATTTTAATAATTTCTTTTTTCCTAACTACTGTTCTATAAATTCTTTTGATATTTTCTTCTCCAATATATTAATAAAAAACTTTCTTACCATTAATCTTGCAGATCCATTCCCTCTCCACATCTACACTTATATCTGAATCAACTATCTTTTGCTTATTTTTTATATCCCAACCATTCTTTTTTTGATAATACTACAGTTTAGAAGCCTATCCCCCTTTACAAGTTTCCCAAATTATATTCTTTAAACATCAGACTTCCTAAAACTTCACTTCCTTGTTTTCCTAAGTGCAATCCATCTTTACTATATAACTCCCTCTTTCCAATAAACCAATACCGTACATCCACAAAAATAACATTATTTCTTTCACACAATTTTTTAAATCTCTCATTTATAGAGCATGCCCTATCTAACAAACACCTCTTGTCAAATCTTGGTAATAATCCAACTACCCCTACTCTTCCTTTAATCTTACTCAATTTCCTAATCAATTCTATGTACTCAACCATTACTCTCTCTGATGGCTCTGACAAATTATTAGTCTCTATCATAAAATACACATCTCTACTACCTTGCTTTCTTACTCTATCTGTCACATCCCTCATTCTAGCTCCAGGAAAACATACTCTTACATACCTGCTTTTATTTTCTCTTGCAATTATATCCACACATTCTCTAATTAGTGAATGTCCTATCAATACTGTCTCATAGTCTACTTTCTCTCTTCATCTGTAACATTTCCTACCACCTTCTGGACCTCCTTATCCATTTCTTCCTTATCATTCCTACTCAATAATTTTTTTATCTGTTCACACTTCATCTCTAACAATTTTAATTTTACTATGGCATTACTTCCAAATCCTAACCTAGTCTCTCTCTAAAGACCTTCATAAATGAGAAGCAATAATCTAAAATTTTCTATATGCTATCCACAACTTTAATAAATTACTCTAAAATAGAATAAATACAGGGACAATTATTGATGTCTAAGGCAGGTGCTGAAAGCAAGCAGAGAAAGACACTGATATTTTGTTTGGGAGATACTGAAAATATATTACTGTCAAATTCTCCAACTATTATCAAAAATGCTGTTGTCATTTAAACAAAACCAACACATTAATTAAGGTTGTTTTTTTCTTTATTAGTTAAATTTACTCTTTTGAATGTACAAAAGCATAAATATTTTCACTATATTGTTGCAATTGTCTTACATTAATGATTTATTCTTACATTTCTAATATATGACTGAAGATAGAAAAAATATCACTAGCTTCCAAGGTACATTTTAACCTACTAAATCTTCTATTTGAAATAAGCCAAGTCACACACTCACTACTTTATATTTTTTGAAGTACATTACTTGAATTTTCTTTATAAATGCTTTTTTTTGCAGTTACTTATTCATATCAATCATATTTCAATAAATAAACAAGTAATTATTAATTATCTTATGCTAGTTGCATGTATATTCTATCCATTGGTGGAGTTACTATCCATATATCAAAATAGACAAGAATATGCTAATAAATAAGTTGCATATTTTTGTAAAAAATCAAACACATGAAAATTATATCTTTAACACACAAACAATGATTTAAAGTAACAAATATTATCAATAAGCATGATAAAACAGAATCATTGCATAAGAAATAGAATAAGCCTGAGATGTCTGCCCATCCTTGCATATGTATTAAATGGATTATGTCCTGTACATGTGGGGTTCATATTGACCTTAGGTCAACATGGGTGTGACAAGAATCTCAGCCTCAGGGTGGCCTTTGAGCATTCCATCATTAGATTTTCAATTGGATGGACTGTTGAAGAGTTGGAGTGTGTAGTAGATTGGCACCTGTTTATTAAAGTATGAAGATTGTCTATCTTAATATATATCTGAGCACTGATAGTATATGTATGTAGGAGATGATAATCTGGACCAACTGATGATTGCTGGTTTAGCATGAAATACATATATTGATGATTATTTATCTTTTCAGCATATATGTGCTTGAGTGTATCAGTGTTATTAGATAGAGTGGAGAGTGATGGGTTATCTGAAAGTCTGTGCTCATATATCCTATATATAAGAAATTAAGTTTGTGATGGTGGCAAACATTAATTTAATTTTTTCCAGAAGATGTATATTGCTAAAACTTCTTGAAAATATTTGTTTTTCAATCATTATTTGTTACTGAATATATTAATTTCAGGTTTTCAAACATATTATTTTCATAACTGTTTTTCTTTATCTTCATAATAGCATTTGCCACCACTGCTGATTAAATTTCTTACTGAGCATTGATCATATTAAAAGTATTCGTTTTTCAATAATGTTTTTTTGTTTATTTTTAACTTGATATGAAAAAAAAATGAAACTAACTGATTAGCTTAGTCTTGTCTATTTTGAAATATGGATTGTAATCCCACTAATAATTAGCACCAATTATTCTTTATTAGATTCATAACTATTATACCTCATTTAATCTTAGATCATCATCATAAATTATTTGCTCAAAGGCAAATTTTCCACACCAAAACAAAGTATATTTTCTGATTCTCTTTTTTCTTCTTTTCCAAATTCTCATAGCCATTTTTCTTTTTAAAATCATTACTCAACTTCTTTCTTTTCCTACCTCTTTTCAGCATTTTTATGTCTAGCCTCAGGCTTTTTTTAGTTGATGATTTTCAGCCACTTTTTGAAAAAAAAATTTATCACTTGCAGGTTTCTGACCAGTTGTTGATGGTGGCTCAGCGCCGCCTGGTGGTGACATAGCACATCAGGTTAAAGTACCAGTAATACCCTTTTTTATTTCCTCTTTTCAAACTTTACATTCCAAGAACTTATCATTTCTATTTCCTTCAACATCTACATTTCAAAGCCCTCAGTTTTTTCTTCACTTTTCCTAATTGTCCTTAATTTTGCTCATATAAAGCAGTCCTTCAAACAAATACAAACAACCCTTTTTATCCAGTATTTTTTTTAAATGTAAATTTTAATTTTAATTTATAATATTATAACATTCTTTGCATGATATTTCAAGTTTTTAATATTTTCACTTCTTCCCATTCACACATCGTCACCTTATTTATATATTGTTTTATTTTTTTAAAAGATTGCTGTCTGTAAATACTATGAAAATGTTTGAAATTTATTAAAATTAAAATCTGTATGTAATATTAAATAAAGTATAATAATTTCTAATTTAACAAAAACTATTAATATTCATTTATATAGTCAATGAAAAATGCCCGTTATAAAAGCTTGTTAAAAATATAGCATTTATAAAGTACATTTGTTTTATAATATATATTTAAAAAAGATATAATTCTTTATTCACAATCATCAAAAATATGTCTCAGGTATATTTTATGCATACTATTACATTTGCAGCAACTATCTTATCATGAAAATACAACCAGAATTTATGATGCAATATTTTAAACAATAAAAACACTGTTAACATATGATTCTTTTTATTGATTTTCATTGGGCAATGTTCCTTTTTTAAAATTTCAACATTTATGTAATTGTGAGATGACAATAAATGTAACATATCCAATGCAATTATTGTAGATGAAGAAGATAGAAGCTTAATTAACAATTGGGGTAGTGATTTTAGAGCAGGTTAGTGCATTTAACCACCCTATTTTGAAAATTGGTTCTCTGATAATAAAACAGAAACAATTCCAATTTTAATTTTTGCGACTCATTATGTACTGAATATTTTGTTTGTAGTCTAGCTTATATGAAGCAGAAGTTTCTGTGAGTAAAAAGCCTAAAATATAAAGATTAAAGATTTTTGAGATGGAGATTTGGGAAAATATAAAGTAAATTGAGAAAAAAGCAAAAAAAAAAAAAGATGTTTTAAAAAAAATTATGAATCATAAGGAAAGAAAATGTACTGAGCATATCTACAGGCAAGAAAATTATAGAACATACATTGGAAGAGTGTGTAGTCTATAAAAGTAAAAGGAGACAAAGAGAGTTAATTTAATCATTTAAGAGGATTTAGTAGTAATAAATATCTGAAGGCAGAATAATGGACAGTAAGCATAGAGAAGTTTACAATGTTAATATGCAAACCTAATTTTATGGAAGATAATAAATGGTACAGTAACAGGTCAAACAGTATTAAATAGTCAATTGCAGAGCAAAAACCTCTCTGATCCTATATAGATAAATAAGTGAAGAAATGTTAGTCGAAAACAACTTGTAAATTGAAGGTTCTTCCCCTTTTCATCCATAGTTACTAATGATCAATAATTGTATAAATACTTGTGCTGGTTATAAGCTAGTTATTTGAGAAAAAAAAAGGCAAGATATTTATTCACAAAAGAAAATTCCAAGTTTTACATAGATTTGAATACTAGATCGTAGGTATGATAGGTGGATGCATTTACTATGATACCATCAGCCCTTTAAGTAGTCAATAATGATATATAATAAATTTCTTTAGTAGCTCTATTAGTTATTTCTTAATACCCTTTCCCACATATTTTTTTTTTTTAGAAATCATGATATATTTTATCTTTTAATATTTTTTTCCCACTTTCTCTTACCGATCTTTGTCTTTTCTTTATTCCAAGGATAATAAGCTTGACAATTTTAATTTTAAGCTTTAATATCAGAAATGTATAATTTATTTTTAAATTATACATTATTAAAATACATCATGAATATTTAATTTATTAAAATAGCAGCTTCAGTTTATAGCAAATGATGCTTTAAAGATTTGAATATGTTCTGTAAAGTTTATATACAATTGCTAATTATAACAGCATATTTAACACTTCAGCGATTTAAGATTTATGTCAGTATAAACTCTTCAAAAATATGAAAATATTTGAAACTATAGTAGAAAGGATTCTATTATAGGGAAAAAGATTAAATTGATATAGGTCTTTTGTTATTAAATTGAATTTTTAATTTGGATTACTATTTATTAATATTAATTTTAAATAGTGTTTAATTTATTATCTTGTAACATAAAAAAGCATGTAATGTATATACTCAACTGTACACCTTATTCTAACCCTAATCCTGTGAATATGTCAAAGGTTTTTTTTTCTTCAAAATCATGAATTGTCAATCTGTATATGATTTTTATTTTTATATAACACACTGAGATAAGTATTATAATGATATAAATAATATACCTATACCCTGATTATCACAGAACTTTTATGCAAGGGATTTACCATAGCAATCATCATCAACTTGTACCCCCTAATTTGATTTACAACCAATTATTCATTATAACAATTATAAAAAACAATTTGGTTTTGTTTTGGTAGTCATTTTGAAAGTGGCAGCCATTTTGTAAGATTGGTGACATCATAGAATAGTGTCTTTATGTCATCCAATAGAAAAAGGATGACATTCATGATAAAATTGTACAATATAGAGTTTATTCATTGTACATAGTACAGTAGACAATATTATAATATGCAATGTTTTCATTAAAAAACTAAAATAGAATTAATGTACAGTACTTTATTTAATTTCCATCCAGTGCTTTTGCAAGAGAATTAATATATTCATTAATATATCCAAAGTAATAACTATAAAAGTTTTAAAAAAACACTTCATTCAGTACAATAAGTAATTGAAAGCTATTTTGATAACATACAACAATCAAATGTATTAATATTATATTTTAAAATGTATATATTCATTTAAAATCTGTATATTCACTAATTTTTATAGATTAAAATTCTTATTAATGATATGTTGCCTTGTGGCAAAAATTACGATCATCATACAGTAATTGTAAAATTTAGTTACTGTAATTGTAAGTTATTTTGAAAAACAAAAAAGATTTCATGCATTATACAATCAAAATCACTAAATATAAGTGTAAAATGTCATTTATTATTACAGTATTTGCTTAATTTAAAATCATAACATCATAATTTGTTTCAGAGATATCCAAATCTTTCAGTTCTATAAAATGTGAATATATACCATGTTCAAAATGAAAATAGAAATTTCATTCAATTTAAAACTAAAAACAAATTTGGGTCATATGCTATACTCTTATTATTTAATTTTAAATTGTGTACTATATTAGCTAAAATATTCATTCAATTGATTTTGGATTAAAATTTTTCAGTTGAATTAAAACTGCTATTATTGTGAATCTAAAGTATTTTCAGTAAAAACAGAAGATGGGAGGGGGGTGGTGAAATGATTTTATGAATTATGTAATATGAACAAAAATTACTAAATCTAAATAAAAAAATAACATATACTTGTCAGATTTAAAATCATAATCTCATAATTTGTTTCATATATATGCAAGAAAATGGTAATGTTAAAGTAAACAGAAAAATTATAGTAATAAAAAAAATACAAATTTCATTCAGCATAAAACTACAAATAAATTATAATCATATATTATTAATAATTAATTTTAAACCGTGAACTGTTATGTATTAGCTAAAATATTTAGTCAAGAAACTTTAAATTAAAACCTTTATGAAAGCTAATTTCAGTCAAATATAAAAATGCTTGTTATCATAAATATATGTTTGATAAGAACAAAAAGGAATTAGATGATTTTATGCATTTAATAATAAATTTTCTATGATGAAAATGCAATACGAATAAATTGAAATTTCATGCTTTTATTTATTTTTACTAAATAGCCCATATTTCTACCATTATAATGTACTACTTGAAAAACTGTGAGATCATTTAAAAAAAATGACTATTCTACATAATAAAATGTGACATCTCAAGCCACTAAAAAGATCATAGGTAGAATATTTGTATATAAATTGTTGTTTATTTAGATCTGCATATTACATGTTATAAAGAAAGATTTACAATATGCAAACAGAAAATGCATTAGATACTTACTTTTCTTTTTTAATATGCTAGAATTTTTATTTTTTTCAATGTTAACTGTGCGATTGGGTTATGGTAATAAGCAGTACTATAAATTGGTTACTTTACATGGTTGATAAATAACAAATCTTTATGGTTACAATAGTTCAGTTACTGAAATATTATTAAAAATTGTTTTTCTAAATTTTAAATAATTTCACATAAATAATTATAAGACTTTGAATTTAAAAAAAATGAAACTTCAGTATGGGTTTTTTTTTTTCAGCACAGTGATTAATAATTTTGTGAAGAACACAAATAATTGCTAATTGCAAGCTTACTCCTCATTTTTGGTTCATTTTTTTTGTATATTTTCACAATGAAACTAAATATTTTTTTCTAGTAATATTGAATTTTACAGCTACATATTTTTTCAAATAGAATCAAAGCAGTAATTAATACCATCAAACATTACATCACTTTTTCAATCTATGGATCAAAGAATCATTGCAATCTTCAAGATGTACTAACTTCAATAATTAATGCAGCATTTCACCAACACTTTGGATAAAGGTACTGATAAGAAATTGATGATAACAACATTGAAGAGCTTTTGCAACCACACATGAAAGAATTAACTAATGAGGAATTAATGCAACTGGATGAAGAAAAGAACAATGAAGTAAAGAAAATTAACAAGTCTATAAAAAAAAACTTGGACATCAAAAAACTGAAGAACTGATTTTGTATCATAAGGCCATAAACATTTTTGAAGAATTTGATTCTAAAATGTTCAATCAAACCTGAAAATGCCATAAGTCAATAATATGTTGTTAAAAAAATCAAAGAAGCATGTCAATCATTCATTTTAACCTTGGTCTGTAGAGATCATCAGTCATCACAGGTGAACCTCTTCCTAAAAAAAATTAAAAATCATCAAAGGCTTTAAAAGAAAATGATAGATCCTTAGAATGAGTAGTTGATGGTTTAGATATCTGGATGATGATGATATGCTGAATGGATGGGTTATAACAAAGAATGGTTTTAAGCTAAGTGTTTTTTTTCTTACACACATACATTTTTTAAGTGCATACCTGCCTAATACACACATAGCACAGTTTACACATGCATATATTGTACATTAGGATTATTTAAAAATTACTATATATATATATATATATATATATATATATATATATATATATATATATATATATATATATATATATATATATAGAGAGAGAGAGAGAGAGAGAGACTAGATTAAATTATCTGTTAATATATTTATGGCATAATTTTGTATCAGTAGGAATGAGCTAAATTATTCCCCATAGAAAACCGTTATAATCCCTTGCTTTTTATATAATCTTCTTATTTTACGAAAAGTTTTGATGAACCAATTGTCCTCACCAAGTGGGCAAAGGAATATAATTAAGTGAATGTTCAAGAGGCCACGTGACGTTTGAGTACCTCAATCTAGAAATCGTTCGATATCATTTTTATAACAATACTAATGACAGAGTATATGCATATTTAAGTTTTTATTACTATTATATTATTTTAAAATGGTATTTTCAAACTTTTCTTTCATTTTTTTTAATTGATGCTTATTATTTCCAATGCTTCAAGTGGCTAAAAGCTTTCTTCAAGGCTTTGTTTTATTATATCAAAAAGCAATATAGATTTGATGATGATATTTTTATTTTTAATTAACTTGTAGAATTATTACTTTTTACAATTATCGCTTTTCTCAGTGTCTAACAGGATTTTATACAGTATTATATAAGGCTGACTGAATTCACAATGAGATTATAGTTTTTTAGAGCTAT
Organism: Epiperipatus broadwayi; assembly: GCA_028023455.1. NCBI lineage: Eukaryota > Metazoa > Onychophora > Udeonychophora > Euonychophora > Peripatidae > Epiperipatus > Epiperipatus broadwayi. Next base: position 681,367 of record JAQFVV010012572.1, on the reverse strand, counting down.
TAATAGCAGATGCACCAATCACCATTGCATATAGAAAACACTTCTTTTTGAACAAGTGTACCCCAAACTATGTTGCAAATGTCCTATTATTCTGATCAAAGTTTTAATTTATCTGCGTTCTTTCCAAAATTAATAAAATCACCACTCCCCCCATCATTAAAAGTGCTGGCATTGGCTGCTTGATATTTTACCAAAAGTTACTCTTTTATACTCTTCATCTTCTGAAAATATTACATCGAGCTGGACTTTCCTTTATGAAACTGGTACTGAAACAGTTTCTGATATTAAAATATCTGTCTGTACAGCATTCTGACTTCTTTCATAATGTTTTATCATGTATTCATTTTGTTCTTCGGCTTATTCAAAACAATATATCATAGGCATGACAGAAGGATATATTAATTCTGCATAAACGAGGCCTTATAAGTGCATGATATATATAAAGTTTACATAAACAAAAATGAGTTTCAATTTTTAATAAGAAAGAAAAATTATATAAAATGTTTTACTGCGCCAAAACAAATGAAAACTGCGGAAATTTCGAAGACTTCTACTTATCATTTATTTATATTCAAAACATAGATTACATTTTTGCAACAAAACAAAAAGAGATACAGCAGCTTTGAAATTTATATAGGTAAACTAAAAGTTCAATTTACTTTATTAAAAAATATGTATTACTTATTATCCCTTTGTTCTGGTAATTATCATTTTATCATTTTTATTGCTAGAGGCGAGAAATCATTTAAGCTGATAATTTACTTTTCTGATAAAAAGATCTTTTTCTGTTTCTTCACAGGGGAAAAATATATAAAGTTATAAAATATTTTCTTTTCTTGTGAAGCATTTACAGATGCTCATTTAATAATTTAATAACATTTTGAAAAGCAGTAGAATACAAAAAGATGCAAAAAATAATGATTGTGCATGTAAAAGAAAAACGTTACATATATCATACTTCTTATTGATTCCCAAATAACAGTGATATACTTAAAATACGACAATTAACCCTGGATTCTACAAATGCTGACAGTATATTTATATCAATGTCACAAGTACGAGAAATATTTTTTTTAATGTGTGACGAATCCAATATACTGATATATAGTAATTACATAATATGTAATTACTGATATATAGTATTAACACAAAACTAATTAACTATTCATTGGTTGTAATACGGATAGAGAGTTGGTTGTATATACGTAAATAATTGTAAATATTTTGTTAAGTACAGTGTTAAGGCACATGTAAATGAAAGACAGCAGATTAACTTCGTTGGCTGTGAATATATAAATGTATACCTCCGCATTTCCACAACATTTTTGCTTTTCTTTTTCCAAACTTGAACAGTATCAGGGGTTACAGTTTTCTTCTCTCTTACACTGTGGATAAGTATCTTTTTTGCTATCATTATTCTTTCTTGCTTTTATAGCATTTGTGCTTATGGTACCTGTACTTTTTTTGGACAATTTAAGTTGACTGAACATTGATGTCTCACTGCATTTAATAATGTATCTACCTCTTCCACAGATTTCTTACCCATACTCAATAATATATGCTTTATTTGCAAGGGCAAATTCTGACACACAACTCATACAATTTGACTCTCAGTCATATTACATTTTTGAGTGTACTTAATTTTGTCACTTGTCTCCTGAAAAGTTGGGTATAGTTCTCGTTGCTGTTCACTTTAAACCTTTCTTGCACAGTTTGGTATCTGATAATTTTCTGGCATTCTTCTGTCCAAAAATTATCCATCATGGCCTTTATATATTTTTGGAAATTTTCAGGCTGGTGAAATAGTGAATCCCACCAAAATTTTGTATATCCTTGAAGATGATTACAGACTATCATTAACTTGCACTCTTCAGACATGGAATTTAAATTAAAATATTTATATAAATTGTTTATATGTTCTACTCAAGCTTCTCCCACTAGACCTTTGAATGTCTTAATTTAAAAAAAAATTATACTCAGTTAGGCCTGATGATATCTCCTTTTGTATTCTTTACAAGCAGACTCTATATTTAAGTTCTGATTTCTTTTCTTTCCTTTTTGGGCTTTGACTTCTGTATCCTACTGGATCTCTCACAACTTTAATTCAAAGCTATTTTGTGCTTCTAATTTCATTTAAAAAATTTTTTTATTCATATTCTGGAGCTTAGCCACTGTGTTTCCCTGCATTTCTTGCAGTCTTTGAATCATCTCTTTCCTCATGTACATTTTTTTCTGTTTCTCTAACTATATTCTGTTTCTAAATGCTAACTTTTACTTATTATTCATATATATATATATATATATATATATAATATATGAGTCTGGTATATATATATATATATATATATATAATATACCAGACTCATATCTTAAACACGTAATTAATTAAACTGCCATGACTGCATTTTTTTGAATTGCGTTATTCTATTTATTTGAATAGTTATATATATAACCCCTCTTTTTTATTTACTACTTCTTAACTTTTCTCCAATCTTATTAAATCTCAATATACTCTATTATGCATTCAATCTTTCCAAATCTTAATATATCTCAACCTTTTCAGAAGTATATTTTTATTTTTCTCCTTTTACTTTCTTTGCATTTCTTCACATATTCATATATATTGCTTACAATAACTCCTCTCATATACACTTTAATGCAATGTTTTAAAATGATTTCTTTAATTTCCTGTCAGTTTCGACTGTCCTGCAGTCTTTGTTGTCAGGAAAATAAAGAAATCATTAAAAAAATGCATTGAAGTGTATATGAGGGGAGTTATTGTATGCAATATACATATAAACCTTACAAATATTATAACCTTATCAAAATAAAATACTTTACTATGCATCCAAAATTATATTGTTGCACCTTTCCTGTTATCTCAAAGTGTGCTAAACATTTTTGTGTCTCACATCTCTTAAGTTATTCATGCCCAAACATGTTGTCAATTAATCGAACCTCATATGCTATATAAGAACACTGTTACATTATATACATATGGATTATTTCTAAGTTTGATATTAAAATTGTACTATCCTTATATCTCAATTTTATTTAAAGAAGGTGACTAAACTAGGCCAACTTAAATGTACCAATAATTATATAAAACATAAGTTCATGCTTTGACTCTTTCAAGGCATATTCATAAGCACTGGAGGTGATCTTTAGTCTTAAGCATCAGTTCTTATAAACCGAATAAAGAATTATGCTATGAGGGAGTACAATAAAGAAAGTATGAATAACCTTCCAGTATAGCAATTTCTAGCTCAATGTTTTATATCTATAAAACAATAACTCTCAGGGTGAATGGTATTTATACTTCATTAGAAGTAGACACAATGTGATTAATTTTATTAATATTCAATTGTTACTTTTAATAAATAAGTTAATGAAAATGATTGACCCCAATTATATAAAATAATAATATCTAATAAAATTTATCATTGTTCCCATAATACATTTTTTCCCACAAAACACGAATAATAAAAAAACACACATAAAAATATTAATAATACAATAATACAAAAGAATAGAATTCCATTATTGCTATTACTTGGCTATGGTTTAAACATCTTCCCTTTCTTCATTTGCCTTTCACATCTAAATATATGTGCTTGTGAATCAGAATATATGCACACATATACAGATATGCCTTTTACATCCATTAACAAATAAAAAAACAAGACCAAAGTCCATAATTTGTCATAAAATATTACAAGAAAAATTAAAAAAAGAAAACAAATTAAAATAATGTAAAAACAAATCGTTTACTTTATTTCCTGGAAATATAACAATAAAATAAGTAAGCTTATTGATATATATGTAAGTATAAAGTCTGTCTTATCCTTCATTATATTCTAATCAAACTCTCAGGCATAGGCAATTCATATATGAATGTCTTTTTCATTATTCTTTTATAGGGAGCTCCATTTGGTAAACTGATGATCCTGCAGCAGATAAATGGTTATAGAAATAACACAACCACATGATTAGTGCAGATGATGAGTTTGGTATATTCAGGTGTTCTCTACACCATAGTATTTACTATCTTGCACTTAAGATTATACATTTCATCCATGATAGATATTTTGTAGTGCATAGAACATTTATTGCATTACTTCCTCTTTCTAATCAAACTCCATAGTTAAATCATTCCAAAACTCCAAGTCACTTAAGGTTTTACTTTTTTTATGTTCATTTTAAAACAACACTAACAACAATTGTTTGGAAACCTCCAGATAAAGCAAACAGGATATGATATAATAAAACCGACATCTTTTCTTTTTATAAGTCTTTCTTCATGAAAGAAAATAATATTTACCAAGGCTGTAACCTTAGGAATAAGCGTCTGAAAAATTCGAAGGTAGGGACCTCTACAGGTCTTAGCCACAAGCTCACGCTTGGAAGAAAAGAGGGGAACCCTTCTTTACTTCAATCTACTTTTATATATGAATAGGTGAAGATGAAGTGTGGTTAGATCTAAGAGAGTGAAGCTATTCAATACTTCACTAATTAAGTCCACAATTCTTATTATACATTATTACTCGCGAAATCTTACGATGCTGATTCACTACGCAGGTGGCCAGTGTTCTCATTTAATTCCATTTTAAACGTCTACAAAAACATAACACACACAAAAAAAACTTTTACTTTTATTCATGCTATCTTTAAATAGCCTGTAATTAAATAATTTTTTAAATAAGTCATTATCTTGTACCTAAAATCAGCACAAAATTTATTTTACTTTGGCTGGATAAAAACTAATTAATTAATCCATTCTTGGATATTTATATGCCTTTCTCTTTGTTTTAAAAAAAAAAAAAATTTTTTTTATGATTTTTTACCATTCTACATACTACTTTAAAAAATCTTATATAATTACCAATACTGATAAATAAATTGTTAATGTAATTACATGCAGTAATTAATGACATTCTAAAAATAATAAATTAAAAAAAATTACGTAATCTTTTCTCTCTTTTTAAAAAAAAAACTTCAAATCTCAATTTTAGATGATAATTTTATTTCACATTTAACATAAACATAATTTATATAATGCGTATATACCTTTTTGATCCACATACACATTTGTATTTATTTTAAACCTTTTTCTATTTCATTTTTATTAAATTTTATTTATCTTAATTATTTTAACTTTAATGAAGGGGTTCAAATTTTAGACCTCATCACAATTTATATTGTACCAGTCAAAACATGTTGATCCATCTAACAATGAGCTGGAACTAAAAAAGAAATGTACTTCAAATCCAATCAAGCCCAAAATTTAGGTCAGGGACCAAACTGGATTCGAACCCATTCCCCATGCCCCAGATCAAACACTTAATGAATATCAAAACAACTGTTAGAGGCCGAATCTTCAAATTATTGAGAAAAAAGATACCACCAGAACAATCAATTGGGTTTATTCTGTTACATCAACAGTTTCAGAAGGTCAACAGTCTAATACTCCACTGCTCATTTTATTTAAAAATAAATAAATTTATGGTACAACAACAACAACTACAACAACAACAACAACAACAACAACAATAATAATAATAATAATAATAATAATAATAATAATAATAATAATAATAATAATAATAATATTTTTAATATTGGGTGTTTGGTGTGTTATATATATTTTTTCTTGATCACTATTACTGTGTGAGTTTATTTGTTCTTTTATTATCTCTTTTTCGTCAGTATTTTTGGTAGGCTGACTTAGATTGTGCGCTATTTTTTCTATTGGAGCGTCTTGAGGTTGTTGACTTTCTGTTTTTTTATTAGTAGGGGTTTGAATTCTATTGGTTGATTTTGTTGATAAATCCAGAATTTCAGGTGCTGGCAACGTGTGTGCAGTTTTTTATTATTCAATTGCTGTTGATCTGTGGTTTTTTTATTAATTTTTTCTTGTTTATTAGTTGTTTTCGTTATCTGTTTTGTACTGTTTGATTCCGGTTGGTGAGCTTCTGTTGGTTGATCTTCAGAGCTCGGTTGGTTTTTCTGGTTGATTTTGGTGTTGCAATCGATTGCTAAGTGTCCGGTTTCACCGCACGCAAAACATCTCGGCCTTAATCCTTTTATGTGAATAGTCAGTATTGCATTCTGGTCAATTATTTGTGTTGGAATATCATCATCATCATCATAATAATAATAATAATAATAATAATAATTTATTTTTGAGACAATGAAAAAACACATACACAATATTGAAATAAAATACTAGTTTTCTACTTCACCTTTGAGTAGTAAGTAATTTAAACTGCTCTTTACGCAAAAAAAAAGTGAAGTTTGTCTAAAATATTATTAAAGAGTTATTAGGCTAAGTGCTTTCAGGGAACTTAAATCTCCATATTCATAGCCGACTTTAATTGAAGTTTAGCGGTGATTTATGCAAATTTTCATAATGACCATTTTCTGGAGATTGCAAAGCACGATTCTTTTCGGTTTATTGCACAGTTGTCATTTGCAATAAAGCATGCCTCCTTAATTTTTCATTTTATGTCATTATGTTCAGTGCATAGTGCCCTTGCCATAGTGGGTTTGAACACATGATCTGTTGTTTTTTGGTGCCCTGAAAGCGCTTAGCCATATAACTCTTTAATAATATTTTAGCAAGCTTCACTTTTTTTGTGTAAAGTGCAGTTTAAATTACATACACAATATATACATCTCAATTTATTATTAATAACTACACTATTATTTTTTCAAAATATTCTTTTTACCATAATACTCATTTGTATATACATACTATACACATAAAATAGCATCTTTCTTACATATATATGTATATTGATAAATACTACACACTAACACAACAGTATAATAAACAATATATATTGTGGTGCTAACAATGCATTAGCTATTATATGCTATATTCAATAAATGCTAGAGGGGAGATTTGGAGCAAAATATAGCAATTATTACCATTACTGTATATCAATCACAATTTGTTATGCCATTAAAAATATAATTCTTGAAATATATTTAGAATACTAAATAATTTGGCTGCTGACTTTTTTCTTTTTGACTTATTATTTATAAATAAAAGAATGTCAAACTGTAATGATAGCATACCCTACCAAGCCTTATAATTTGAACACAAATTCAGACTGGGTAAATTTAAATTCCAATCAGCCATAGGATTTTTCTGCCAGTTATCTGAGTAATAGCCTATCCATCTAACCATCTGTCAGTAAATTGGTATGCATTGAAAAGCCTGATCAGTAATGTCTTCTTCTTCATTAGTCCTCTGTAATAGGTTATTGTAGAGACCATTATCCCTACAGTAAGCTATTAAGAAATTGTTTTATTCCTCTCATTTTTTTATTATCTATGTTTAAAAGACAATTTAGAAAATATGTTCATGAAAACATCAAAATAAGATTCACTAATAAAGAATGTACTAAAAAAAAAACCCACATAAGTTGAGAATGACAGAATTTGTAGCCACACAATCAGAGAAAAAAAATAATAAGAAAAAGAGGACCAATAAAGAAAAAAAATTAAAAAGCAAAAGCAAAATAAGATTGGGGAGAAAAGAAGTAGTAAAGAGAGGGGAGGGAAGAAAAGAGATAGGAGAGAGTGGGAGTGATTTAGAACTAGAACATTTCATTTTATAATTGATTTGGTATTTAGTTTCTAATTCAATTGTCAAAATGTAAATTGAAAAATACAGTGAAATTATGCCAAGGATGCATTGAGGGAGTGAGAGAATTATTTATTAGAAGTTAATATATGCTGAAAAGACTTCATTTTACTATTGATATATTGAACATTTCATCAAATGAACCACACATATAATTTTGTAGACCCTACAACCGGCGTTCACACACAAAATATTGAAAGGTTGTGGGGTTTAGTGAAATGGAGGAATAAGAAGCACAGAGGAACTGCACATCAACACTTAGACTCCTATTTGATGGAGTTTATGTGGAGGCGTACCTACAAAGATGGTCATTTTGGTGCAATTTTACAACATATAAGCCAGTTCAGTCCACCGCAGTGATCGTTATTTGGGTAAGTACGCATTTTGTTGTGATATTCATCTTTTATTTTCCTTATAAATTATAGTAGTTGTAAATCATAGTTATTTCCACTAAAAAAAATTCATACATTTATATAGTACTTTTAAGATGACTGAATTATGACTAATTATGATTTGTAGACTCACAGTCTTCACTTTATGATGGGTTTTTTTTAAAAAAGATAAAATTAATATTTGAATACTTGCAGAATTATTACTTCTGGACTCTCACTTTATGATACGTTTTTTAAAAAAGACAAAATTAATATTTGTAGAGTCACAGTTATTTGTAGATTCGCAGTTTTCACTTTATGATAGTTTTTTTTAAAATTTATATAGTACTTTTAAGATGACTTATTAATTTTGTAGTGATATTTATCTTACATTTTCCTATTTTGCATCCAATTTTAGTTAATTATTCATGATATATATATTACTTTTAAACTTTTTTTGCCGCATATTACTCTATTTTGTGTTCTATTTATTAATTTTTTTTTTCAGGATTTGTGGACTCGCAGTTTTTACTTATTAATTTTGTAGTGATATTTATCTTACATTTTCCTATTTTGCATCCAATTTTAGTTAATTATTCATGATTATTACTTTTAACCTTTTTTTGCCGCATATCACTATTTTGTGTCCTATTTATTAATTTTACCATTTTTTTTTCAGGATGGAAGGTGCCAGCATTATTCTGTACCACGTGCCTTTTTCTCCGTTTTTACCTCATGACACTGTACCACGTGCCTTTTCCCCCACTCTTCGTTTCTATGATGTCATTACCCTGAGGGCATCCTATTCTAATCTAGCGATCTTTGATGTAATGTCATCACATGATATGCAGCAAAATTTTAGCCATTACATTTGTCGAATGAAAGAGTGGTATGCCTTCAGGATAATGACATCATAGCAAGGTAAATACTGGACTACCATCATGCCTAATAAGATAGTGGTGGCTATGGTTGTTAAAGAGCCAAAGACACCAAAATGTATGGGTGCTGAACTGAGTTCAGACCCATATGACTATATAAGCTATTGAGTCAAGATTGAAAATACTATTGTGTTTTCAATTTCATTCTCATAGTTTTGTAGTTAAGTAGAGATAAAAGGTGGCTTCTGGAGGATTGCATTAGATCCTAAGATCTAGGTGTAGTGCTCTCAGATCCAAGGCTCCTCACTGACAAGTCCACAAGCCAGAAACTAGTCTGCAGATATTGAATGAGTAGACACTAGGTAGAGATTTTATGTACAAGCCTTCTGGCATCCATTGATTACTCTGGTTGGTACAGGGTGGCACTACTGTATGGAGAGAGTTTTGCCTTGTTTAATAACAATTATGTACTAGTATAAGAGATGGTGATCATGTGATGTTTAGTAGTTTATAGTGATCTTAGTAAAACTTTTACACAGATTATTAGAAAGATGAATCTGTGATTTCTAATATCTTCTTTTTCATTTTTTAAAAAAAAAATCAATATCAGCATTACATTTCCCCATATCAGCTAGACTATCCTTATCATTTAGAAAATTGCCATAAAGCTTTGACATTTCCTGTTTATTTTGAAATACCTGCAATGATTTCATTGGTTTTTTTAGGTTTTCTTCAGCATCCATTTGATGTTTCAGAAAATATTGAAATACAAATACCTCTACTGTCTTGTTTTTTAAATACTATGTATGTTTTAGTGTATCAGTAATATGAGATAGAGTGGATAGTGGCAAGTCATGTCAAAGTCTGTTCTCATATACCCTATATATTACATATATAGACACAGGTATATAATAAGCCTGTGTTTCAGTTATTATGTAGGTTTTTGTAAAATTGTTCTACCCACTTTGTGATACCATAGATATTCTTAACATTAATTCCATTTATTCCCAACTAATTAATTGCTGAAATAATGTTTCATCTAATATAAAGATATAATCTTTTTTTGAAACTTGTTCTCCTCTACAATTTTAATTATCATAATTAACTCTTTTCTATAGAATCAACTTATAAAATTTCAGTTATTTATTTTTAAATGGTTCATTTGGATTTATTTTCACATTTTTATTTCATATGTATGTTGTCTTTATTGGTGTATAGCTGCTTTTTGTTCTGGAATCTATATACTTGATTTTACCATAATATATATCACTTTCTCATAGATTTATTGGTCAAAGTCTAATAAATAGCTGAAATAATTTGTAAGTTCTAGTTTAAATTTCTGAAGATTTTTAAATAGATTTTTGTCTTTTTAGCTTCACATTAACAAATACATTACTACCTAACCATTGATTACTTTCTGTATTTAATTTTATTAAGTAAAGTATAATCTTAGTTAAAACAGAATACATATCTACTGGGCTTAAATTTCTAGTATTTATTACATATAATATTAATTTATTGTATAAATTTCACAGGCTATGACTTTTTCCATTTCTGTCTCAATCAATACACATTCCCCTCCCTCAGCACTTGTATTTTTAAAATAATTTTTCCAATTATTGTGTAAAACATTTTGCTGATAGCTCTGAGAAAAATTTTTTTTTTCAATAAAATAAAATATTGTAGGAATAATAAGTTAAATTACGTTTAGTATTACTATTAAGTTAAATATCTAATTTTGATATTACCATATAATACTAAATCACCCATGCACATTATTATTGTTACACAATGCTTTATTTACCACTCTCCTTTACAGTTTACAGTTTCAATTGCCCTAGCAATCTTCTTCAGAACTTTTATATCTCCTAACTTCAACTTGTAAATTCAAATTTTAAAAAATTTACTATTATACTTTTAGTATCACCCTATCTTTAAATTTAAAGAGAGGGGGGGATACTAAAAGTATAACAGTAATCTTTATTTAAATTTGAATTTAGAAGTTGAAGAGATATAAGAGTTCTGAAGAAGATTGCTGGGGCAATCAAAACTGTAAAACTGTAAAAGAGAGTGATAAATAGAGCATTGTGTAACAGTATTAAAGTGCATGGATGATTTAGTATTATATGGTATACATTTGGCAATGCAATAAGAAAGAGTAATTATTAATTTTGATATTCTATGTGATATAACATTGATTCACATTTAGTTTTCCCATCAATTATCTATAATAAATCCTATTCCATTTATGCTTTCAATGCTGTCTAATAAGATGTCCACTCTTCAAATTGACTCATTTTTATTTTAACTTCACAAAATCTGAGAATGTCCTATTAAACAGTTTTTCTTTCACTTCATATAAAAATATTTTGCTTGCGAATAATATAATTGTAGTTAGTAGGAGGCTGTAATTTTACAATATTTAACCCATTCTATCTTGTATCAAAGCAACTAGCTACTTTAACTGATAGTGACTTTGTATGAGAAATAATTTATTTTTGTTTATCATAATTGCAACTATATTTAAAAAGGCAATCCATACACATCCACCCATTCTAATGTCCCAAAAAACCCCTAATCAATGCTTCAATTAAAAAGTATTAGGCATCTATTAAGAAAGAATTAAATTCAGAAATAAAAATTAGATAATTTATTATGTTACTAATATAAGTCAAATTCATATGATAATAGCACTGAAGACAACAAGAATACAACAAAGTGGACATTATGAGTTTGTGTTGCTTAGTTCTTGTAATGCCTCAGATTAAATAGAAGGAACTTCTTTCAGTTTATAACAAATTCTTATCAGCAGCAAGCAATATATTTTCTACTTTATTAACCCACTATAAGATAATTATTTATTTTTCATCTTTCCAGAAAATGTCTTACTTTAGTCGATCTCCCCCATATGTTCCCCAAATCTTTTATTACACTTTGAATTTTTTTTATATACATAAAGATAAACAAAATGAATGTAAAATAAAAATAAAACAAGACTACATATTAAATCAACTCAAAGTATTGTTATGTGGTACGTAAAAGTGTTTATAATTTTTCACCATTATTTGCATATTTATAAACACACACATATAAATATAGAAAAAGTTTTATATTTATATATATATTTTTTTCAATTTTGTTTTAAAACCATATTTTATAAATATGTTTAACCATGCATGAAGATAATCAAATAATATTAAGCAAATTAAGAAGGAGAAAAACATTTGATTAGTAGTTCAATATAAATAATTATTTCGTTTACAATTGAATTTACTTTTAACTTCAGGGGAAAAATAATGTTAGTACAATAAATTTAAATATAAAGATGCTCCAAAAATCAAAATTAGAAGTGGGATGGGGGAGTTGAAATTAAAGAACAAATACTACTCGACGTTAAATTACATTTTAATGCATAATTGCACAAATTTATTAAATATACACACTTTTTATATAAACATCTATTTACTCAAAAATAAGCATGCAAACACACACTCACATAATATAAACATACAATGGCAATTGCAATGTAACCAAGATCCATATTTGAAGAAATATGCTCATTACTAGATTAAACACGCATTTCACTTAAAATTTTAGAAACATTATGCTTTAGGTACACTTCATTGTTATAGAAAATGAGGACCGAAATATGGTTAATCAATACTTTTTGGTAATTTTATACATTAATAAGAAAGTGAAATATGCGTAGTGTGAGAAAGTTTAACATAGATTAATGGAGAGTCTAGTAATGCAGCCTTGAATCTTTAAATTTGCCGCATTAATATGAAAGTTATTGCTTTAAAATATTTAGATACAATTCAGGAAAACACGTTCGCGAGTAATTTTGATGTGGTTACTTCATGCAACCATGAAAAGTTATTCCCTTATATATTATTTTGCTATTGTAATAGTTCGGTAATACACCTAAAGATCGTATTAAATCAATATTCGCGACGAAGCATTTTGTGGAGAGAAAGTAGACTGAATATTTCGATTTTTTTTTCGATAATAAATCATTTAATTATGTGATAAAATAAGAGCACATTTCAATTCAAGTTGTACTTTTTATAGTATGCCTGAGAAATCAGCGATTATCAAATAATATTGCAACATTTAAACCCCTATTTCAAGATTGCTTTTATCATTTTATCAATAACTAATTTATTTAAATGATTATTTAAATTTTTAAATAAAGTGAATGGTAGACTATTTAATCTATTTATTTGACAAATTGCTGAGTTTTCTTGATAAATATGGGAACTAGTTGATTCTTGAAATTCTTCGAAGATATTAATCAATGATTGTAGTCTAGGTTTTTTTAATTAATATTTTCAAATACGACAAGTAATTTAATTAAGCAATGGCTTAAAAAAAAAATTGAACCAATCTTTATTTCATTCAGAATCCTGAATTATATTTTTATATTTTTAAATAAAATTCTGTAATAAAAAAGGTAAAGGTGAGCAAAAAAAGTCAATATCATCTTCCTATAAAATAAGTTTGAAGGAGAAGGAATTCATCACCAGACTTGTTAACTTCTGAATAGTGAGGGTTTGAGCAGTTATCACTCTGATTTACGTTTTAGCAAAAAATAGCGTCTTTAATTTTGTTTTGAATTATAAAAGTTAAAAAATGTTAAAGTTAGATTATGTAGAAAAGAAAAATTAATGGATTGAGTAAGGTTAAATAATTAATGGATTAAATTGTAAGATTATAAAATAGAATATATGTTCGATATGAATTAATATAATAGTTTAGTAAGTTTATAAAAAAATTTTTATAAATGTAAAATATGGTAAAAGATGAAAAGTGATTTATTAATATAATAAAATATGATAGGGTATAATAATAAATAATAAAAAATAACAATAAAAGTGAAAATAAAAATAAAATAGTATTAAAGTTAAAAGGATTAGATGATAAATTATTGAATATAATGTAATGTAAAATAGTTAAATTATAAATTATATGTATAAATATATAAAATATGATTATTTATGTAATGTTTAAATTTGTAGATCTGACAAAGACTGTTGGGAACAGTTGAAACTATAATCAATTAAATAAATATATATTTTGCTATAAAGTGTAAAAGAGTTGAGTTTTGATATTATATACTATATAAAGTAAGCAAAAATAAAGAAGAAGAGGATGAAGAGACTTGAGGATTATACTAATTAAGACAGGATTTTCACATGAGTTGGCTAAGAACTGGTGATTTAAAAATTTATGTAAAACAAAAACAAACTTTTACCTGACAAGAATGATAGGTGGACTTAATGTCAGTGTATTACAAGACTATATTCTGTTGTATTAATAATTATATATAAGAGTTTTCAATAATAATAATAATAATAATAATAATAATAATAATAATAATAATAATAATAATAATAATAATAATAATAATAATAATAATAATAATAATAATAATAATAATAATAATAATAATAATAATAATAATAATAATAATAATAATAATAATAATAATAATAATAATAATAATAATAATAATAATAATAATAATAATAATAATAATAATAATAATAATAATAATAATAATAATACAACTTTGAAGATATCAATTTTAAGAATAACCACAGATAATCTCCAAATATTCTACACTATAAGTTAGTATGCCAAACTTTTAGAATAAAGAATTCCCTCTTAAATTTCGGATACTTTTACAAGTTCTCATGTATGCTGGACATATTCTCCAATCCCACTAAATAAATTTAGTTTTTTAACCTAACACCATTAATATCACACACATATATATGCCAGATCATTTAAATTGTATTTACCAGGACTCCAATGGTAATATCTACAGTATGAGAACATTATCTGCAATAATAATAGCCTTCATATAATATAAAATTATCCATCCACTTTACTACTGTTACACAATGCTTTATTTACTATCCTCTTTTACAGTTTCAATTGCTCCAACAATCATCTTCAGAACTCTTATATAAGTTAGGAGATATGAGTCTGAAGAAGATTGCTGGGGAAATTGAAACTGTAAACTGTAAAAGAGGGTGGTAAATAAAGCATTGGGTAACAGTAGCAAAGTGCATGGATGATTTAGTTTTATATGGTATACATTTGGCAAAGCAATAAAAAAAAGCAATTATTATACTTCTTGAAGAATAATAGCTTTCCTTGTTTAATTGATAAATAGCTTATCCAGATAGTGCATTCATTCTCTCTATCACAAAATTTGGCAACAGTAATTTAAGAAGGACTCATTTTTAAAATCTAGAAAACGATATTCAGACATACTACAATATTTTACTATACAATGCCATTATGAAATATTCAGTAGTTTCACATGTCTAATAAATAAGCATCAGTTTCTCAAATAAACAAAAACATCGTTGTTTTGATAGAATTTTTCACAAATGTTCCAGTCATGATGAGACAATTGTTCATACATCTCTGCATATAAATTTTCACTGACATTTTATTCAGATCATGTCATATTTGTAGAACAGGCACTTCTGTTGAAATTGTTTAAGTGAACCATAGTGTATTCATAGGATAGCACACAAACTAAAGATCTGTCTAGAACATGAACATTGAAAGAACTGTCATGTCAGTAGGTTAATGTGGAAAATTTACCCAATCACATATGGACTCTTTAATGAAGCATTATCTGTTGTAAGAAAAAGATTAAATGACAATAATAGTCTCAATCCATGGAACTATTAACATTCTGCATAACAATAACATACTTTAAATACAACATGGATTTCTTACAACAAAATTAAGGGATGGCTATGACTATGGTCCCTGAATAGTATTATTTATATGGAAGATTTGAAATCACTTCTATAAACCTTATTCCATTTCTACCTAAAATGTGACTTCACTATGCCAATTATACATTTGTTGTATGGCATATGGCGAAAACACTATTACAAGCATTCTGGACACACATAAACCCTCAACCCCAATAGGTAAAAACTTAGCATATACCTTTAATCATGATAGAAATATGAAACATGGGAATGTTATAATCTTCAAAGGAGCAGTAACTATTCAAAAAGCATTATAGTTTTTAAATTTTTATAGATATAGTTTGCAAATATTTCAAGTTATTCATACATGTGTGTAAAAACATTAAATATACTCCTAAATTCTTTATGCTTTTCAAATTTCTATGATTTACATAGAGTTTTCATAAATTACATTTTTGGAAAGTTCCATAAATTATGTGAAATATTTATATAGAGAGAGCTATGGATTATGCAAATCCTTGTAAAGAGTTGTTGGGGAAATAAAAAACCAATGCTCTAGAACAATGAACCAACTTATGACTTTGTGTGGAATAAATTATAGTTTGCTATAACATATACCCATCTCTCTCTATATATATATACACATTCAAATTTTAAATTATCTAGTCAAAATTTCTTAATGAAAAGCTCAAAGATTAATAATTAAAACTAGAAAGTGTTAATAAACAGTACAATATAAATATATAAAGAATATTGTTTATCATACTGAAGTTAACAAGTATATTGCAAACAATAATAATTTGATAAAGGTTTGTATAGTCCGTCGTTACTTTTTAAATGTTCATAACTTTTCAAAATTAGTTGGCGAGCTCTGATAGTAAAAATAATTATAATTCAAAAACAAATCCAAAAAACGTGTTGATAAATTATATATAATAAAAACAATCACATTCATATGTATTTCCCATACAAAGTCAAATATTTAATTTTTAAAGCTCAGCGTAATTTCAGGGTGGCACATTATAATTATGATTTCAATTACTAGATTTTTTTTTCATACGTCAAATGCATTGACCGGAAAGCGAACCCGGGCTAGCTGCTTGGAGGACAACTATGCTAACCACTAGGCCACAATTATAGTATATTGCATTAAAACACGCTATTAAAATTAATTATGTAACGCTATGTAGGCGGACACATACATACATTTAAAGTAATTAATTTGGTTTAATAATAGTATATATAAATATACACACAGTTTTAATATACTTGAATTAGTTTTATGGTAAGCACATTGTTCATAAATATACTTTTTATAAATAAAAATATAATGATAATTAAAAAAATAAACTGTGATAAAGATTTATTTGGGGAGGGGGGGGGAGCAACATTATTGAACTACTAAAAAGTACTCGTAAAAGAAGAACATATATAACTGAAGTATGCAAAATTATATGTAGTCAAGTTCTGAAATTAAATCTTGGGTTTAAAATGAAAAATTATTATAACTTTTTATAAAAAAAACAAGGAATTTAAAAAACAAATTAATATTGATTTCTTTCTTTTTTTTACTCTTCACTCAATATTTTCATTTTTCTTCTGGTGATGACACATTACTATATTAATGATAATGTAAGAGTGTGAACAGAATCAGTCAAAAGAAATCAATATATATATATGTATGTTTTTTTTTTTGCAGGAAAACAGATTTTTCTTCAAAAGTCACTGAAGCAATCGAGTATTACTTATCGGAAAAAAAAATCGCTTCAAATTCCTAAAATCCAAGTATCTTTAAAAAAAAAAAATCGCCACTTGAATTTATAAAAATTTTGGATTTCCAAAACAAACAATTAATAAAAATATATTAATATAGAATAAACCTATATATAATATGGTGGTAATAAATAATTGTGTTCCATAGTAGTATAATCTTGAATAATCAAAAAGACTAGATGATAGTTATATCCCTAAATAATTTCTAGATCACATGATCACTATCTCATACCAGCACATAACTGTTATTAAACAATTCAAAACAAAGTAAAACTCTCCATACAGTAGTGCCACTCTAAGCAAGACAGAGTAATCAATGGATGCCAGAAGGCATGTGTATAAAATCCCTATCTAGTGCCTACTCATCCAATATCCCCAGACTAGTTTCCAGCTTCTCACTGATGAAGGCCACAAGCCAGAAACTAGTCTGGGGATATTGGATGAGTAGGCACTAGATAGGCATTTTATGCACAAGCCTTCTGGCATCCATTGATTGCTCTTGTTAGCACAAGATGGCACTACTATATGGAGAGTTTTGCTTTGTTTTTGAATTGTTTAATAATTTCTAGATATTGGATTTCTTTAATGAAGAGCAACAGATTTGATTTAATACATTCAGTATACACAATTATGCCTTTTATTTGAGATTCAAAATTACATCAATTTGAATCATTGCTAACTTGTTTGCATAATTATATAAGACTGATATTAGCCAGAAACTATTTATTTTAATGACTCCAATTGTATGCAACTATAAATATTTTTTTTAATCATTATCATGTTTTTACACTCATATTATTAACTATGTAAAAAAATTAAAGATGTCTCTATCCAAATCCTCAGACTTAGTTTTCATTATTGATCTTCATTAATGAGACCCTTGGATTTGCATCCACATCTTAAATAATTTCAGAAAAGACAAAAGCAAAATCTATGTATTTCATAAAATAATGCAGCTTGACCGATTTTGCCTTTGTTTAAAATTTATTTTAAAGTTATTTTAGAATCTGCTCATGATACCCACAAATTAAACCAGGTGAATGTGGTGGGATAATTTCCAAGAAGCAGGTGATCTTTTAAAACAGATTTAAGATTTATAAACATTCTATTATATATGTAATCTTGCAACCTCCAGAATTGAAAATTATATGCGAATTTTACAATAACTTAAAGATAAAATAATTCAAATAGTGTTGCAATGCTTATGAAATCTATTACATTGCAGTTTGTTCGCATAAATATATATGGCGCTCTCCTACACAAACACCAATGTTTACACAACTTACTTTATTTATTAATTTAATTTATAATTGAGTATGTGTATTATAACTATATGCATATATACATTAATATTTATATGCATGCAAACACATACAAATATATGTACACATATGTTAATATACCTTATTACACATTAATACATGTTAATATATGGTAATATATGCGAGCTTGGAGGGGATTGAATTAAAAAAAGAATACTACTATTTGACATAGTCGGTGAAATGGAATGCCAGACAAATAATACTGTTTCAGTATATATAGTCAATTTTTTTTTCACTGCATTCTTCACCTCAATTCTATCATGTTGATTTATTTCACCATTACAGAAAGGCAGACCATCCTCTCTCATTATGCATGTATTTTATGAACAATCTTAAGGTCTTCAGGTGAGATATCAGTACAATTATCTTCATACCCATTTTGACAGCTTGACCAAATTTCACTATGCTGCTCTCATTAAAAGGAGAGATTCATTTCTATTTACTTCTAACATCTTGTGAAATATACACAGATATTTTAAACATAAGGATTTCCACCCTAAGTCTGCAATGTTGTTATAATAGCTCATATATATTGTACTGCCAATGAATATATGGGTTAAAAACACACATATTCTGAGTTATATATGTAATCATTTATTAATAAATGATCAAATTAATTTTAAAAGGGAAAATAAGTGATCATAATGAAATACAAATTATAATATGTTTTAAAGATTTTTTTTTTAAAAATGCAACCTTGCAAAAGTAAAGTGTTGCATCATCTTGTCGTTACAAAAATGAGAGAAAGTTTTAGAATTAAAGAGCAAATAGGTAGGAGAGGGGAAATAATTCTAAGTAAAAAGTTGAAACTAGCTTTTTCTTTTTATAAATCTAAAAAAAAAAAAAAAAGAAAAAAATGTAAAAAATGAAATTGAACTAAAAATATAATTTGTAGAAAGAAAAACTTTTAAATTTGCCATTCATTAAAGATTACTTGGCTGATAAAGAAAAGAAAAAAAGAACTAATAATTCCCATTTGTATTAATTAAAAAAACAAAGGAAAGGACTACAAACATTATCTTATCAAAACATTAGATTAATCTAAGCAAGAAATTAGATTAAAACAAAATACAAAATTAATTAAAGAAATATAAAATTAATTAAACTATATCAATGGATGATAAATAGAAAAATAAGAAAGAAGCATATAAAAGGAACGAGCAATTCATTCATAGATTAATTATTAAAAAATTATTATGATTGCCAGTTAAATTATTTCAGATGCAGCAAGATATTATTCAATATTTCTGTCTAATAAAAAAAACTTTTAATGAAGAGAAGACAGCAAAAAGCCATCAATGTTTTCAGCATGTGGGTGCATCTACCTATACTCACTGAAAAGCACCCTAGCAACATGAAGTGCTGCACAACAATGAAAATATGCAACTAATCTTTGATCCCAGTCCTTAATATCATCAGATGTTTTCCACCTGGAACTCATGCCCATCTCATAATAAGAAACTATTGAAAATCTCTCTCATTCATTGCAAACTGAAAAATCAAGAAGAAATCAAGCCATCGATGGAAAGAAAGGCTAACAGATTAATAATTGACAAGTCAGGAAATAAGCTGGGAATGGTATCCATGAAAGTGTGATATGATATCTGAAAAATCCTAGTTAAATATAATCCTCATTATTCCATTCTAAAAACTTGACCATTTATTTGAATGAAATACTTTAATGAACTTTAATAACTACAGCCAAAGTAATCTTTAATATTGCACCCATAAGTTTTTATTATATTATATTGTAACTATGTGTACATGTATATGTAAATTTTATTATAATTGTTTTAATTATGAGTATGGGTAAATAAAATATTTGTTTGCATAATTGTTGTCAGATCAATTATCAATTTTCTCTCTTATAACTGCATCATTAATAGTTAAGTAATAGTTATAAATTGGGCAAGTGTGTTAAAGATTCCTCTCACAAGTGGAAAAAGAGTTAGCTTGGGGATATATCAAGCAGTAGACTGTATACCTTTTATCCAGGTATGCTGATTATATAACCTGTAGTTACCTGGTACCTGAGGTTAAGCCTCAAAATAAATAAAGTGCTTTGGATGGCAGGGATTTGAATCTAGCAGCCAAGAAGTGCTATAGCCTGGAAATGTGTCCATAGGTGTATACTCTGTATAGCCTTGCTCTGGTTATAGGTACCGCTGGTGTTTCATCGACCTGTGGTATTGAATTTCTCTGCTTGAAGGGCTGGTCTGCTACAATAGTGAGTAAGCAACTGGAGTAATAATTGAGATTTTAAATATATAATCAGGGCAATTTTTCTCCCACCAGGTTCAATGTCTTTCCAATGTGGTGCTGAAGGGTGCCCAAAGTATCAGAGTAATTATAAATATAATTGAAATTAGAAAATTAAAAAGGTTGAAATTAAAGTTTCAAATAAATGCTAAATTGTGTTGTTATAAAAGTGAAATTTATGAGCAGTATAAGAAGAGAATAGATCAAAGCAAACAAATTATAATGTTAAGTAGTAAAATGTAAATAAAAAGGAGATAGTCTAGAGAAATAAATATTCTATACAGATTAGGGGTATTGATGGTGAGGTTGATATCATTAAAGACTAAGGGGTTGGAGGTAGTTGTATACTTCATTTGTTCATAATATTTAAAATAGAAATATGTAAAATAAAATTTGTGTATTAGAGCAAAAGAAAAAATGGAGGTGCAAAATAGTACAGAAGTAATGACAGAAATACTGAGAAAAGAAATAGAATGGTAGGGGGTTGGAAATGAGTACAGCATGATGAGAGGATAGGGAAGTACTAAATAGCATAAGAACAGATATGGATAAGATAGTAAAAAGAGTATATAGTTGAAAAGTGAATAGGAAGAGATGAAAAAGAAAAAGGAAAAAATAGATATAAGTAAATCAACAGAAGAAGTTGGTGTAGTAAAATTAAAAAGTGAGAAGAATAAGGTTAAACTAGTAGACATTAACAATAGAGAACAAAAAAATATTTTTGGCCAAAACATTCACTCTGAATGTGAAAATAAATCTGAGTCAGAAATAAAACATAGCAAAATGGGGGTAGAAAGAATAGAAATAGAAAAGAGTAAATTAGAAAGTAGTAGCATAAATATTGACAGTATCAAGCAGAAAAACACAGGTATGTATGTGCATTTAAAGAATAACCCTGCTAATGGTAAGAAATTTATACTAATAAAAATATGTGCTGAAAGGAAAAGAGTTGAGGAAATGACCAAGTTACTTATAGCATTTACAGCACAAGACTTGATTATGGAGCCAAAGAAAGGAAAATTTAAACTCTTTGAAAAAGAAAAAAATATAGGTGTTATAAATGCCATAAACTACAGCCATGATAAAAATGATTGGGATAAAAATAATAGATGTAGATCATCATCATATAGCTTTAAAAGAAGGGGGAATTCTAAATATAATAGTCATAAACCAGAAACCAACCACCTGGAACACCAAGCCAAGCATGGAAGTGGGTTAAGATTCTCTGGTCTGAGGAATGATGATAGAAATAAATAGGAACTGCCTGACAAAGATTAAACTAATTGAATTTAAAGAAATGGAAAGGACTTTTAGATAACAGAAAATTAATAAATGCCTGCATTACATGAAAATGGAAATAATATTAGTTAAATAAAATGTTTGTTTTTGGGAAGGTTTTCTCTTGTGTTGAAAGTTAACGAAATAAATAAAGTTGAATAAATAAAATAAAATATCTTTGGGAGAATTAATAACGGAAGAGAAGTAAGATAAAGAAATTTTTTGTTAGAATCCATATATGAAAATAAAGGAATAAATAGTTTAACTATTATAAATATTTGGGAGTTAATATGTGATAATAGAAATAAAATACAATAAAATGTTTTTTTTTTAAAATTAATAATGAAAATAAATCAAAGTAAAAGTTTTTCTTCAGTAAAAAAATGAATATATGGTAATAATAATAAAATAAAATAAATAAAATAAGTAGAGTCTTATATAACTCTAGAATAAATAAAAATAATCTTTAGTATAAGCACTGAGTGTCAAATGGATTAGAGGTGAAAAGGAAAGGGTGGAGTGAGAAAGTGATGGTTGATGAAAGATAATAAGAGTTACAAATGATTGTGAAAATAGACCTGAAATAGACTAAACAGGGAATAGTCCCAGGATGGGGATCCAGTAGAGATATTCCTTGGGCCCATCCAAATTTCACTGGGGAAAAATAGTCCCAATCTTACTCAAATATGCACTGGAAAAGTACCAGAATAAGCTGCAAGTCTTGGGGAAAGTTCCCACATGTCATAACTAAATAGTGTTAATAGCATAAACCAAATAGTTAGTTGATGATCCTTGCATTTGCAGTGACTCTATTTTATATTTTAAAATGCAGACCCATTGAAAAAAGTCATGGGCTCATTCAATCAGCTGGTAGAGATATCCCAGCAAAAAAGTAAAG
This sequence comes from Epiperipatus broadwayi, assembly GCA_028023455.1. Taxonomy (NCBI): domain Eukaryota; kingdom Metazoa; phylum Onychophora; class Udeonychophora; order Euonychophora; family Peripatidae; genus Epiperipatus; species Epiperipatus broadwayi. The sequence continues at coordinate 658,197 of JAQFVV010012572.1, read as the reverse complement.
TCATTTAGCGCATAAGTCGGATATAAGCCAGACATATTTCTGTGATCTGTGGCATCCAAACCTCTGTACACATCACATGACATAATTGTTGAAAGCAACATTGAGTACAGCCTAGAAAGAAGAGTAGCACAAGAAAGATCACCCTATGTGTTTTATCCATCTCAGCAATTCCAGAATTCAGTTGATAGAAAAGTAATGCATAAATAAATAAAGGTTGGAAGCTGTAATATATAAGCAAAATAATAAGTAAATTATTAGAGATAAAATGATCAATTTGTTGCATTTTATCTCTCAAACTGGGTGTGGGTGTAATGTACAACAAGCGAATATATGGGTTAAAACACATACATATTCAATAAATGATCGAATTAATTTTAAAAGGGAAGACAAGTGATAATAATGAAATACAAAATATAATATGTTTTAAAGAGTTTTTTTTTAAACAAAGCAAACTTGCAAAAGTAAAGTGTTGCATCATCTTGTCATTTACAAAATGAAAAAACATTATAGTATTAAAAAGTAAGTAGGGGGGGGGGTAATTCTAAGTAAAAAGTTGAAACTAGCCTTTCATTTTTATAAATCTAAAAAAAAAAAAGAGAGAAAAATGTAAAAATGAAACTGAACTAAAAATATAATTTGTAGGGAAAAAAACTTTTAAATTTGCTATTCATTAAAAATTACTCGGCTGATAAAGAAAAAAAAGGAAAAAAGAAATAATAATTACCATCTGTATTAATTAAAGAAACAAAGGAAAGAACTACATACATTATCTTATCAAAAATATTAGATTAATCTAAGCAAGGAATTATATTAAAGCAAAATACAAAATTAATTAAGGAAATATAAAATTAATTAAACTAGATCAAAGGATGCTAAATAGAAAAATGAGAAAGAAGCATATAAAAGAAATGAGTGATTCATTCATAGGTTGTTTATTAAAAAATTATTATCGTTGCCAGTTAAATTTCAGATACAGCAAAATATCATTCAATATTGCTGTCTTATAAAAAAACTTTTAATGAAGAGAAGATTGCAAAAGGCCATCAACTTTTCCAGCATGTGGGTTCATCTACTTATACTCATTAAAAGGCAACCTAGCAGCATGAAGTGCTAAACAACAACTGAAGTGTGTGGCTAGCCTTCAATCCCTGTCCTTAATACCATCAGATGTTTCCCACCTGGAACTCATGGCCATCTCATGATCTGTGAACTATTGAAAATCTCTCTCCTTCATTGCAAACTGGAAAATCAAGAAGCCAAATCATTAATGAAAAGAAAAGCCAACTGGTTGGTAAGTCAGGAAATAAAAAAAGGACAGTATCCATGAAAGTGTGATGTGATATCTGAACAATTCTAAGTAGATATAATCCTCATTATCACATTCTAAAAACTTGAATATTTATTTTAATGAAAGACCTTAATGAACTTTAATAACTACAGCCAAGGTAATGTTTAATATTGCATCCATAAATTTGTATTATATTATATTGTAACTATATGTATGCATATATGTAAATTTTATTATGTGTTTTAATTATGCATAATTGTTGTCAGATTGATTTTCTCTCTTGTAACTGTGTCACTAATAGGTTAAGTTATAGTTAATTATAAGTATTGGGGAAGTGTGTTAAAGATTCTCCTCATAAGTAAGAAAAGGAGCTAGCTTGGGGATATATCACACACTATATTGTGTACTTATCATCCAGGCATGCTAACTATATAACCTGTGGTTAGCTAGTGCCTAAGGTTAAGCCTCAAAGAAAATGAAGTGCTTTGAATGGCAGGAGCTTGAATCTAGCAGTCAAAAAGTGCTATAGCCTGGAACTGTAGCCATAGGTTATACCTTCTATAGCCTCAGTCTGGTTATAGGTACCACTGGTGTTTCATCAACCTGTGGTATTGTACTTCTCTTTTTGAAGAGTCGGTCTACTGCAATAGTGAGAGAGCAGCTGGAGTAAAAATCAAGATTTTAAAATATATAATAAGAGCAATTTTCTCCCACCCAGTTCTATATATATATATATATATATATATATATATATATATATATATATATATATATATATATATATATATATATATATATATATATATATATATATATATATATATATATATATATAATTAACAATGTTTAAAAATACTTTTTAATTGTAATTTATTGATAATTAAAGTTGTTGCTTAACATTGCTACAACATCTCATAAAATGTGAAATTCTTTCATCAATTTAGATGAAAACTGTCTGTAGTTTAATGGAATATCTACACACACTTTTCTTTGTATCGCAATGTATATAGGTGTTTCTATAGAATTACATTGTGATCAATAAATTTAAATGTTAATAAGTTTTCAGCAATATTTATTGGGTTCTTGATATATAATAGATGATTCATTCTCCTGACTTGATCACAATCTGAGGTTCAATGAGCTAGGTAAATCTTGGAATTTTTTTCAGGTCATATACATGTTGATGATTTTTTCCCCAGATAGGTAGCAACTCAGAAATAGTTGGCAAATAGCTTGTTAGCAAATAGCTACAAAATATAGATTCATTGTTAGTGAGGATGGTTCAGATAAATGTCAAGCACTGATTATAAAAGTGAAAAATAAAAATATTATGTATGATTTTTGCTAGTAAAAAAATGTGTCCTACTATTGTAGGTGTTGCACCCATTGTTAACACTATCTATTTAGTTGTAGCTGCAGATGAGTAAACATTCATTACTGAATTCCTAGATTAAAGTAAAGAAAAAGTGAGGGATGTAACTACCACTCATCAAGATAATAAAAGCAAATTCACTGAAAGTTTGGCTTTAGAGAAAATCTCTGAGGTTGGAGAGATTTAAAAACTAATATTAGATGGTGCCATCAAGTTAAAAGACAAGCAGCAACATAAAAATGGTATTTCTCCAGAATGACTTATTGCATGTTTCATTCATCAATTTTTTTCAATATTGCAAGTTTTGTAATGATAAAGTTTATTTATCTCATTGCAATCTTAGGTTACTTTATAATAATACAAAAAAATACCAGATCTTATCAAATAATCACTTGTTATTTTGTTCTTGTGTTTATTATATGTGTAAAGGTTTAGAAAGCTGCACTGATCATAACTGTAAAAATATATATCTATTTTTAACAGTTTAAACATTTTTTTAAAAAATAGTCTGAAGAAGAATATTGGACAGTTGAAATATTTGAAAATTTGAAAATAATAAAATGTTATATTTGTATTGTGTTAAGTGCATAAAAATATTTTTGAATTGTTTATTTATTATATTAACAATTATTTTATGCATTCTAAATTCTATAGTAAAACTGCTATAATCAGCCATTCAAAAAAAGTTTTTGACAGTAGTCTGGAAACTAATAAAGTAAAGCTGTAATTGGACAACAATGACAAGATTTAGTCTGCCAAAAATAATGACAATAATACAAGAGTGTTTTTCAAGGATCCTTTATTGTAGTGCAGAGAGCAAACAAACAAACTACTGCATTATATAATCTTTACAATTCACTTCTTGATGATGATGACGAAATTATATGAGATAATAAAATAGATCATTCATGAAGGCAAATGGTGTTTAAACTCTCGAAGTTACATTTTTGAAGGTCACTCCACAAACATAGAGACTATCATTTTACTGCTGTACTATAAGAGCAAGACACCACTTCTAACACTATAAAAAAAAGCTCTTTCAATTAATATTGACAAACACTAAGAATTACTCTTGTTTGACACTCTCCTCCCCTATATCAAAAGACCCTTCAAAGACAGCAAAACTGTTCTCCAGAAGAATCACTTTATATGAAATTACTCAACCATTATTAAAAATTCATTAATTGTTGAAGTAATCATTAATAAAAAGATAATGATCGTCATCTTTAAATTCAGATGTAAACAAATCATTTTTTCAACAATAATATAAAAATCATTCGATGATGTTAGTAATTAGCAAATCAGAAATTCGCTTTCAAGACAAAAATAAATTAATCAATTAAGAGCAGCGCATTTATTACGATTCGTATACAGTTAATAACAACCCATTAAAAATAAATTGTGCAAGATTTCAGGGTAATAATTACTTCGAACTTGTCCCATAATCCCAATATATATACAAAAATAATTATTGTATAGAAATAATTGTAAATTCACAATTAGAAAAACATCAAAACGTAATGTAATAACTTTTTAGATTTAACGAAAGATAAAATCCACAAAATTCAACAATATATTATTATTCTTGATTTTCTTCATTATCTGGATTGATGAGCTCAGTTCTGGGAAACAAAAGCGCAGCTGAGATATTATTATTCACTTTAGTTTCTCCCTTCTCTACCACCATCAACTACTTTTATTGAAACATTATATTAGAATATGTCAAAAGCAATTTTTTATTTATATATATATAAAAGATTAAAAATTATTTATTACATACGTAGAGAAAGCTATCTATTCACTATTGTAAACTTAGACATGCCCTGCATGGGATAATACGGCAGTAGAGACGCAAATTCAGTAGTTTAAAGTTCACGGGTCGCGGTTCCTGTTCTGTCACTTTCATGCTTAAACGTCTTATGAATTCCCAGCAATAAAACATTTAATTTATATTTATTGATAGACACATGTTTATAAGTCCTCTTTAAGTAATAACTCAACAATGTATCAGCATCTTAATCTGAAACCTTTAAAAGAGTATACATGATATCATAGGAAGGTGTCCACTATCCTCCATAATTTATGTTTTTGGATCTCATGGAAGTCACATATTCAGATAAGATTAGTCCGCTAGAAAATCAATGGTTTGGTGTAGTAGTAAGGTAGTGAATTCTGTTCAAAGTTAGTAGATCATGTCCCCAGTTCGTCATTCCTGGTGTTCAAACTTCTTATGAATTCTCCAGCTATAAACTATTTCCGAACGTTTATTTAATAAAATAACAAACAATACTTACAAATGTCATTCACAAGAACTGAATGAAACATTACATATTTTTTTACTTATTTAAAAAAAATCAACTATAATATGAAATAAAATATCTTTATATAACAACAAAAATTGTATAAATAAATAAAAAATTTAACTCATAAAAGCTTTTTTTCAGATAATAACTTTCCCCTCCCCCTTATCAATATAATGGAACTATTTTAAATCTTCAGTTTCTATTGTATATAATGTGACATCTATTTTTATATTTGATTTATGTTTAAAGAGTAGTTGTTAGTATTACTATTATCAATACCCATTCTGAGTCAATCTAAGGGTTGTGAATATATATATATGTCTATAAGAGGCGCAGCATAAATAAGCGTTCGTTATTATTTTGTTTTTGTATAATAGAGGGTACAGTGTAAACCATTTATATAAATAATCTCTGTAAGATTATTAAATCTATGGATAGAAACTAGATAAATAATAATTCTCAATAAATACAGCAGTAATAATAATAAATCCTGATATAATACCTGCATAAGTGTGTGTTTAATAGCTTGATCAAAAGGTGTGTGTGTGTACATATTATGGGTAGTGGATCTTCTCAGTATAGTAATATTCTTGATCATAGATTTATATGCATTAACATTATAAGGCTTTAGATTTATGGTTATTTGACCGCTTTACCTAATAATGTGTTTCTTGGTGATCTGTTGATGTCTCATCATTTACTTTTTGCTTTTCTTTTATATAACTCCATTAGCTAATGTGTGTCCGCCGGATATTCATTTATTTGAAAAGTTGGATCTCCTCAATCAGCATAGGAAAATAAATGGACATAAACCATCAAAAAGTTGTTCCTGAATCTAGGTCATGCAGAGGCAAATGGGTTCCTTTCTCTGACTATAGATTAGAGGCGGAATAGCTATCCAGAGTTAAGTTGGCATTAAAATGAAGTCATGTTTCGAGACCTATTCTTCAAATATGTATATTATTTAATCATCAAGTACTACAATGTTTTCAACTTTATTTTATTTACGCTTTTCTTAATATGATCGATGCATTACTCAGTTAATTTAGAAGCATCCATTGAGATGGTTTATGTATATAAAATTTATGTATAAATCAGGCTATGTTCAAATTCAGCCTATGGTTTATTTAGCTGGTTTAAGCAGGCTAATTTCACCCTGTTCTTGTACCGTAGAGCAATCTTACCACTGTCTCTCTACTGAATGAAAATGACCCGGATAATGCGTATCAGCGTATCAGCGTTTTATTGTTATTTGTTTTCATTACCAAGATCAATTGATCTTATATATATATGTCTGCGGTACTTTCATTTTTGTAAAGAATTTTATTCAATATTTAATGACAATTTTATATTAATAATAAACTATAATTCATCATTATAATGAAGTTGTAGATATTGTTTATTACTTATATATGTAAACCTGATCATCACATGTTAGGATTCCATAGAATCTCATTTCTATCTGACCACCGGGCTACATTAAGAAAATTAATTCTCACGAGGCCAAGGGAGTAAATCATATGGTTGTGATTTGGAGGAGTAGGTGAGGTTCTAACTCCCTCTACCTATATCTTTAGGTCAGGTTAAAGCAGCTATACTTTCTGACCATTACAATATATAATATTCTAACATAAATATATTGTCTATACCAAATAATGTAATTAAAAGGGATTTGAACTCACACTTTTAAGCTCCCTACAGCTATTCACTTCATCTTATACAACTGATAAACATGACCATATATATGTGAAAAAGATAAATGATCTCCAAATATATATATATATATATATATATATATATATTTGGAGCAGAACTGGCACTCATCAGTTGGTTCAGATCACCATCTTTCATACATATATACAATCAGTGCTCAGTTTATATTAAAATAGCAATTCTTCAAACTTTAATGGACAAGCTTTAATTTTTTTCCACTCTCCAACTCTTCAGCCATCCATATTAAACACATCTAATGTGTTTAATATTACATCTAATACTGGTATGCAGTAAATTAAAAATTTTACAAATGTCAATTATTAAGACATAATGAATGGAATTAAAAAGTGATTAATTGAGGTCTTCATGCTATCATTTTTAAATGCTTAAGATTTGCCTATAGGTATATACTTAGGTAAAAAAAGTTAAGGTAGATTCATCTTATCTTTTCAAAAGACTTCACCTTGTGTTTGGAAAGGAGAGTATTCCTTAAGTTTTAGATTTATGCAGTGCATGTGTAGAGAGATGATTCCCTAATGATTGTTACAAATAGGAACATACATAAATGAAGAATAATTTGGAGCTTGTTCACAACACATACATAAATATGAAAGATAAGAACAAAATGAAAGTATTTCTTCCAAAATGCAATATTCATTGAGCTTCTAAGTACTCATATTTGCAATTAAGACTAAGTGACAATGGGAATCTTAGGAACTGATTCGTGATGTCATATACTGGGAAAGCACTGTCATTTCCCACACCACTGCTGATTCAAGCAGGAAAAAGGCAAACATTATTGTAAATATTTCTTTATTTCCAATTTTCTTCTTAAAGAACCAAGAACATATCTCTGCGAAAAATATGCTAATTTAATGGTTATTTCCATTGTTTATTTATTTAGATATATTATCCAATGATAGTTATTTCCTGTTCCCGTGAATGTCGATTTTAAGGATAAACAGGGAATAGCACACAACGCACATTAATTTCTAATTATATATTTTGTGGTAAGAAGTACTTAATTGTGCATACACATTTAACAGCCACCTTTATTTATTTTATAATATCCAAGCTAATGACTTAAAAGTTTAAAAACCACCACCATCATCAATGATAACAAGAGCTATGCTACTTATGCTCTCCAGATCAATCAGAATGGTCCCCAAAGGAGGAAATCATTAGTCGGTGTTAATTATGATGAATCAGAAAATCATCACAAAAAGATAATAACCAATACATTCTGGATGCATTGTGCAATATGATACCATTATAGCTTCACAAATCGTTTCTAAATTATCTAAATCTTTTATTACTTACGGTCATTAGAGAGTATTTGTGAAAAAAAAAAAGTTAACTTTCAAAAAGATTTGATTTGTTTCAGAGAGAAGATTAAATTTAACTTTTCATATTTATTTGTTAAAAATGAAATAATTTTGAAAGCAAATCTCAATCAATATATGTTTTCAAATTAAAAACTACAAAATTAAAAAAAGGGATTAACAATAATTTCGGCTAAATCCCTTCAGATTCAAAATAAAGTTGTAAAAATTCTCCAATGTTGTTGTTTGAAAGATCACATGCCTCTAGTATACGATATGGAAACATTATTTGAATATACGTTTCCAAAATATATTTCTGTTATATAACATACAGAACAAGTATAGATATATATATATACTTAAATATACGCACAAAATATTTTCTAAAATATACAGATTTACACTCTGGTTAACTTCCTTCTTTAAGCTTTTTTTTTTTTAAAAGATATTACATTTATATATAATAAATAATTAATATTATCTCAATCAATAGCTATTAAAAATAATTTTATGGCGACCTGATTTTTAAAATCTTCAATGTAGATTATTATCAATGAATGGAAATGTAAAGATAATTTCTAAAATAAGTGTACGAAATTTACATATTTAAATTCCATATTCAAATTAAACATCGCAATATAAGAGCTACATTAAAACGCAAAGTCAATCAATAATATTATCTTAAAAGTATTTTCAAGTATGTTTTAAATGTAAAATTTAAATTTTACTTCAATTATTATTGATTGTTTTTACATTTTAATGTAAGGTAGAAAATAGCACAAAATAGAATATGCATGTTAATGATAGAAGAGGATCATTAAGGTTTAGAGTACAGCTCTAAATATTGTGGAGCTAAAATAAACTAAGGGGTGATAAGCAAAGACAAGCTATAAGTAATGATGATGAAGTTTTACTCTCAGATCAACAAAATTTGGATAGGAAATTTAAATATGTAAATTTTACATTTCATTCACTCTGGAAATTATCCATCATTTTGCAGCTGAAAGATAATGGATGGTATTATAAAGATCAAAAGTTGGCTATAAATACAATGATAGCAGAACATAGGAGCTCTCTTTAACAATTTTTCATAGAGAACAATGAAAAAGAAGGTCACAAGTCAAGCATTGATGATCGAGAGGTCAGCGACGGCTGCTTTACAAGCAGTTATCGCGGGTTCGCTTCCCGGCTGATGCTATGACACATGGAGAAAAAAAAAAGTATCATGCTTCTTAATTGCTAGGTGAGAGTTTAAATGAATTTTCATTGCTTTGATCTCATAGCCAATTAAAGCTATATATCTATTTACTGACGAATATTGAATGATTAATAGGATTAGTATGATATAACTATCTGAAAATAAATCCAAGCTTCTTAAAAAAACTTTGTAAGTCTACTGGGCCAGATTTGAACACAGGTTACGCAGAGGAATGGAGCGGACTATCACTGCACTATGAGACCTTATAATATTCAGAATATATATATATAATTCGTGTTCAGATTCTATCTTTATTTTCTAGTCTATCTATACATTGATTTTTCTAAAGGTTACAATTTAGTGTGATATTTAATACTTGTTAGTCTAGTATAAAATCAACTGAGAACGATACTAAAGAGGAAAACGCAGTCAGATATTTAGTTAGAAGAGGGGGGGGGGGCAAGAATTAAAACATCATTCATACATTAAAACATTAAGTTAACTGTTAAGAAAAAAGAGGGAAAAGAATTAAAATCATTCACTACCATTGACAATACTAACGATAGAGACAATTATTTCGGTAAAAATAAAATCTCTACAGCTACTATTTCTTCTATTTCTATTATTAATGGAATAACCACTGCAATTATTTTTCTATTATAAGTTGTATAAGATAGAGTGGATGACTGAAGCAAACTTGAAAGTCTGGGTTCAAATCTCCTCTAATTACACCTAACTTAAGTATATTTCAGTATATTTCTATACTTTATTTAAAAATATTATTACATCTGTTACTAATATATATATGTTATTATTTTAATAATTATAAATCATCTTTTTCTTAAAGCTTAATTAAGCATTTTATCTAATTAATGTAACCTATAGACCTTTTGCATCATATATTATTTCTTTTAGCATTTTCACTTCATTTATAGTCAAGCATTGTTAGCCGTGAGGTCATCGCAGCGGCCTTGCAAGCAAGTAGTTTGTTGCAGACGGTTGTGGGTTCGCGCCCCGGCCGATGCTATGACATATGAAAAAAAAAACTTTCTATTTATTTATATAATTAGTTAAACATTTAGATCAAGTGACTATATATATAATCGGATTGATTTATTGCACAGTTGAAAAGATCGGAGTTGCGATCCATCGGTCTCGAGTTTCAAAGACCGCTATCACTGCATTAAATCCCAAGGATAACTTGACTTGGAAATAATAATTCGTTTATTTTCTCTCTTAAAACTATTACGCAAACCTTATAAAAAATTATAACTTTATATTCAGTTACTAATTATTTTTAAACATAATTTCTTAGATAATGCAACAAAATTAATTTTTACAGCTTAATAAATATCATTAATATTTTATTTAATATAAGATTGAATTTTTCCTCGACTTCGCAAGTTCGGTAATAAAATATTTTTTGTCTGAATGTAATCAAACATATTATTACAATACGAAAAGAAATGACAAATTTAAAAAAAAATTTTCTCCCCAAGCGGAAATAAATACTTTTAAATATATTGTTTTAACATTTTTTTATTACGTAATTTATTCAGCACAGAATAATAGTAGGAAAAAACGTCACTTAGCAAAATCATTCAATATTTCAGTGCAGGAGTCTTTCAAAGTATAGCATATAAACTGAATCTACGGCAAAAGTTTTATCTCAAGGATGATTAATTTTTATTCTCTATTTACCTGTTTAGGTAAATCAGTCTTTCTTACGTAGCCTAAGATAATAGCTGTTCAGTGACAAACAAGGAAACGAAAAGTATATTCATCAAGCTTTATCTGCAAATAAGGTTTGACTGATTTTAAAGCTTTATTTAGTCTTTAAATATTAGATATACCGTATATCCGTTTACTGACCAATAAAGGAATAATTATAGATTGCATATTGGAAATATAATGTAAATTTATTTAGAAGCCTGTATTTGAACTCCAGGTTAATAATATGGCAGGTGAAACATATAAAATAATAATAATAATAATAATAATAATAATAATAATAATAATAATAATATATACGCAGAATTTTCAAAACTTTGAGAACATTGATTTCTTTAACAATCTTCATGAATACTAATTAACATTAAATATCTAGAAATAATTTCAATATCTTACATGTATATCAGTTGTTTTTAATAAAGAGTATATTTACAGTCCTATATGATGGAATTTACATATTTTATAAAGAACTTTATGTGATTTGATTGCACCAGTGTAAAATATTTAAAATTAACAGTGTCAATTGTTAGAAAATGTATAAAAATAGAATATATACAAAGTCTGATAGATAGTAAAGTTAACCTTTAAATAAATGCAATGTTTTGCTGAGTTAAAGAAAACAGTGAGAACAGAAGTGAATCTGAAAAGATGGTAAAATAAATGAGAAAAACTAATAATTCTAGCAAAGGAGCTATGAACAAAATTAAAGAATAGACAAACAATTCTTCAAATTTAAAGTATCTAGAGATGTGAAAGAAGCCAAATAGAGCATTTAAAATTTTTGGAAAGGTTGCATTCTAAGCCATTTGAGTGAACAAATAAAAGTAGCAGTAACACAAAACTACTCGCTTTTTTTGAAAGTGGATATCATAATCAAAATTTTGTTTACAGCAATTACACATGTAATTTTTTATTATTATTTCATATATTACTATATAACACATTTTCATTAGTATAATTATCCTTTCAATATATATTAAAATGATACATGAGATCATAAAGATGGGTAAGGACACTGCTATAAATTTGTAATAAATATCAGGTATATTATAAATATTTAGTTTTAAATTAACTTTATTAGGTTTACTATATACATTGGAGATTATTTACAAGTCTTATTGAAACAAAAGAGATTTTAAGTAGAAAAGCAATAAGATAAATGTTCATGTAATTGAGAAATAATCAATATATATCTAATGTATATTAATTTGTATATTCAATAGCTAAGTCGCTGGGTTATTGTTAATGAAAACAGGCAAAACTCTGTATAAGTATTGTCACTCAGTGCAAGCCACAGTAATCAATAGATGCCAGAAGGCTTGTGCATAAAATCCCCATCTAGTGCCTACTCATCCACTATCCTCAGACTAGTTTCTGGCTCATGACCTTCATCAGTGAGGAGCCTTGGATCTGAGAGCACTGCACCTAGATCTTACGATCTAATGCAATCCTCCAGCAGCCACCTTTTATCTCTACTTAACTACAAAACTATGTCTTAAATTGAAAACTCTATAATATTTTCAATCCAAGCTCATTATCTTATAAGAAAGCAAAAGAATTGTGATGTTTATTATTGTTAATGTGATGAGATTCTATGTAGCTGCAAAAATATTAGCTAGTGCATGGGGTTGAAATCTGGTCTTAATGTTATTTAATTTTTTTTAGAAAGAGTGATTTAGTATTGTGAGATGTAGGATTAAAGCTTAGATAGCATATTACAAATCAGAATGTGAAAAGAATGAATGTAGAATTCTTATATTGGGAAAAGGACCACTTTGTATATTTTTTATGAGGCTGTTGATTGTTAGTGAATTTAAATAAGTCATGTTAGTGATAAGAGTATGACAAGGAAGGAAGGAACAATCTATAAAAAAAGGTTTTTAATGTTTCTTCATCTCTATGACAAAGAGCACATAATGGATCTACATTTATGAAGTGTCACTTATAGAAGAGAAAATAATTAGTAGGAAGGGTTTTAACATTTTTTTTTTTAAGAAGTCCAGATATTTGGATTCCAGGTACCAATATCTGAACCTTTTTATAATGTATATGTTACTACATAACAAGAAAGATCGAACATTATTTGGTATAGTATTATTATTTTCAATTTCATATATTTTCCAATAGCTAATTTTATTTAGAAATAGATTATATGAGAGAGTAGTGTGTTTACTCATGAGAATTATTAAGATTTTGATAAAATTATTAATGGGTGGTGGAGTGTCAGTTGGATTAACAGGAATTACACTATTAACACTTGGGAAGAAACTAATTCGTTTAGTCATTCCATTAATGGTTCTCTGAAGATAAAATGTAGAAATGTCATGTAATGAGAGATCATTGAATTTATTATGTTTTTGCCTATTTCTTATGCTTAGAGGTACTGCTTTTTTATTATTCCAGATTAGTTTGATGATAAGGAAGTATATATATATATAATGAAGAAATAAACTTAATAATGGGTAAGAAATAATTAATTTTAGAAAATATTAAAATGTTTATTATTATAAATATATTAACAGAATATTAATAATATCTTTATCATTGGGCACCATCTGATAAACATGATATAAATTCACTTTTAACAATATCAATCATAGATATAGTATGTTGCTTACACTCTCAGAATAATACTTTTAACTTAATCATATATCCATTATTCTTTACTGACCAATGTAATTATTTATTATAAGCTTATAATATATGAAATACAGGTATTTTTCATATTCCTGGAGCTTAATTGCAAATATAGGGGGCTTGAACACAAACTTTCAAGTTGAAGGTGCTTGAAAGTCTGTGTTCAAATCCCCTATATTTATAAGCTTATACTATTCAATAATTTATATAATGCTAAAATACTTATAACTAAATATTAATAAGGCTGTCTTAAGTAAAGTGATACACAAGTACCCGTTGGCACAATGAAGTCATAACAGGAGAAATTCTAAAGAATATTAAATGCAATTTATTGTTACTAAAAAAAACACTGGAAAGCAAAATAAATGATAAAATAAAAACTATACAATAAACAAATTTAAATCCATAAGGTATTTTTTCAAATCTAATGCGGTCTACTACAAAATTAATAAAATTCTTAAACTTAGTTAGTAAATAACATACATTTTAAAAACAACAATGCTATAATAAAAAGTAATCAAATACTTTATTTCTTACAAGTTCATAGTGTCTGAACTCTAAAAGTGATAGAGGTAGGCCACAATTCACGGATCATGAGTTCCAGTATATATCCTATCATACACAAAAATCATGCATAATAAATATAGGGTTAATTAAAAGAACATTTTTCAACACTTATTAGTTTCTTTGACAAATTTAAATTTTATATCAAATAATAAATTTAAAAGACGGAGTAGAGTTAAGATTATTAAAGAGCTATAAAATATTATTTAAAATAAGATATCCTATTTGGGTTTTCATAATATTTAAATAATACACTGATTTCACATTCATTGGCTAAGAGAGGGTACTAATTTAAAACAAATTATTCATTTTGTAAGTTTATTATGAGTGTATTACTTAAACACATATACAAGGATGAATTATTAGTTTAATAAATTAGAAATTTGTCGTATTAATACGATGTATGTGAAAATCATAAAAGAAAGGTACATTTCTAATGCTTACAAGAACAAAAATAAATAGATCTTCTAATGAATATTAAGAGTTAATAACTGAAAAATCTTAATTATTGTCATTATCACTGAGGTATTTCCTTGCTCATGCATCAATATAAATAAAAGCTCCATTGTTTAATAATCTGACATCTTCACTCAAAAAAATAAAATTTAACAAGTATTAAATTTATTTTAGCCACTACTATCCAAATCTAGTACAAACAATATTATAATATAATCATATAAAATTACTTGATTATATTGTCATATTAATCTATTTAGAGAAAACATTAAAATAAATGTCCATATTACTCTATAATACAAACATTCACTGTACTCTGATGCTATAGCAACACACATCTATAGATACATTTAATCTTTTATAATATATGATTTTTTTCTACAGTACAGGCTTTTTTTTTCTATACTTGCACTCCAATATGTAATATATAGGTGGTTTGAGCTCAGACATTCACACAACCCTCAACTATCCATGCTATCTCATATTGCTGACAAACTTGATCACACACAAAAATTCATATATTAAAATATAGTGCTGTAAGGTATTCTACAAAGCTTCTTAAAAATTTATTTTAAAAACTCTATATATAACATCCATCATATATGTATGTAAATGGATTATGTCCTGTACATGAGGGGGTCAGTGTAACTTATGGTCAACATGGGTAGGATGAAAAGGTTGGCACCAATATGGGCTTTGAGTGTTCCATCATCAGATTTTCAATGAAATGGATGGCTGAAGAGTTATGGGGTGGAGTGGATTGAAACCTGTCCATTAAATATGAAGATTGGATATCTTAATATAAGCTGAGCATTGATTGTATATATGTGCGAAGATGAGAATCTGGACCAACAGATGAGTGCTGGTTTAGCATGAAACATGTATATTGGTGATTGCTTATCTTTTCGACATATGTGATCAAGGGTGTCAACAGTATGAAATAGCGTGGATAGTTGAGGGTAGTGTGAAAGTCTTAATCTTTTATATTAATTCATTTTCAAACAAATATGATTTTACTATCGTAAAATAACTGACAATTGAAAAATTATCTTGATAAATACCATTTCTTTTAAAATATAACATTTCAGAGATAAATCTTCTTATAAAGTTTATATTATTTAGTTTAAAATGTTATTAATTTTCTTCTTTTCTGAGTCAACGTAATGTCAGATAAAATGAAAATACACACAGAAAAGACAATTTTCTTTAATATTTAGTTTTATTACTGTCTAGAAAGCTTTCAATATGTTTTTTACCATATCATATTTTTGGCATGTCGTGATATGATTAAATGATTCTTTATGCTTAATTAACTGTTTATGCATTCAATTTTAATTAAAAATTTTAAATAATAATTAAAATAACCAATTTCTTTGAAATGGGTATCCTTGTTTCTTTTTTGTTAATAGAAATATAATCAATAGCTATTGCACATGTTTTTTTAATCTTCCAGCCTCTTTCTTTGCGTGTACTTTATCTTTGTTTTTATTAGCTTGAATTTATGACCAGTTTTATGCTCGTGGTCTGTAAATATTAAAGTGTGCTCTTTGTCTTTGAGGGTTAATCACACCACTATATCATGAATATGATATAATAAAACATATATTGAAAGCATGCTAGGCAGTAATAAAGCTAAATATTAAAAAAACTAACTTTTCTGCGTGTATTTTCATTTTACCAGATATTAGTTTAAAATAATAAATATTAGCCTTTTTCATATTAAAATTCTTATTATATTAAAAATAAATCTAGTAATAAGAATTTTATAAACATTAACAATTATGTATATTACGATTAAATTTTATTAATTTCAAAATAAAATGAATTATTAACCCTTTAGTTTGCATCTATCATTTATCTAATAAGAATTAATAAAATATAAAAATAAGATATTATTTGATGTCTAATACAAACCATGATTTAAACCTAAACCTTTTAAATCTAGTAATGACACTTTGTTATATAATAATAATGATACAGTGAATAGATAGAAAGAATATTTTGATCATTTTTTGAAAAATGATACAAGAATGCATATGTTGATTTTTAATGATATATTATTTTTATCCCCTTGTTTAAATTTGGACAAAAAGATTCAGCTTAGTGAAATCAAAGTAACTATTTGTAATATTAAAAATAGAAAGGCTGTAAGTCCTGATGAGATACGTGAATTTTTTTACATATGATGATATTTTTGCTTCAAAAATATTGAACTATTTTAGATAGGGACTCATCAAATTGGGCCACCTGATTTTAAATAGGCTTCTATTATTCTAATTTTTAAAAATAAGGAGAATAGACAAGATTTCTATAATTACCATGGAGTATCATTATTATTCACTAGAGTCAAGATATTTCCAAGGATTTTGTTGAATAGGTTATTTCAAATCACAGATGAATAATTTTTGTTGCAAGACAAATACAAGAAAAGTTTTGGGAATAAAAGAATGATTTGTATATTGCTTTTATTGGTTTTGTCAAGGCGTTTGATTTAATTAATTGAATAGATTTATAGCATTGGTTGAAATTATTTGGTTATCCACCAAAATTTATTCCTATTACACAGCTTCTGCACGATGGAATAAGAGGAAGTGTTATTACTACAAATGGACACTTTGAGGCATTTGAAATAAAAAATGATGTTAAAGAAGGATGTCCACTTGCCAACATTATTTTCAATTTTTATGACAGTAATCTTAGAAACTATTTATAAGCATCTTAATAAAATGGGAATCAATACGCAATACAGATTTGAAAGTAGAATTTTTAATTTAAATCGATTAAAAGTGAAAAGCACTTTAACTGCTTGGATCCTGAATTTACAGAATGAAGATAATTGTACTATTTTTCTCAGTTCAAAATATGATTAGAAAATATATTTAATGATTTGAGTGCAATATATAAAGAGTGGTTTAAAAATTAATGTTCATAAAAAACCAGTGACAGAAAAAATCCTCAACCGCTTTAGCTTGGGTGATTACCAACTGAAAATGCAAACCGATTTAAATATCTTGAATTAGTTTTCCAAGTAGAAAGATGGACTTACTGTTGAGATGAAATATAGACTTCAGTCTGCTGATTGTTTTGAAAATTAAAAGATATGGAATCTCATCACTAGAGAAATAATTAATGAACTAATTTAAAGACATTAGATGAGTTTCATTTTAGAAAGCTCTGTAAAATTTTAAAATAGGATAAAATCATAAATCGAATCACTATCTGCTTCAACTTGCTGGATGGATACTATAGAATCCACTATTTTAATATAACATCATCATTAGATAGAAGATATAAAATCAATGAACAATGCAAAAACTTTCTAAAAGGATATTTTATGGTAAAATTGATCGTGGTTGTCATGGGAAATATAGACCCTTATCACGAAGGCATTCTAAAGTGATGCAATGTTGATATTTTTGATTGGAAAGACATGGTGTAGAAATATTTCAGAAAGAAAAGTTTTTTGCTAATAAAATTATAAGATAGCATTACAAAATATCAAATAAACTGAGAAATGGATCAGCAAGTTTTATATGTGGATGTATTTGTGGTTCATAGATTGGTTTGTACAGTCATTTCAAAATACATTTCTAGAGCAGCCTCCCCCCTCAAATTGGAATGACCGGATTGGCCTATATAAGTGGAAATTTAGGTTAAAGATAAGATGGCTGCTCATATCTTTATAAAAGTGGCTATTTTGGGTCATGGTTTGAGAGATCTCTCTATCAGCAAAATAAAGATATTGCTTGACTACTATAAAAATTTCAAGGTGCATTTGAGACAGGTTATAGGCTGTCTTAAAAGTATTTACATATACTTCCTATGCACTTAATAAATAATTACAACTTTATTATTATTATTATTATTATTATTATTATTATTATTATTATTATTATTATTATTATTATTATTATTATTATTATTATTATTATTATTATTATTATTATTAATTTGGTTATAATAAAATTATTTTTCTTTTAGAAAAGAAAATATTAAAACAAATAGTACATCTTTAAGCCAATATACAAAATTAACAATAAGTCTTTTTTTTTTTTTTTCACAAATAAATCATGATTACTTTATTTTAGTCATCATTTATCAAGCAATTCACTACTTATTAAAATAGTCAAATGATGGGACTCTGGAGCACAAAATCTATGGATCACATACTTCTGGTATTCAAACTTCCCATGATTTCCCGAGCAATAAGCTATTTGATTATTATGATCTATCAAAGTTCATACTTGTAATTAATATACCCTCATAAAATTATTTTATTGCAGACTTTGTCTTGAGATAGAATAACTTTAATGATTGTGCTAATGTATAATAATTCCCCTATAAGCCGTGATCATGAATATTAGGCAATTTATTATTTATGATATAAATTAAGCTTGAAATACTTCTTCTTAGTACACATTTTCCTCTTTAAAATACAATTATATTTTTGAATAAACTTAAAAAACAAGGAGTCATAACTAATTCCAGAAATTCATGGTATGATCTAGTGCAGTGGTAGAGTATCAGATTCTCGAATGTAAGATCCATAAATTGATTCCAATTTTGGCATTTCCGGTACTCCAACTTATTATGAACTCAGCAATAAAACTAGTCGATTGTTATAAACAATGAGGATTGCCAATTCTTCAACAAGCTTTGTGATAAATGCTTAGCCAGAGCCAGCATTTAAAAGATCTTTGTCAGGAACCCCCCCCCCCCCAAACCCCTGACCATGGTTTCATACTTTGGCACTCCTCAGAGAGGGGCACATTTCTGAGGCATTCCTCAGAGATGTGCCTCTCTCTGAGGAGTGCCAAAGCACGAAACCATGGTCAGGGGTTTGGAGAGGGGTGTTCCTGACAGAGATCTTTTAAATTATGGCTCTGGCTAAGCATTTACCACAAAGCTTGTTGAAGAATTGGCAATCCTCATTGTTTATAACTTACAAGCTTAAGAGAATAGGGTCATGTGATCTATGACTCTTATTTTGACTATTTATAGTCGATTGTTAATCTTATGTTTTATTATTCAAAAAGTAATAATATCGATAATCTGATATCGAGGTTTTAACTACATGTTTTATTCGACATAAATAACTCCAAATAAAACAATCATTATTAAATAAAAATACTTTTGAATAAAATAATTTACCATACAGTAGTTATTTTTGATTATAGTAACTAGATAAAAGTATGTAGTCTAATTTACTAATCATAACTTCATTTAATAAACTGATACTTTAACACAGCGCATGGCAATGTATTCACAATATAAGAGAGTGATCTGAATTCTTGGCTGATGAATAGTTTACGATAGGAGTGAGCTAAGATGAAAGATGCACTGATAAAAACAATAACTTGCGTATATATAAATTTTCTTTTGCATTATTCATACATTGGATGAATTTATTTACAAATGTTCAAATTGGGAAAGTTTTTCCACCATCAAATTAATCTTGTACGGTTATTATCTTTCTCTTTGAACAAATTAACTAAAATGTACGCTTTTTAAAAAAATATTCCTCTTTTTAAACTACATTTAATAAGAGAAAAACATAACAGAACATACACATTTACATCCACACTTTTGTAAATTATTGATAAAATAATTTTATTAATTTCTTAGATAAAAAAGATTAGTACTTAATGATATTTGTAATAATCTAATGATTATATTATTGTTATTACTATTATTACCTCACAAAATTTACTAAAAATATACTTAAATAAATAAGACTGTTTAATAACAGTTATGTGCTAGCATAAGAAATGACGATCGTGTGATGTTTAGTGGTTTAACACCAATCCTGCATAATAGGATAGGTTGTTAAAGAGCCAAAAACACCACAATGTATGGGTACTGAACTCAGTTCAGATCCATATGACCATATAAGCTATTGAGCTTAGATTGAAAATATTATTGTGTTTTCAATCTCATTCTCATAGTTTTGTAGTTAAGTAGAGATAAAAGGTGGCTGCTGGGGAGTTGCATTAGATCTTAAGATCTAGGTGCAGTGCTCTCAGGTCCAAGGCTCCTCACTGATGAAGGCACAAGCCAGAAACTAGTCTGGGGATATTGGATGAGTAGGAACTAAATGGGGATTTTATGCACAAGCCTTCTGGAATTCATTGATTACTCTGGTTGGCACAAGGTGGCACTACTGTATGAAAAGTTTTGTCTGTTTAATAACAGTTATGTGCTAGCATAAGAGATGGTAATCATGTGATGTTTAGTGGTTTGACTTTTGCATTATGAAGCCTTATATGAAAACAACTATATATATATTCCATTATAATATTACATATAATTTTTTTTACAAAAGTCAAAACGCATCTTTTTTTTTAAATGAACAAGTATCCCTGTTCTTTCTATTGTAATAAATTATATTTTTATCTCTGGTAATAAGGTTCTATTTTAGTGAAATAGAGTTCTAAAATACATATTAACTGAGATATTGCAGTATAATGATTATTTTTTGATATTGGCATTTTGATTTACAAGTCTATACTTAGAACGTTGACAGAAATTCCTTCAGATAAATACATTAAATGCATTAATGATTAACACTAAACATTTATTAAATTAGAAATTATTCCTAGTTTAATATAAATATTAAAGCTCAGTTTAAAACAAATACATGGAAAAATTCAACTTACTCTTTTGATATATAAAGAATTCAGTTGCTAAAGCAACCAACTCAAAAAATACCACTTGTGTAAAAGTATACGTATATATATATATATATTTTAAATTGCATTAAAAATGATTTTCTTTTGAAAATTATATTATTGATAAAAAATTAATTAATTTTAATATTTTCCCTAATTAGCTAATTTGAAAATGTTTCCCCAGAGTCATTATAATTAGAATAATAAATAAATAATTTTATTAAAATTCTAATTAGATTGACATGTAAATGTATTTTAATTACTAATTTCTCTATTATAAATATTTCACACATAAAAATAAAGGCATTAGAGGGGGGGAAAAACCTGTTTTTTTTTTTTTGTAAATTGCTTTTTAAAATGATTTTTTTAAAATTACAAAACTAAAAAAAATAAGACTTGTGGTTAGCATGTTCGCCTGCACTATCAATGGTATGGGGTTCAAATCTAGGTAGAATAAAATTTTCAGTCAGTTGAGTTTTTTCTAAAAACATTCAAAACTTTTCTAATCATCAGATCATAATCAATTCAATTATTTATCCAATGCTCATCAGTAAATAGCTATCTAGATATTTGTGGTGTGAGATGGCTAATAGTCCCAAGATAATTTGGGCTAGTCAGATAAGTAATGAAGTGCTGACTATAAAATAAAAAAAAATATAATGTAGTCTCTACTCCATGGACATTAAGTATATAATTCCTGTATCATTTACTTATATCAATAGGAATCATTAGAAAACAAACTATTGTAAAGAAAAAATATATACGTAGACATTACCATATTAAAATTTGTGTACAATACCTAGACAATAGATAAGCAATAACATTTGATTATCATAATCAGGTGTAATTTATTCTAGCACTTAAATTATTGAGGTCTGCTGCAAACCTTAATAAGTTCTTTCAGTATTAAAATATATGTTCACGCATATGTGATATGTAAAGGTTATTAAAAATATATTTTATTAATGGTATTCAGATCTCCATTATATATAAAATAGGAGTTCAGGTATCATAGGCTATTGAAATTCCAATTTAAGGTGCATACAAATTCACTGCCTTGTTTCACATCAAATGAGTGTTTGGTAAATATAACTTCTTTTATTAATATTGTTGAACTTATGTAAACTTAGTTTAGAGCCAAAGTGATAATAAAGCATAATTTTATTTTTTGTATACTCACATAATATCAGATATTTATCAGCTTTAAAATATTCGTTTTTTTCTCTAAAATTTTAAACCTTAAATCAATTAAGACAGAATAAGTATTATGTTGAACAACTATGAGAAACAACGAATTTAATGTTTAATAAATTGGTAATTAAAAAACTTTTCATAAAAAGTTAATTTCATGAATATAACTTATGATTGAAGAACATAAATATACCTATTTTGATGATGTATGAAAGCATCAAGAAATTTCTTATAAGGTGGCAAACAGTGCCTGAATTCACCACAAGATGGCATTAAAAATATTAAATTTTTTATTTGGAAGTCAAAACTTTGAAATTAGTATAAGAGCTAATATTTTG
Source organism: Epiperipatus broadwayi (assembly GCA_028023455.1). NCBI lineage: Eukaryota > Metazoa > Onychophora > Udeonychophora > Euonychophora > Peripatidae > Epiperipatus > Epiperipatus broadwayi. The sequence continues at coordinate 635,416 of JAQFVV010012572.1, read as the reverse complement.
GGATAAAAGAGAAGTTTCACTTAATTAATTATTGATAAAGATTTGGAAATAAAAACTTGGACAGGGTAATCTTGAATCATCCCAAAATTTTACAGCTAAGATAATGTACAGTATCTCAAAAAGCCAATATGCAGACACTTATACAACAATAAACAGGAAAATCAAAATTTCAGCAATATCTACTGTATCATAATAATATATGAATGCAATTGTATATATTAATGTTTCTCATTAAAAAACTCAATACAATTAGTTTTTTTAAAAAAGAATACTAGTATATAAAAAAGTTTAGTGACAAATATCTCTTTTAGCTTGAAGATGTCTACTATTGTAAAACAAGCAGCTTTATAATAGAATCAAATAAAAATTGATGTTAAACAAGGATTACTTATTCAAACATTATTTTTAATTTTTTTATGACGGTGGTCTTTGAAACTTCTTCGATAGTGAAATTTTTAATTTGAATAAATTAAAAAGAAAAAAGGACTTTATTTTTTTGGATTCTGGATTTAGGGTATGCTGATAATTGTACTATTTTTTTCCTGTTAAAATGATAATCTATAGAATGCACAAGTTCTTTATCAACAATTCCATGACTTTTTGCCATAAAAAATGTTTTCCGTATAACAAAATAGTCACCATGTATTTACTAACAATAATAAATCCTGTTTTATCTCTACAAATATAAATCTGTACATTACATTATAATTTAGATATTAATAGATGTGTTTTAGAATGAAAAATTAAACTTTTCTTCTTTGCCTTACTAACAGCAAGCCTTTTAAAAACTTATATCTTAATATTTTTTTGAATATATATAAAACAAAAAAACCTCTAAGGTCTAAAATTCCATACATTGTCTTGATTTGTTTCATGAAAGCTGCACCATTTTTTACTAGTGAAATCAGTACTAAGATTAAAATAAGCCATTGGCACATCCCAGACAAAACAAAAAACAGGTGGGGGGGGGAGCCCCTAATATGCTTTAGAAATAAAGTGTAATTATTTAGAAAAAAAAAGAACTCAAATGGTAAATGAATAATATTTACTTATTCCTCCATCCCCACAAAAAGAGTAATTAGATGGTAGAAAAACTCAAATTACCTTGGGAGTAGAGAATAAAAGTAAAAAAACAAAACAAACAATAATCATCTTGGTTTTTGAACAAAATAAAAACTAAGGCTATCCATTTACACAACTATAGTTCTGACTTGTATTTTAGAATTGAGAGTTCCACTTGCAGTTATTATTACATCTGATTGGCTGTCACATAAGCATGTTTAAAGCCATCTTTCATCTTTCTAAGGTTTTAGCTTTCAAGTTATTACAATGTTAACTGCTTGCCCTTAATAAATTTGATATATTTACAACTATACTAATAATATTTATAAAAATGGGATTTTAAATAATAATAAAAAAAACACATTTCCCCCCCAAGTTTTTTATTATTATTAAAAATCCCATTTTTCAGAGAGTTGATTCATAATTATAATCTTTGTTTTTTTCTTCTCTACATCTATAAAATAAAGTTCCTCTGCTATCTTATAACTAAGCTACTAATAGATCAGTTTTGATTTTCTGAGAAAGCTTTAGGCTATTTAACTTTTTTGCTTTATCAACAATAACCCATTTAGGGTCAAAACATGCACTAAAAGAGAATAAATACATAAAAAAACTTTGGATTATAAGAAAATTATTTTTAATACAGCTTCGATTGACAGCTCTTTGCTCACATGAGAATGGCTACATTGGTTTATTAAAAAAACATTTTTTATAAATGCAAAAAATGTTCACAATGCCTAAATACATATGTACAAGCAAAGATTTAATACATGCTTAAGTGTGTTATTAATGCTCAATGAAAATTCGAAACAAGTCCTAAAATACTGGGTTGGTCAATTGAAATCTATCATGACAATATAAGTACAGGAGTATAAAGAGTAGTTATACAATTTCTTTCCCAGAATATTATTCATTTTTATTCCAGAGTTACTCACTATGTGGCCTAAGGGCCGTGTGCAGTTCTTGCTTTTTTTTTCCCAGTCCTCTAGCATAAATGTTTATAATATTGTTAAACTAATAAGAAATAAATAAAAATATTTATTCATAAAATTCTAATTATTAAAACGAAGAACTAGAAATCAAATAATTTTTCAATAATATAAATAAAATGCCTTCTAGTGATTGATTCAAAATGCTATCTGATATATCCATGTCAACTACATAAACTCTTGTCTGCTTTTCGAATATTGCGTTTTAGAATAATTTTAGTGAAAATACTACACCTCTATTTGAAATCATATCCTCTATTTCAGATTCGATACAATGTATCTATCTGTAATGGTAGTGTATATACAAATTTACACACACTTTTCATATAAATTACAAATAAAAAATTTAGAAATTAAAAGAATAATACTACAGTATTTCAAATATAAGTTTTAAGCCGTATTTAAACTGTACGAATTCAGTCATTAAAGTCTCTACTTGAGTTATTTTCTATTTGATAAAAGTTTAAGATACTAAAAAATTTAAGAAATAAGGATGAAAAAAAAAGCCACATAAAGTGCTTCAATTTATACATATTAATGTCTCCACTAAGCATTTATTTATAATCTTATTTTTTTTTATCATCAATCATCATTAATCATTTATGTAAAAAAAAAAAAAATCAGCAACTTTCCCAAACTTTTATGACATTTATTTAATAGCAGCAATTCTGGTCCACAAAAAGATTAATTCATATAAAACACACACACAGTGGGACACAAACTACTCTTTTCTCTTTTTATTATTAAATCTCTCTGCTTTCTTATATAAAAAAAGCTATTCTTTTTAATTTTAATTCTTATTGAATCAATCCCTCTACTGCTAAATTTTTTATATTTATCTTAATAAAAAAATTATAATAATTTTATTAACATATTTTTATAATGTCAAAAGAATAACGTTATTTTTTTTACCTGCCATCTTTGAAGTAGTAACACCCTTCTCCACTTTTTTGACCATGAACGAAGTAGCCTCTAAAGGAATCACCAGATGGGAAAACTAGAGTTCCATAACCATGAGGTTTGCCATCTTCATCATTTGGACCTTAAAAAAAATTAAGATTATAAATTATGTTTGTAATATTCTTATGTTGATATATATATAAGGATATCCGGCTAATGATTTTAATAAGCACATTAATATATTTTACAGCTTATCTCATATGTAATGGTTAAGAATATAAACGTATTTCATGGAACAAAGTCCAAATCCAAATATGTTACCAAGACAATTTACAAGCAAGATCCTAAAAAAAAATCATTTAAATAAAGCAGTAAATAATAATTACCTGGTATTATATCAATTCCCAGTCTATTCTGTCAAATAAAATTTGAGATTTTTTTTTTAAAAAAGACCATCTTTTATCTGACAGAATAGATTGACATTGATATAACAATAGGGGAATATTGTTACAGGTTTATTTAAATGATTCTGTGGAGATCATTTTCGCTAATTGTCTTAGTAATGCAATTGAACTTACCTATTCTATAAAACAGGTGTACATATACAGCCACTCATTCACCAATCTATCATATTTAACCTACCTATTTTATTTGTATGTTCAAGTATAACCCATCTACTATATTATATTCCTATCAAATTATATTTACTTACTCATCTATCTATTCTTCCCACATAAACCCTTAGCTATCCGTCTGAATGTCTTTCTCCTCTCCCTCTACTCATTAAACTTACTATATATCCATCTACCCACCCACCCATTTATCTAACTATTTATAATTAGCCATAACCACAGATTTGTCTCAAACAGCTGTAGTCTTACTTACATAAAGTTTTCAAAAATTTACTACTCTTTTTATTAGTTTCTTTAATTTAAATTATGAAATATAGCTTCATAATTTAAATTTAATTATAGGTATTTGTGTTTTAAATAATTGTTGAGATATTTAAGGATTCATATTGTTATAAGAATTTTTATAATATAATTGCGATTATAGGCATTTGAAAGCTATGGATAAACATACACAGAGAGTTAGTTAGATAGATAGATTTCTTGATATGTCTTTTTTATTTTATATTTTAATACCAAATCAAAAATGACAATACCCCATCATTTATGGTTTTTATTAGATATTCTGATTAATTTTATTCGATGTTATATTTTTTTGTTAATAGTAAAGTTATATTTTTTCCTCACAAAAGCATCAATAATTCAAAAGTGGATTCATTTTTCTTTTTTTATTATTTTTTATTACTCCAGTCATTTATCTATTCAATAATATTTTAAATTTACACTATTTTTTATTTTATTTTTTATTTTGTAATCGTAAATTCATCTTGTAATATATAATATATATATATTTCTTTTTAAGGTAAAGAACATATTTTTGTTCAATATAATTCTAAATCTGCTAAAAATATTCCAAGGCAGTTTTATCTTTTGTTTAAGCAATCGGTACCGTTTCACTTCACGAAATCCTAAGTGGCCCAGACTCTCAAATTTATTTCCATTTAATATAATCTGTCTAGGTAATCCAAATATATTAAACATTAATTAATATAGTTTAAAAAGAAAAAAATTAAACATATAAATATTGAAAATTGAATGTAAAATTAATTATTAATTACCGACTTCATTTTTGTTTTTGCTAACGATGTTTGTATTACATTTTGATGTTGCTTTCAAAATTTATTAATTAAATTTAGCCGTTTTATTGGCAGTTTTAAAGAGTCAATTTTGGAATAGCTAAGTTAAGGAAGCATCTGAAAAAGTCTATATAATATGTCAGGAACTGTATATAATAATCATTAATTAAATACATTTATTAATTATAGTTTGATCAGCTAATCAAAAGATTAAAGATTAGGATTTTTTTTTCCAAGTTTCATAGCATCGGCCGGGACGCGAACCCGCAACCCGGGCAACTGCTTGTAAGGTTGTCGCGCTGACCTCTCGACCGCCAATGCAAGACAAGATTAGGATTTTTGTAATGGTGATTTAAAATAAAGGATTCATCATTCCAAAAAAAAAAAAGAAGAAACTTCTTATTTGGATATTTCCAAAGCTTTGATTGAATTTGTCATTCAGTATTTGTAGTTAATAATTAAACTGTACATATTTTATTTAAAGCTTTCCCAATTGATCATTGTGTGTTACAGAATCACGTATTACCTTCAATTCATTCTTCATCATAAAAAATGATTTTTCTACATGTTTTGATGCAGGGATGAAGTTTCAAACTCTGAAGCTCAAGATTCATAGATCAACCAGATTCTGTTACTTATGATCTTTGAACTGTTTATGACTTCCTGACGGATAAATCATTCAATTATTTTATCTATCTTTCCATTACAAGTAATCTAATTGATGGCACTTGATATAATTTTTTGCAATATTAATCTTTATTTCTATACTTGTTTAAATAAAAAAGTTAAGTCTTCATTAAAAGTTGATTTAATAAATTATTTACCAGGGCAATAATAATTTGGAGGTGTGTATGATTATTCTGTATCCAAAGGGAGATTGAGTAACTAGAAATAATATTGGGGGCCAAGCAATAACACTTCATCATTGATTGGTAACAGTTTGCTATTAGTCTCCAACTCTTTGAAACAATGTGCTAGTATTACAACTTAGAATGGCATCAATAAGTTATATTATATTAAATTTAATTTTTGTATAACTTGAGTTATAAAAGAATATTTAAAAAAGAGACAAGCCAATTTTTTCCAATTCTAATTTTTAACTGACAATTCTTTTCAGTACTTTGGAGTTAGCTTTCCAATAATTTGGATGATATTGTCTTATTGACAAAGTTTTTTTAAATAAATTTGATTTTCTATTTAAATTATAATTTCTCCTTATTATACTTTCTTATCTTATGAAAAATTCAATTCAGTCTACAATTCCTGCTCAAATTAATGCTTAAGATAATTAATAAATGGTTTGGCTTCTTCTTACACTATTCTGCTATTGATTAATGTCTTTTTAACTGTACCGTTCTTCTAAATCGCTCAGTTAATCCTAATGCTTCTAAAAGCAATTATTTTGTTTGAATGCTTTTTCTTGACATTCTTATATTACTTAAACTGAACAACCTGTTTTAGCCAAGGTTTTGATCCTACTATTTGGTTGTGAAATATTTTATGTAATGGTCTTCACCTTCCTTCTTAAATATTTAATAGTTTGTCTTCTAAACAATAGCAAAGATAATTTACAATTATCATTGTTTGGATAACATGTTCATTTTCTTTTTTATGGAATGCTTCTTAAAATTGAATTATTATTGCTAACATAGGTTTTAAATCACAAAAGAAATACATATTTATATTTTCCTTCTTAATTTGAAATTTTTGTATCTAGTTTTATGATTTTATTATTATTTATTTAGCTATGGATATTTTTAGACAAGTAACAATTAAGAAACACCATAAAGGAATCCTCATAAATTTCAATCAGGTGATAGATTCTTATTGTTAAAGAATTGCTAAATACCAAGCATAGTAATGTTACAAATAATTTGTAGTTGAAAGCAATAATTAAGAATCAAAAAAATAACACCTCTTATGCTTGTATATAACTGTTGTTAAAACAGGCAAAACTCACTATACATATTTCCCCACACAATAAGCTAGAGTAATCAATGGATGCCAGATAAAGGCCACAAGCCAGAAACTAGTCAGGGGATATTGGATGAGTAGGTACTAGATGGCAATTTTATGCACAAGCCTTCTGGCATCCCTTGATTACTCTAGCTTGCTGTGTGTGACAATACACATAGTGAGTTTTGCCTGTTTTAATCAAAAAAAATAATTTGAGAAACTGTTTGGAACTACTTATATAAGATATATTGATTAATATAGTATCACAAACAGAGTAATATAAAGTGTTATAGTTACTAAAAAGACTGCACAATCAAAAAATAAAATAAGTTGTAACGCAGTGGAGTGTCTACAAAAAATGTTAATGAGAAACTGCTAACTATATTAAATATGAACAACTATTATTTTAGATTTTATTGATTCTATGTACAATATGAATATTTAGAATATTATTAACATAGTAATAGCACCATTATACTAGTGTATTTGAAATTACATACAAATTGAGCATACACAGAAAAAAAATTGATCAAATTAACTGAATAGATAAATATATGGGAGATCTTATGATATTCAGATACCTTTGGCTAATGGTAATATTAAAATCCTTTGACTACTTGTCTGCTATATTATCTCTATGACCTAATCACATAGGACACTTTATATTTCTAGATATTTGGAGAGAACCAAATTGGATTTAATAGTAAAGAAAGATTAAGTAAGTTTTTTTAAATATGATCTTATTTTAAGGGTAATATTTTAGAGACCTTTCAACTTGAGATTGAAGACATCTGAAAAATATTCAATTATCTGTTTATTATTTAAAACAAATGGTTATGCAATATTACTTTATTCCACATAAAATATGAAACAAATTATAAAGTTGGCATGGGAAAACATGATGGAAACAATGACTCTGTTTCATAGCTCAAGTAGAATGAAAGTTATCATAAATAAAATTTACTGTATGTCAATAATTATTCATTTGGTATTGAAAAACAATTTGTAAAGATGTATATAAAAAAGAGTCTGATGGTGGTGATAGAAGCTTCACATGCTATTCCCATAGCTTCGTTAGAAACCAGGAATCAGCTTGAAAATTTTTCTTTCAGATAGCTGGCCCATAATCAACTCTTTCTGATTTGATACTGGTTGATGAATGAGTGTCTAAAAATTAACAAGTATAAACCTAAAAAAAAAGAATGAAAAACTACTCAGGACTCTCATCACACAGCAATCGTAATTCCTTCAGGCTCACTAATCTTCTTCTATGGGAAGCTGTTGGAAAGATTTTTCCCTGCAATGGCTATTTATAGACTGTTTTTATCTTCTTCATTCATATTCTTCTATACTATGTGGAAAAAAATTAATGTATTTAACAATTTTAAGTTAATTAATTAATTTTCCAGTATTTAAATTTATATAAGTTACACACATACGCACACACATTAAGTAAACGTAATAAAAAATATTTTTTAGTAAAACTATTTAATACAATATCTGCTACCAAATTTTATTATAAATAAAGATAATATAGACAATTTATCAATTAGTATTACATGAAAGAATAAAGTATGAGCTAAACATCTATTTTTCTCACATCATATTGGCATCTGTTTTAAAGTCGGTACAATATTATGACCCACCCATATTTAGGCTATAGTAAAGATAACAATTTAATAAGTACTATTGCGTGTCTAGCCAGTTAACTACGGGTTAATTACATAAAGAGATCCTAAACTTGTTCACAAACATTAGATATCAGAATAAATTTTTAAGTTCCATCTGGATGTAAAATCGAAGTTATTGTCTTGTTAAGGCAAATATTATAATTATTACACTACGAAACTCCAGACCCAGTACCAGACTCGGTTGGAATATAAGAATGATAAAGAACAATATATATATATACAATATATAATTGATACATTTAATATAAGAATGATAAAGAACAATATATATATATACAAGGCCTAATTGATACATTTAAGAAAAAAATATTTATATACTTTTGAAGAACTTTGTAAGCAATGATAAATTGTGGTTTTCAAACATAGAGTTGGAAGAATAAGTATAATAAAAGTAAACAAAAATTATTCAGGATATGATAGAATGAGATAATAAATAAAATATATGTGAGATCAATGTCATTGCAAAATAAACGAGTTAAACAAAATACAATAATACAATAGAAAAGAACCCACAAATGTTAAAAGACTAGAAAAAATATTAACGGATCATCTAGAAATAAAGAAATATATATCATGAAAAAACATAATTTACAATGTAAGAAAAAAGTTATCAAACTATTTTTTTAAAAAAATGAAGCTTGTGAAGAATTTTGGAAACATCTGTTACCCTTCTAATGAGATTTTTCATGACTGCTAATATATATATATTTCGAACAAAGACATTTATTAAATTTTATAATTTCAGCTAGCAGTACCTATTTTGAATTGATATATATATTCCTTTCATGTGTCAAAGCATCGGCTGGGAAGCAAACCCGCTAACCCGGACCAACTGCTTGTAAGGCGGCTGTGCTGACCACTCGGCCAACAATACCTGACTTGAATTGATATTTTATTTCATTATTGCAAAACTGAAGAGTTATTTAAAAAATACACAGAGAATTCCCGCTAAATTTCTTTTACATATATACAGTTTATGCAAACATAGTATATGTGTGTTTATATAAAGTTAAAAAAATCAATATTATATTGCTGCCACTAATATTTCAAAAATTATAAAAAAGATTGTTTTATTAAGTGAAAAATATTTTTAAAAGAATAAAGTATATCGAATTTTAAATAAATAATTTTTATGTGTTCTTAAAATTATAATTGCTTTTTCAACCATGAAAATTTAATAAATACATAAATGCATCATAGCATATTTCCTTGTCAAAGCATTTTGATTGTTTTTAAGATCACGTGATATTGAACTTTTCATTCAGATGTTCTGTATATATGATAAGTGACACAGAGTATAGTGTTTGAGGATCCAAATTAAAAATAGGGACAAATATGTGACTATGTAATACTAAATCATTAAATTTGAATGTATTTGAACTTGAATCAAATTTGACTCTCAATTAGCATATTTTGTTGTGGAAAATCATCATCTTGATTATTTCCCATTTGATGCTTAAATAATTATTATATAACTCCACCTTCATATTATGAAGTGAAATAAAATATGTATCATTAACTATTATTCATAGTGTACAGAAATAATTTATGATTGTCATTATCTGTGCAGTTTGAAATACTGTATTATTATGCTGTTGACATTGTCTATAAACAAATAACCAATACAGATATTAGTAAATAAATCGAATGGAAATAATGATGATAATAAATATGTAGATCTTTTTTGTAAAGATTGTTAGAAGAGATATAGAGTTCTGCATAAAAAATATTAATAAAATAACACATAAGCACGTAAATGAGTAATTAGTTGGTCATCTAAATACACACATATATAGTAAAAGTATGGTGAATAGGGCTTAATAAGAGAAAATCTGAGGTTATAATGTGCCACAATTGGGTTGCTATTTGTAACACTATATCACACTAGGGCTGAATTATGAGGAGATGGGAAATCATCGTCATCACCAAATAAACAAAATATAAAATTAATTATAAAAAGAATGAGCATGAAAAATTAGCACAGAACTAATTATAAGTTCACCAGCATTACACAAAAGTAATAATAATTATCATCACGAATAATCAACAATAAAAATAAATGAACACTCAATCTTGTGATTGTATTTAAAAGTATCCACTACAGATCAAGCTAATTATTTAGTCACTGCCAGACTTAGGGCAGGAATACAAACAGTAATTATCTGGATGCACGTATATAGATGCTACTCCATTAAAATATAACAAAAAGTCAAATAATGCTGAGATACTAAAAACATCCTGACCATCATCAATGCTCTGGCCACTTAGTACCATTAATATACTGGCCAACTATAAATTAAATTTCTAAAATAATATATATATATATATATATATTGCATGGGTAAAATATATATATATATATATATATATTGCATGGGTTTTGAAGGATATACCTTTTGTGCATAATCAGGATCGTCAGCATTAACACCTACTCCTTATAACTGTTATGCACAAATCTAGCTGAGAAAGCAAAAACTTTATACACTATTACTGTGAGCAAGAGATAAATAAATAAAAGCAGTTTATTGTAAATCACTTTAAATAATTTCTAGGTTTACACTATTATAAATAAATAGTTTTATTGGAATCATAGAAAAAAATCCTAGAACACTAAGCTATCATGAAATAAAATCACACACACACTGCAATTTATAAAACAGGAATTGGATAGAATAAAAAAAATAAGTCTAAAAATATTTTTTAAAACAATTATAATTAATTAACAATAAACAAAAAAATGACATGATAGTATGAAATTGAAAACATTTCATCAAAAAATATATTTTCATAAAATTATAATCAGTCAGTTGATTTCTATTCATAAATTAAATTTTACTTTATTAAGTTATTTTTTTAAAGTAACTAAAAGTTGGAAAAACAACATTTTTAAAATCAAAGACAATAATCATTGATTTACTTAATTAACGTTTTGTAAGATTTTAGGAGAAAAAATAAATGAAAAGAGAAAAATATGTTTAAAAATTTTTTTTACCCCAAATTAAATTATCTAAAAACTATTTCATAATTTTGAAGACAAAATTGACTGGATTTTTTAAAAAAAAAAGTTTCACAATTTAAAAATATTAAATGAAAATATTTAAAATTATAAATTCTTACAACAACAAAAAATCTCTTTTTTAACTCAACTCAAAAAATGTCTTTTTTAACTATAAATGAAAATGTAGTGTGCACACACAAAAAATACATTTAACCATGGTTTTATTATTTGTGGAGTCCTTTCCAGTTACAATTTCCAGTTTTTCCAATTGTGGTTCTCCTTGAAAGATTCTAGATGTGTACATGATTAATTTGTTCTTTTTCTTGGTTTGCAGTAATTCCAGATTATAAAATAGAAAATTTCACCCATTTCTTTTCACTAAAATTTCCAGGTGAGACAAGGTTTCAGATTGTTTTAGGAAGTAACCTCTCTATATTTTTATTCCAGTGAAGGCAGGTTACATGAAGGAAGAAGATGTCTAGCTTTTAGCTTAATTTAGCACATGGTTTTCATTGTAGAAACTATTTTTATGACTAAATTCATAATATGCTAAAAGCTTGATTGAAACTTTTGCCATTCTGTGCAATATCTTAGTTAAGATTCTTGCTGTATTATATAACAGCTTCTGCTTCTTTCTTCTTTATCAGTTGGATTAAGACTTGACTAGTCTCTCTTCAACAGCTAAGTTACGAATCTATCCACTTCTTACCAGACACTTGGGTCTTCTGACTTACTCTGTTATTTTTTTCTAGAACAATCTTGATTACAAGTCAATCACAATCTGTCTCTAACCTGGTAATTTTTATAATAACCAATTAGGTAAATTTTTACAAATACAATTGTTCATTTTTCTCCTTAATAAAAAACACTGAAAAAAAAAAATCAAGAACTTAAATTAACATCATAAAATTCTTGGCAGTTCTTTCTAATTAAAAAAATTTTTTTGTAAAAAGAAAAATCAAGACAATCAGTTAATTACACTTATTTGATTTTTTTTGCAATGAAGAAAAATAAAAAAAAACAAAAAACAATTCTAATTAAAAATAAAATTTATCAAAGTATTAAAATCTTATTTTATTTTTTAAAAAATATTCTTAAATATAAAACTTTACCCCACTTAAAAGGTTAAAATTAATATTTGTTAAATAATTTACAGAAAAGAGAAAATTCTTTTTCTCTTAGCACATTTTTATAGTTTAAATTAAAACTATTAATTATTTATAATTACTGAAAACAGAGAATTAAAACACTTGTTTACATTCTTTTATAATTTTCTCTCCTTTCTACAATCATTTATAACTTATTAAAATATTCCCATATTACTATTTAACAAATTTAATGTTTGATAATTCTCATACTGTCATATTGGGACTTAAAATATTTAGTTAATATATGCATGGAAAAATTAAGTATTATTTCCTCCATTAATTAAATAATTCTATACCTAAACCTGAGGAACTTGCTTCAAACTATCTAATTATTTTTAATGCAGCTATATAGCCAACTGGTTACAATATATATATATATATATATAACAAACATTTCATTATTATACATTATTCTGTTTCAGAATGAAGGGGGGAGGAGGGAGTGGAACGGATGTTAATTTCCTCAGTTATCTGATGATATTTTTGTTTCAGGATAAAATACTGCACAGTATTGAAATGGTTAGTTTTCTCTATACACTGATATAATGCGGTTTGATTAATACACTTTGTTATTCAATCCAGCCTTTATTTATCCACACCACCATATCAAACCTAGTTAAAACATAAGCTTAACTAACAGATAGTTGAATATGCACTATCATTTTTTTGTAAACATACATACACACATATATATATATATACACGATTAATGTTTGCTTTATTAAGAACTAAATTAAACAAATGTCACAATGAACTAATTTCCCTTGTTTAATGAGAAATAAAAACCTAGTTAAAGAAATCCTTTATATATACATAGACCAACAATGAATTATTTATAAATATGTTATACATCATGAATAAAGACTTAGTAAACATAGTGATGACCTAATGACAAGCCAACCACTAGGCAACCAAGTATGGAAAATAAAAGTAGAATTCTATTATGTAATTTTATCTTTTAACCACAATCAATATAATACTTGCAACAATAGATAGCTACAGCAATAGAAAAGGAAATGAAAATGCTCATATACTAAACACCAGAAACTAAGTGGGTATAAAAGCAAACCAGTTCATTTCTGTTATCTTTTGTTATTCTTCAAATGATACAAGAACTATACGAAGCCAACTTAAATTGATAAAATATTTGAATCCAAGAGAAGGTAGATGACTTGTTCAAATATTCCAAATTATTTGAATAATCTCCATAGTGCAAAATTATAAGAAATTACAACCAACATTTAAACAGAGAAAAGTTAGATAAATTCATATAGTTTGACAAAAGAACTGAACTGAATTTAAAATTAAAGATATAAACTGCACTATTATTCGAACATTATTCGAACATGGAGAAAAGAAAAGTAAAACATTGCTAGTACATATTAAACGGGATTGATGTCCGATTCAATGGTTTTATTACTAAAATAAAAAAAAAAAAAGGAAAAACAACTTAATTTTCATTAAACGTCTAATGTTAAATTTTTTAAAAATTATTTAAAAAAGCGTACATATATTAAAACATATACTCGGTTATATTTAAATAGGGCATTTTAATTTTTGTTTATAGAATTGATTTATTTTAAAATAGTTTACTTTCACCGCTTACATTCTTGTTGCTTTTATTTTAATCATTTTTAAAGTTAATTCTAAAAGTGGAGATTTAGTTTTGTATTTGTTACAATAATCCCTGGTTGAAATTCTTAAATTGGATTGAGCGGGAAATTAATATTTGCCCTGCCTGAGGCATAGAATTTGACACTAAGGAAAGTTTTTCACGGGAAATGTAGCGAGGTAACGGGAGCCCACCAAGAAAGGAGGAAGGATGAGATTATTCAGAACTAACAGGCTGTTTAAAAGCATTTGGTTCAGCTTCTGTTTTTTTTCTAAGAGGCATATCAGAATCTGTGGAATTTCATACCATTAGCAGATTGGACATTTAATTTCTTCAAAAGTAAAATTTACAGTTATTATTAAAACAATTTTGCTTCCTTCAATGTCAAAATATGCTGCTATACTTATTGGAACCAACAATATGTCTTGCTAGCTTAACTCAAAAGATGGACCCACGTCTGCCAGCTCTCCTTCAGTCGTGCCATGAACATCTAAAATAAATACTGCCTCTACCTTGCCACTGTCAAAGGATCTGAAAATGAACTATTATTAAAAGTGCACACTCGTTAGAAAATTACTAGAACTCTGCTTTACTGTAAGGTAAACTTTTTCTTATTCTAGCCAGGGTAAATAAATTGCTTTTAATGAAATCTCTGCTCAATCTAATGATAAGTATGTTATAAAGTGGTATTAATTATTTTAATTATTTATTATCTGTATTTACCTTTTTCTAGTATTTAAAGTGTGTCTTGGAATCTTAGTTTTAAGATTCCAAGTTGTTTTCAATTTTCATTTATCAGGGGGTGCATTGGGAGATTGTATTTTACATGTTTAATATCCATCTAATTATTTCATTAACTATAGCAAAATGCTTTGGCAGTTTTTGTAAATTTTATTTACTCACCGGCCCTTAGTTGTTGTTGTAAAATAATGAATTTTTAAACATGTTTGGTTTGCACTTTTTGCAAATAGCAAAATCTTTTTGCTGGCTATTTATCAGGGTCTTTCTTCTGGTTTGCTGAAAGTAGTGATGTCTTTCTAGATTATGTAAGATCATAATCAAATATCTTTTTGCTGTCTTGTATGTGGAATCAACCACATTTGCTTTAAAAGTAGTATTATGCACAGCAGTCCTGCGGCATTATAATGTCAGTAGTTAGAATGCTACTGATCAATCATCCGTGCTGGTTTCGTTGATTTCCTACAGGACCATAACTGTTTTAATATCTTTGAATCAGGAAGCTTGAGTTGCTGTTTCTTTTGTAATTTTTTAAATTTCCAGCAGGAAAATATTACCCTCATTTCTTTTATTTTTTGGGTGAGAGAATTTTGCTGCCAAAGCGTTTAATGTTTTTGTGTTTGCCGTACTCATTCATGTGCACTCTCTGATAAATATGCGTATGTTAATATAAGTCACTTTTGCATTCGTGGCTAGATTTCTTTACTCTATTGTCCAACTTTTAATAAAAGTAATAAATTGTTTAAATTTATTTAGCTGATGTTTGTCTTGGTACTTTTATTTCTCAATTGTCTAAACAATCCATAAGATCTATTGTTTCTCCCTGAGTTTAGTTCAGCACATTTCAGTTTGCATATCCTGTCCACCCTTAAAATAAATGTCTAGTTCTGATTTTCGGACTAGTAGTGCTCTTGTGGTCAGTATATGCGAATCTAGAAAGCTTTCGTCTATTACAATATATATAAATGATGAAGTAATTTTATTTTATATAAGCCATTAAATGCCAAATAGTAAATTAAGAAAAAGTAAATCTATTATGAACTGCTATGCAATGTATTCTGGATAAATTAATAATGCCATAGGGCTTAATTGCTATAGTCCTACCATAGACACATTATTTGATCTACTTGCCTATATAATGCCTAAAGAAACACCAAAAGCTCTACAATAAATGTCTAAATAGATCCAGAAGGGAAGCAACTACAGAAAATGGAAACATCATTTCAAGCATGTTGCTGAGGAATTCTTATGGATGATGAATGACTTACTGAGGAAGGATGATTTGAAGAGAGATAGACTATATCCATAAGAGACATTATTGCTAAACTCATGGATATTAATCAAGATGAATGAATTAACTATTTTGGTTTATTATATATTATTTTTTTATATTTGTTGGTAAAAATTTTAGTTTTATTTTGTCTCCATAATATAGCTTAAATGTGACTAGAACTTGGAAGAATCCATTATGCTTGAAAGCAAAAAAAATGAAGAGGGGGGGGATTATTAAGTTAGACAAACATGTTTTTTTGTCAAATAAAGTTTAGGTCTGCTTTCCCTCCATAGTGACTTCAAATTTGATCATCATTATGATATGGAATGAGGTAAGATTTTTTGATACTATTCCATATTAAGCACATACACTACTACAGAACAGAGCTTGTGTTATTTTTTTTATTGTTAACTAATAGTTGTTTACCTTTATTTTTTCAGTATAAATGATAATCTTCTAGTGTGGATGCTCATTCCTATCAACTTTAGAGAATTGTACATAGTGGGTATCCCCAAAGAAGATGGAACAGCAATAACTGGAATTAGTTGATAAGGCTATTATGGAGATACTTGTATATTATAAATTAGTTAACTAGCTTTGCAGTCAAATTAATAAAAGATTTTTTTATCTGCTTTGTAAAGTTAATGCATTGCAATGTATCTCTACCATAGATAGGGTTAGAATAGTGAATATATTGATTATTGATATGGTAGAAATACATTCTTGACATGTACAATTATATTATTTTATCATGTTTAAATGTTTGGGATTTTTATTTCATTATTCAATAAACATTGTTAACTTAATTTTCATTAAAATGGTCTCTAGTTTATCAAAATCATTTATATATTCATTCATCAACTTATAACTGAATATATATGCCCACACCCACATTTTATTCTTATATGAAAATACAGTAATACATTTGGATGGATCTTTTAAGTCAATTGGACCCTGTATAGAGGTGCAATGATTGCTATATAGTGTAAATTCATCACTGAAGAGAACCAAAGGCAAATTTCTGCCTGAGTTTAAATACTGAGGCATAATGGAATCTGAAAGAGGGGTGAGGTATGGATGAACTAGCCCAAATTGTATCTTAATTTAATGTGTAAACTTAGAGTTAGCCCATTGGAGGTTGATGCAATTATAGGTTAAGTACTTCACTGTGTCCTTCACAGCATCCTACCCAAATAACCTAGGTCTGATTATAGTGAGATGCATTCCCTCTCTTCTGGTGAAAAACCTGGACCGTTACAATATATATATATATATATATATAATCTTAATTTTCATTTCATAATATAATGTGTATGCTTGATAGGGTTGGTTATTCTTGTTTAGGCATTATTTATTTGTGTGAGTGCACTTAGTGCTGAATGTCATAATCATAGCTTTGTTATTTTGTTGTGTTGCTATTTCTTATATAATTTTTTTTTATTATTCAAATTATGCATATGGTTCATTTATATATTCTACTTGTGTAATAATTAGATACTGTTATTTACTTGATTATGACATTTTATAGTTAGCTATGGCCATTCTTTTTTAATATTGACATTTATATTTCAGTATATGGCTTATAATTATATGTAAGATGAAAAAATACAAGTACTAGATAAAAACAAATAAACTTGACTTATATTATCTCAATATTTTAGTTATGTTGTCAATTTATTTACAAAAGACAAAATTTCAACATGCAATTACATACACTTTTCACTCTAAATTGCACTTCCACCCATTAAATCCACTAAAAAGAACATATAGATGTCTCTGATATGAGGGATTCTGTAAATGCTCTGAAGTCCCACAATCAAAATGTCTGTATTAGCATCTTCCTTGGTTTCTCTGGATCATGCCTTCTTTAAAGATTTCCCTCTTCTCAAAAATCCAGTGGATAAGGTTCAAAATTATTTTCTGGGTTTGATAGCCCATTTGTAAAAGAGAATTCAATTTTTTCAAATCAGAATACTCCCTACAACCACTTTCAGATAAGAATAGTGGATTGTTCTGCAATTGTCACACATATATTTAGAGCAGTTGTTTCTTTCCAGTATTTTATAAATGATGGGTGATTTGAAAGTATCATATATATATATATATATATATATATATATATAACTGATTACTTTGGATATGCAATCAAAGCTCAATTTTCTGCATGTTATCAACAAATTTTCTCTTGTAATTAACAACCATGTCTTTTTACATGAATAAAGACCTACACAATTTTAAAGGTAAGAAATTGTACACAATTGGTTTGCTACATAGAATTATATAAGATTTGAATACTGAAGATAATTTATTGAGATGCATTCTATAGACGATTAGCTCTCAAATCACTGCTCTATGTGGAATATCAATATACTAATGTGTACCAATCATCAAAGATTCTTTAAACACCCCACATATGTACACCTACATAATTCATTTATGGAGTTACCATCTTTAGACTACTGAATTTTTAAATCTAAATAGAGAACGTTTAAAGTGGTGGAGGTTAATGTTTACTTTGTCTTTTATGGGTCCAATTTCATTACCCAGATTATCCTAAATGTTAGTAAAATGACTGGTTAAATAAATCTAATCATCTTTGGCTATTCTTACAACTATTTATACACAATCATTACCATCACATGTTTTTTTTTTTTTACCTAATTCTACAAATTTAAAATTATCCTTTATACAGAAAACTGTTTACTCTTTGTAAATCTAATTATATTTCAACGCGGTTGGAAATATTATTTATCTTTCTTTCCGAATAATTCATAACTGTTCTAACCCTGCATATACTTGGTTTTGCTTACTATCTTCTCTTTAACCATTTAACTAATAATTTAAAAAAAAATACTTTCACACATTTCAATTATTTATATATTTGACCATAAAAATTAATATTTATTTAAATTTTAAACAACTGCATAAACTATTGATATTCATATTTTTGTATACATATTTTGATATTAAAAACAATCAACCTTTAATAAAACTATTGTAAAACCAACAAGCAAACAAATGCTCCCTATAAAGAAAAATAAAAGAGAAGGTATTGCTCATCTAGCCTGTCAATTACAGTGGTGAGAGTGTAGAAATTTTACATCTTTGTTTTATACTATAGCCAAAATAACTAAATATCCATTTACTGATCAGCATTGGATAGATAGTTGAATTGATTATGGTCATTTATCGGAAAGAAAAAAAATCCTAACTACAATTGAAAAAATAAATAAATTAAATTTGTTCAGGACTAGATCCAAGCACCACGTTGTGGAATCCAGTAACCAATGATATAAATTCCTACAAAGTTTTGTCAAGCATTGGTGGTCGAGAGGTCAGCGACAGCTGCTTTACAAGCAATTGTCCCGGGTTAGCGGGTTCGCTTCCCGGCTGATGCTATGACACATGAGGAAAAAAAATTTTTTTTTTGAAGTTTTAATTATTAATATTAATAGATTTTTTATTTCATTATTCATAATTTTTATTTAATCACATTTAAAACAGCTTCCGAAACCTGTTAATTATCAATTTAATAGTAATAAGAAAAAAATTATAGAATAAGCTTATATTATCCGTGTGATCTTTTATTGTAGTTCATTATTCTATAAAATTACTATGAAGGATTTAAAAAATTTCATTAACTGTGGAAATTTGTTTTTCTCAATATATACCACAAGTAATATTTTCTTTTTCGACCAATGATTTATTGATTTGGTCAACCTTTATTACCCGTTAGATAACATTTTGACAAAAAAGTAAAAAAAAGTGAAACATTTATCATTCACTAACAACAAACTTCTGATTGCCACAGTGCTCACAACTTAACACAATTTCTTTCCATGGGTATAATTTTATCTAAGAGCTAGAAATTAAAGATCTATGTATTCTCTGGGTGATCTTTTAGTAACTTTAAAACAGAAACAATAAAAGAACATTAAAATATCTTTAAACATCTGCTAACATTCCTATTAATATTCTTTCTGAAATTATTTGACAAATAAGATTTTCTCTACACACCCCTCCCCCTCAATAAATTTTTTACTTAAATGGTTTAGATCATAATTCTTAACAAAGATAATTTAAATTTCAATAAAATTTAAAGTAAAAAAAAAAGTTTAACATTAAACAAAGTTTCATATCTTTAACTCTATATCGATTTTATGTTTTAATAAATAAATTCTTATCATGAGACACATGTGTGTTCACATCCAATAAAAATGATATCAATATTAAAAATATTGTACTGTTTTCTATAACTGCCATATGTAATCGAATATATGTCTGAATATATGAGGAAAAGAAACAGTTTTAAAAATAATCATCTCATATATATGTAGACTTGCACACACGCATATTTTATCATATAAATATGTTCCAACAAACAGTTTTTTGTCACTAGTGCAAACAAATTATTTTGTGGAAATTCAATATACATATATATATAAGATTTGAATTAATCACTAAACAAAATAGTCGTTTATTTAGGGTTAGGGTATTAAGGGGGAAAAAACAACTCAAATTTTTTATTCTATCTATCATACTTTAAAATTGTTTTGCAATCTTCTTCAATCTTAGTTGAAGTTTATATAAATCTTTTTATATGATGTTTGAAAATTTTGTCTACATTGTTAAAATATTTTTGGGGGGCATGGAATGTGACTATTTGAGAGAACTATTTAATTAATATCATGCTTATTTTCACTCCACGGCACAAATTTCCCTTTTACTAATATAGTTACAACTAAGTAGACTTGGATAGTCTTTAATTTATCATTTCATTTTCACAAAAAGGGTTAATATTATATTTTGGGGAGCTTAATATGCATATATACATGTAAAAATAAAAATATAATGACTATATTTTTATTATTATCAAACATGAATAAATTCAATAACTTTATAACCATATTCCATTACTATTACATCATTTAAATTATTATAATTTTTTTGGTTACATAATCGTTATTAGCGCTGATACACTTATTAGAACATTTGGTGAATTTTTCATGTTACTTTATTTAAGCACATTTTTTATATTTCTTATTACTAATTCCATCTAATTGCATTTAGATTTCTTTAAATACAGAAAAGATATATAAAGCCAGGTCTGCACAAAGAATGATCAAAACTTCATAGCTGTCGACAAAAAAAAAATATGTTTTCTAGATAATTTATCATTCTTTAACATCCTTTAAATGGTAGTGATATAAAAATAATAACGAAAGTATGTAAAATGAACTAGTAATGAAATATTTAAATGCAAATAAACATTCACCACACATTATAAGTAAATGCATATATTAATGATGTTTATATCAAAATTGTTTTATGTGGTAAAATTATGTAAACAGACTAAAATAAGCATACACTTACAACATCAAGGGAAGAGATATATTACTGTATATTCCCTCAAACTACCATTGGTGGTCAAGAGGTCAGCGACAGCTGCTTTACAAACAGTTGTCCTGGGTTAGCGGGTTCGTTTCCCGGCTGATGCTATAACACATGAGAAAAAAAAATACTACCATATTTTAACAGTTTTATTACAATCAAAATATTAGTGGTATTTTTTGTAACTGATTTTATCTACTGCATCTGAATTTAATCCCATTATTAGATATTTTCTTTACATGGAAAGTGATTAAAAATTTATTTGAGGATATGTCTACTATACATGTTTTCATCCCGTGGCATGCATCTTTCTTTCACTAATTATAAATACAACTGGCTAGATCTGTTATTTATCTTATTGGCAATTTGTATAATGAATGCTAGTGCTTTTTCAATTACGCAATAAATGTGTTGCTAGAACATCAATATTGGACTGTGTTTAGGCCATCTGATGGTCTTAATCTGTCTTTAAACAGAATTATAACTTTTTACATATTCCTCATATATATATATATTAAAATTTTTATAAGCATAATTATGTGTGTGTGTACTTATATAAAGGCATACCATATATTAATAGAATTATGAAAGTGTGTATGTGCTTGCACATATATATATATATATCAACTACAATCTCTCTATACAATAATAGCAATTAATTATAATTTTTATTGCAAGAAATTCTATTGCTTGTAAAATACTGCAGTCAATGTTATATACATCAATTATCATTTCACATGTCTATATCATGTGATTTGATATTGACTGTTGCGAAAACTTGAACATGTTAAATATATATTTAAAATTTTTAAATGAATACTAATAATCATAAATTGATCATAGAAAGAAATGCTACTACCTACCTATCTGCCTACCGACCCGCTCGCCCACCCACTCACCCACCCATCCACATACCTATCTACCTACCTACCTATCTATTTCAAATAGTCAAATTTCAGGTCATGAGAATATTGTCTTCTACCTATAATAAAAATAATCAATCTGAAACAAAACTGAAATAGACAATTAAAAAATAAAGCTTTTTTCTTTAATGGAATTTTATCAAGGTGTTTTATCTGTCATAATCAAGTTCATTCAGTGGACATTATTCATATTATACTACTATAAACATAAATAGTAAAATACCTATAAATACATAAAAAATGAATAAATTTAGCAACTTATTACAATCCATTTTTTTCCTTTAAATTTACAAATAATGTATAAAAATAATAATTTATTTATAACTCTACACTTTCTAATAATCCAACAAGACCCATTTCCTTCTTAATTGTACAGAACCTTTAACCATGTTTACATATTTATTTAAATTTTCTTGGATATACAAAGTTTCATAACATTTTCTTTCTTCGTAATTTTTAACATATTTTATTACCTGAATATTTTCTTTCACAATTCATTCTATGACCAGTATTCAAAAAATGAACATACTGCTATATTAGTAATGATAAATAAAATAAAAAATCTTATAACATTATAATACTGGTCAAACAACAACAACAGAAAAAAACAACAACAGGGTCTATTTGTTAATAAATTGAATTTTTGTAAATTTTTTTTTGGTTAGTATTGTAATATTATCTAATTTATTTTATATATATATATCATATTACAATGCTTTTTCTGCATTCAATGTTAGTCAATCATTTTTTAATTTAAAATTATTTTAAAGCTGTTATTTTCTGAGACTATGGCAATAGGAATTTGGATCAATTATACCTTTTTTTTCTTTATCTTTAGTATACTGCGTAATAAGTATTTCCCCATTAATTCTCTTCCTTAAAAAATATCTAAATATTTTAATCCCCGTTCCTTTTTTTCCATTGCAAACTTAATATTTTATTTATTTTTCAATTCTTTAAATAAATTAACAATACTTCTATAATTTTCTATTATAAATATATCAACAACATATCTATAATGTTCTATAATTTTCATATTTTTTTATAAACTTATCAATTATATTTCTTTCTATATAATCAATCACAATTGTTGATAAACTCCCACTAATAGAACAATCCATAATCCTATATTCCAAAATTCTTCTTATACTTAAAATATAAAGCATCATTTACCAGCAATAATGCCTCTTTAATAACACATAACCATTCTTCTAAAATTATATTATCCATTTTATTTTATTTATGACAATTGAATAGTATTTTCCCTAGGTATACTTTGGTACATTTTTTCACTGTCAAATAAAACAATCATTCTATTTCTATTTAATTTTACATTACTTAATTTATCTATAATTTCTTCTGAATTCTTAATACAATATTTACCAAAACTTTTTGCAGCGGCCATTTTTTTATATATTACATGGCAAAATTCTTTAAGAAAATAATTATTAAACTCTAATATTATCTAACTGGCATATCATTCTAGTATTTTAACATTATCAAATATTCATTTTATATTTATATATTTTATCATTTATGATAATGTAAATAATATCCACTAGGTAGAGTTGATATGGAATAGTTGGGTCATGTGATTTTAAAAGAGATAAACATTTTGATAAGTTTCCAATAAGGTACAAAAGCCTGGTTAAATGTTAAATAAATTTTATTTATTTTTAGTTGTCTATTTCAATCTTACTTAAAACTGATTATTATATTATATACACGAAGGTACACATTTAATTTCTAAATAATCTGCTATATAAAAAATTAAAAAAAAACAGCGTTTAATAATATATTTTTTCTATTATTCACGTAAATATGAGAAAAGGTAATCAGTATCAGGTGTAACAGGTTGAGCTTCAAATTGAGAACCTTTAGGCTTTGAATCTGCCGTTTTACTTATGTATTAAACTGCAGAGAGTCATGTGTGATGATTATATGTGGGCTTAAAAATTATCGAACATTTTAAGTATTTATAGATCCATGAAGATAATTATTTGATCTTAAGAATGCTTCCATAGTTCACGTTTATGAAATAAAGCAAATGTATAAGATTACAATGGATTATTGTGGACTATCACTTTTATCTATTGCACAAAATTACTTTTCAATAATGTTATTGAATGGTTTGCTTTCAGTCTCAGATGAATAGTTACCAGAAATTCATAGTGATTTTAAAGGATCAAGAAGAACTATAGACATAATTATTTGCTAATGCAAGAGAAATGTCACGAGGAAAGATGTCATTTATAAGTTAATTTAGTGTTTCGACCAAAGTATCTAGCAGTTAATGAAATAATATTTTGGAATTAGTCAATTATACACTAACATAATACAAATTTCGCATAATGAAACTAGAGAAAGAATTATTATTGCTAGTGAAAAATCTAAACCATATGAAATAAAGCTGGGGATAAAAAGAAATTCATATTAGCTCCAACTTTTCAATTTCTATGGCAGTGGTTTTTGGAACAATTTATAGTCATCTTCATGAAGCAGACTTTAAGATGGTATATAAATGTGATAATAATATTTTACAATTTAAATCGATGAAAAATAAAAACAAAAACATTTACATGGCTTTTAGATTTACAGCATGTTAATGATTGTAATATTCTAATCAATTCAAAAGCCGATTTAATATTTTGAATTCAACCCAAAGTTTTGGTTTAGAAATTAGTAAAAATACTCTATTACTTTATAAACCACTGAAAGAGAGAGAAAAAAAAAACTTCACAGAGATTTATTTTGAAAAGTTATTATCTGAGAATATGAACTAACTAAAATATTTTGACAGCATATCAAATAAAAAGACATACTTTGGATATTGACATATATCACAGATTTTAATGAGATACAGTTCCTCTTAACAAGAAAAAATGTTGAGTATTTCATCATAGTGACATAACTGTTGCAGTTATATTAGTTGTATGTAAAGCAAATTATTTTGCTCAATCCTTTATATAGAGAGGTAAAATATGGACCCTCTATTGATGTAATATAAAGCAATAAAAAATTATCATTTAAGAATATCTGCAAGATTATAAATATACATTGAGAATACCATAAGAAAAAATAGTATATTCTTTAGTTTTTTGAATGTGATGCTATTCAATTCTATTGTAAAAATACATTATCAATGAATTGTGCATATGGAAAGAATGAGATAAAAGATTTCTTTAAAAAAATTATTTTATAATTGGTCTGCAATGAATGCTCTCCAACGAATTGGTCTGCAATGAAGCTCTCCAATGAATTGGTTTGCAATCTCTCCGCTGAATTGGTCTGTAACAAATGCTCTCCAACGAATTGGTCTGCCATGAAGCTCTCCAAATGAATTGGTCTGCAACAAAGCTCTCCAGTGAATTGGTCTGCAACAAAGCTCTCCAACGAATGCTCTCAATATCTCCACTGCAGTCTCTTTCAGCTACACCCATGAACTACATTTCCACTGGGCACTGATCATTAACCACCAGCACTGACGCAAGATATCTCTACTTAAATGCTGTTTACTCAGTACTGCTTGACTGCTCTCTGCTGCTCTCTATGTTATACTGCTAGATGTTACCAGTCTTCTTATCATGCTCTGACAACTGCAATGATCAATCAATGCACTGACCAATAAGGTAACGTCTCTTATCTAGAAACATTTGTAATTAGCAAATATTTCTAGGTTTTCTAGGAATTGTCGATCGCCATTACGTCAATGCACTAATTAAATTCCTCAGCTATCAGAGCGCGATCTAAAAACAGCCTTACGAATAAATTCTAGTTTTTTCTGGAGTGCACAAACATGTCTGCCATTTTACAAACACTACACACCTCCCTCCACTCCAGGAAAACTCTTGTTGCTATTCCTACTTTCCTGTAATTTCACTAAGAAATGTACGATTTAACTCCGCTGCTGAAACGTTTTTGCCAGTAACCTTCAATGGTGACTGCGCAAGCGTTTTATTTCCAAATTTTTCACTTCCATTGTTAACATTACTAATTGGGATTGACATTTTCACCGGGTTTTTCCATCTACGGCTAAACTTGTAGTTCAATGTATTCACTATTCCCAGGTTCCAAGTGCAACTGCGCCAATGTTATATCCGCACTTACAACTGTGCCAATGTTATATCTGCAAGTCATACTGTGCGGTCAGCCAATAACGTTATACAATTCCCATGCTGTTCTTTTCCGAGTGCTCTCTAATGAATCGGTCTGCAATGAAGCTCTCCAACAAATTGGTCTGCAATGAATGCTCTCCAATGAATTGGTCTACAATGAAGCTCTCCAACGAATTGGTCTGCAATCTCTCCGCAATCTCTCCGCTGAATTGGTCTGCAATGAATGCTTTCCAACGAATTGGTCTGCCACGAAGCTCTCCAAATGAATTAGTCTGCAACAAAGCTCTCCAATGAATTGGTCTGCAATGAAGCTCTCCAATGAATGCTTTCAATATCTCCACTGCAGTCTCTTTCAGCTACACCCATGAACTACATTACCACTGGGCACTGATCATTAACCGCCAGCACTAATGTGAGATATCTCTACTTAAATGCTGCTTACTCAGTACTGCTTGACTGCTCTCTACTGATCTCTATGTTACACTGCTCTACTCAGTGCTTGCGGTAACTGACTAGCAGCCAGTGGAAATGTAGTCCACGGGTGTAGCTGGAAGAGCCCACAGAAATGGGGAGACCGCAGCAGAGTAGAGCATTCGTTGCAGAGTAGATCATTCATTGCAGAGCAGAGCATTCATTGCAGAGCAGAGCATTAGTTGCAGAGTAGAGCATTAGTTGCAGAGCAGAGCATCCATTGCCAGAGTAGAGCATTAGTTGCAGAGCAGAGCATCCGTTGCCAGAGTAGAGCATTAGTTGCAGAGCAGAGCATCCATTGCCAGAGTAGAGCATTAGTTGCAGAGCAGAGCATCTGTTTTAAAAAAAAGAATTGGTCTGCAATGAATGCTCTCCAACAAATTGGTCTGCAACGAAGCTCTCCAACGAATTGGTCTGCAATCTCTCAACTGAATTGGTCTGCAATGAATGCTCTCCAACGAATTGGTCTGCCACGAAGCTCTCCAAACAAATTGGTCTGCAATGAAGCTCTCCAACAAATTGGTCTGCAACGAAGCTCTCCAACAAATGCTCCCAATATCTCCACTGCGGTCTCTTTCAGCTACACCCGTAAACTACATTTCCACTGGGCGCTGATCATTAACCACCAGCACTGATGCAAGATATCTCTATTTAAATGCTGCTTACTCAGTACTGCTTGACTGCTCTCTACTGCTCTTTATGTTACACTGGTAGATATACCAGTCTTCTTATCACTCTCTGACAACTGCAATGATCAATCAATGCACTGACCAATAAGGTAACGTCTCTTATCTAGAAACATTTGTAATTAGCAAATATTTCTAGGAATTGTCGATCGCCATTACATCAATGCACTAATTAAATTCCTCAGCTATCAGAGCGCGATCTAAAAACAGCCTTACAAATAAATTCTAGTTTTTTTCTGGAGTGCACAAACATGTCTGCCATTTTACAAAACACTACAATAATGATATTGAATATGGCTTTTATAGGAAAACTGGACTTTCTTTGCATTAGAAAGCCTATCTCTAAAACACTTTAAAAAGGCAATAGAAATGGCATTTATTGAAAAAATGTTATAATATATACAGTAATTGATTATCTAGAGGTAAAACTATCTATACATTAATGCCAATCAGTGCAAGCCAGATTAATCAATGAATGCAGGAAGATTTGTGCATAAAATTCATATCTAGTGCTTACACTGAGTGATGATACTGTTTGGAGAGTTTTGCCATTGTGTAAACAGCTTGTGTAAGCATAAAAAGTAGTGATAATGTGATATTTAGTGGTTTAATTGATTGCCTGTTTAATAAAATATCTGAGCATCTTGAGTTTTAATTAGTAAATGAAAAAAATCATGATTTGTATATAAATTGATTAATATAAGTTTACACAAAATAAAAAATATTATTTTACCCTAATGTCCAAAAGATATTTCTTCATTAAGCCATACACAGGTAGAGTACAAACATTAATAAATAAGTATAAATATATTAACTCATAATACATTTTAAAGCAATGAGAGACTGCAATTTAAAAGTAAGTTTGATCATAATAAAAACCAGTACATAAAACCCAAATGCAGTTTCCTACAGCACAAAGAGATTGCTCACTCTATTTACTACTTATCTTGTTAGACTGTCTTAAAATTGAAGCAAATATTTCTTTCTGAAAAACTTTAAAACCATCATAGTTTTTCATTAAATTCTATTCTTAAAAATATCCTCCCAATTAAAATAATCAATATTATATCTCTTTAGAGTATTTTAATGTAATATTTATAATGTTAACAAGGCTTGCATTTTCCACTAATATAACTCATGTTTATCATAAAACTCTTTTAAAAAAAATCGATTAATCTTACATGAAAACTAAAATTCTTTGCTGTTACAATAGTAACTGAGTAATATTTACTAAAGCTGTAACCTCAAAAATTCTGCGTGTAAAAATGCGATAATAGAGACCTCTACAGGTCTTAACCACAAGCTTACACTTTGTAAGAAAAGAGGGGAACCCCAAATTAAAACAAAGGAGGGGAACCTATACAATGAAGTGGGAATACATGATTATATCATAGTTTACTTTAATCTAGCATATCAATATTTAGAATTATGTAATTTTATATAATTACTGGACAATATTGCATAATAAAGTAATCAATGATCTATTAATTTTTAATTTATTTCTATATTGTTAAAAAAATCGACAACACTATTTAGAATTTTAAATGTTATTTACATTATTAAAGATGTGAAAATTAGGTATAATTGCTCAAGAGATTATATAATGTTTGAGCACCACAAGTTGACATTGATCTAGAAACATTTAACTCTAAAATAATTACTACTATGCCAAACACCAAAGAAGATTAAATAATAAAGAATACAGTATCAGAGAATAATTTTTAAAATGTTTGGAATAGT
Source organism: Epiperipatus broadwayi (assembly GCA_028023455.1). Classification (NCBI taxonomy): domain Eukaryota; kingdom Metazoa; phylum Onychophora; class Udeonychophora; order Euonychophora; family Peripatidae; genus Epiperipatus; species Epiperipatus broadwayi. The sequence goes on along the minus strand of JAQFVV010012572.1, from coordinate 606,018 downwards.
GAGTAAGGGATCTTTCATAGAATCGAGCTTGATTATTTACTTAAATAATAATTCATCAGAACAAAGTTTTGTTTACCATAGTCATGTTGAGAAATAATCAATGAATAAACAATAATGGCAAAAAGTTTGAAAAAAAAAAAACCTTGAACAGCAAGATGGATGATTTTAATTATGATTATAAAAGTCCCAAGTCGAAAGTAATAAGCCCACATTTTATAGATATTTATATTGTGACTCCATTGATTTTAAAGGATGGATTATTTACAGTTTAAATCATATCTGATATTTTTATACTGGTTGTTATTCATGTTAGAATATATTTCTATATTGATGAGAGCATATTTATAGATATAATTGGTTACCCACGTTCAAATATAAGTGTGCGAATCATTAAAGGTATTCCATCTACAACGTGATATTTCTAAACCATGAAAGGTACACTAATCATAAATTTGATATACATTAGGTATTCAATTAACTGCAAAAGAAAACAAAGAGGGGTGATGTATTTACACATACAATTGAATCAATAATCTAGTAATGTATAGTTAAGCACTCATCTAAATTTAGATATTTGACAATGTAAAATTTCACAAGCATACTGAGAAAATGTTTGGAGTATATATTAATACAATGTATTTTTGCTTCATATTGTTACTTGTTTTCTTGTTTGACACACACATACATGTATTCTGTAATTTAAAAAAACAAATATGTAACGACGAACTTTTCTTATACCGCTGTAATTTATAAATATCTGTGCTTAAACGTTAGCTTAAGAAAAGCTACTAACGAATACGTACTTATTAAAGAGACGTGGCATTTAACCAACAATCCCAATAACATAAATGTGAAGGAATTCTGATTCTCCCTGTCGAAGAAATAGACAATATAATTTACATCTATTTAAATATATGTACAGCCTATATATGGATATGCACTCAAGTACGCATATATCAAGATTATGAATATGAAGACATACTTCGACCTCGAAAACACTAAGCTTCAATAAGTACTCATTCGTCAATAGCTTTTCTTAAAATAGTGTTTAAGCATAGATATTTATACATGTATTCTGTAAGTAAAATATATATAGACATTATGTTCTAACTATGAAAACCGTCGCAGAAATGTAATAAATTCAATAATAACAATTCTTGCAAGAAAAAAGTAATAACATTGAATACAATCTAAATGCCTTTTCTGTGCCAAAAAGGCAAATGTTATATGTTTGTCTTTGAAAAGAATGCTTGAAATTACATTTAGATTATATTTAATGCTTTTAATATTTTCTCCAAATAAGAAATAGTACAGTGTTTAATTTATAAATAATGTAAGTGAGCAAAGTTTCGATTTACCCAATGTCTATTGATATATTACTTTAATGCTCAGCATAGATAACATTATTTTTAAAGGCCTCAGAATATAGCGATAATGCATTCGTCTATTCACAAGGGTCAGCAACGTTTTATTGGTATGTGCCGAACCTATGTTACAATATTTTGAGCGTGTTGACGTGATTCTACTAATTTTATTATGAATAGTATCACAATTGATCGGTTATAATGGACTTCAAAATTATATATTATATACTTTTGAAGCCCATTATGGACCTTATATTATTGGTCATTCAATATTTTAAAATGTATACGATTATATAGGAAAATATATATATTGTTAAATTTGTTAAAAATTGTATTACAAATTATAAATTACAACTTTTTTTTCAATGCAAAATATATAATTTAAATAAAATAAAAAAAATCAAGAATTCTAATATGATTAGTCATTCTTTATTATTAATCTGAGTTATTAATAAATTAATGAGAACCTTGTCCTTGTATCTCTTTGCTCAATTGCTTAATATCAGATGCTTAATTGGTCACTTTTAGATTTATGCAGGCTTCTGAATATTCAGGTGATAAACAATTTCTTTGTGAACTCAAAATATTTTTCATATGTGAGAAAATTTCTTCACATAGGTAAGTTGATTGAAATTAGAGCACATGTGATTTTCTTCCAATTAAATCTTTCAGGTAAAAATATCCAATAATTGAGAATTCCAGCCAACTTTTCCAGACAGTTTCTCTCTAGATATTTCTGCAACTCTACAAATTTAGTATTCCACAATTCTGATGATATTAATTCAGTGAGTTCTATTTCAAAACTAACAACAGATGAATTAAATCAGGTTTGATGAGGAAAGAAAATATGCATGCGTGTATTTGAAAGTCTTCACATTGTTTGGAAAATTCTTCTGAGAGCTTCAATATACTTTTGAAGTTCATCATTGTTAATGTTAAACAGATTTATACATGGATCTTTACATTTGGAAAGTACTTGTAGGTGTTAGTGATAATATCATGTCAAAATATAGCTAATTTTGATTCAAATCTTTTCCAGTTTTCAAAAACTTCTAGTGCTGTTTGACCTTACCTTGCAGATGTAAGTTTAAATTATTCAGGTATTGAGTTATATTCATCATTCAGTTCCCAGAAATGTTGTTCTTTTTCATCAAGAATCATCAGTGACTTCTTCTAGACATGATACAAACTTGTACAAGATATTACCTTGTTTAATCCAACAGACATTGCTGTATAGTGGGATTCAATGCACTGTTTATTTCTAGAAAAAGGGATTTAAATTGCCTGTGTGTCAATGAAGAATAAGAAACTTTAATTATTTTAATGACAGTGTCCATTACAGAATTCAGGCACTATTATGAGATTTTTGCGACTAAATTTCCTAATATATAATGAAGTGGAAGCTCAATATTTAATGTCTAATATGATTTTCAAAACGTTTAATACATCCTTTTTCTTTGCACAGCAAGTATCAATAGTAAAACTAAATATTTAATTTATATTAATTTTCTGACTTTCAAAATAATTGAAAAACGCAGTGAAAATGTCATATAATGTTGTTGTACCTGTAAGAGGAATCAAGCAATACAATTCTTTTTAAACACGATTGTTGTCATAATATCATATAACTACTGCTAGATGCTCCATGATTATATCGGTGCTTTCATCAACAGAAACACTGAATACAACAGTTTGTTGTAAACTGTTTTTCTGTTTTATTATTATCGCTTCAGCCATATTATTTATTCATCTTTGAATTATTCTGGCAGAAATAGGTATTTTCTCAATTCAAGACACTATTGTTCATATTTTTGATAGATCACTAAATAACATTTCATCGCTTCTTAAAAATGTTTCTTTGATGAATTTTACATCTGAGAAGAGTTGGCGTTTGAAGCCACACAATGAATAATTGTGTAACTACACTCACGGCTTTATTTTTTGGTTCCAATTATTTGATTAAAATAAGTAGTTTGTTTCTTAAAGGCAGAAACAGCTTTTATATCTTCACTTTTCTCGTCAGAGTTTTTAAATGTGGTGAAATGTTTAGTTTGATAATGTCTTTGTATACTTGAGATAAAACACACAACACTTTCATAACATAACATACCCAGAATACAATACTTTTGCTCTACAAATCAATCTATATTCATTTATCCAAGAGTCTTGAAAAAAGAGAACATTATGCTTTTATATTTTATGAGTTATTTTGGGGTAAAACATGATTTTCTTTTACATGTTGCCACATGAACAAAATCTAGATGGAAATGCAGAACCTGTAGTAATTATATAATGAGGTTTGTTTTAACGAATCATGGCAAAGTGTGGCACAAGTACTTGGCACATGTGCCATAGATTGTCGACCCCTATCATATTCTGATATAGATTCAAATCTTTAATCAATATATTATGATTTTTTTTGCAGGTGTCTGGCCACTGCCAATCCACCTCCAAATTCGGAAGATAAATATGTATCTAGCTAGCTCAAAACGTCACAACTTGGAACTTAGCAAGCTTGTAAATAATGATTTTTATACTTCGCCTTAACTGAAAGCAAGACTGAAAGAAAACCTTGCTCTATAAATGGCTATTTAAAAGTTGTTTTATTAATATTATGTATATATATTTATAATGAAATCATAATGATATAAAGGTTTTCTTATTTTATGATGTAACTCGAATTTTGAAGTGTTATAATAATTTAATAGGCCGATGACAAAAAAAAAAAAAAAACTACAATTGATGCTGATCAAGAATAATATCTTTGCCTGAGTAATCTATTATGCCTTCGAGGAGCGAACATATATATATTATTAGCATACAATTTCAGTTGAAGCAAATGCAAATATAAAACATTTACGTTAAAATCATCATCTCCTTATTTCCGCTTCAAATTTCGTTCGTTAAGAAAACTAGTAAAACCATAAACTTCTCAACTAAAGATAGAAAGATAGATAAGTAAACTCATGTCATATACGCACACATGCACTATTATAAACAGATAAGATCATTCCATCGTAGCAGAAGTTTTTTAATTACGTAAATTACGATTATAAATAAACATTTTTTTGAAGATCGAGTTTATGCAGAACAGAATTATTTTTCTATTTTTTAAAAATGTCTGGTTTTCTTCAACTATTTAAAATTTTGTGAATTTGAACTAGTAAAATATATAGAAAATCGAAGTTCTAATTTAAAACTTTATAAATGCATATGTTAATTAAAATTATAATAACTTTCGATTTTTAATAAGGTTATAAGGAAAAAAAGTTATAGAGACGAAATTATAAGTATTTTACTATATGTGTCGAAAAAATAATAAAATATAACTAAAAACTATAGTTTTTGATATTATATAAAGCTCAAAGAAAAACAGTTCCTAACAAATATGAATAGATAGATCACTTTAAAGTATAGTTTGAAGATAATTTTCTATATGCATCTATACCCATTTTACTATATGTGTCGAAAAATAATAAAATATAACTAAAAACTATAGTTTTTGATATTATATAAAGCTCAAAGAAAAACAGAAGTTCCTAACAAATATGAATAGATAGATCACTTTAAAGTATAGTTTGAAAATAATTTTCTATATGCAGACTTTGCTTAATCAATGTGTATGCACCCATACCAGTTCAAAATAAATATTTTCTACAAATTTCTTTATCAATTATTTCTTATTTTATAAGTAGTAAAATTATTTTTCTTAATTTCATTTATTTTTAGGATGGTTTTATGCATTTCACATCAGATTCACTGCAATGCTTTAGACCCATATCTCATTTACGATCATCATTACCAGTTATCTCCTTAATAGCAGATTCCATCTAATATTTCTCTTATTTTAATTTTTTTCCAAATTTAAATATTAATTATTTTTTAAGCCCATCTAACTGTTTGTCGACTTTTATTTTTTAACCGAATATCATTTGACTTCCCAACTGATTACATAACAGATTCTTTACAAAACCATTAGTAAATGGCTAGGCAAAGATCTGAGCTTTAAATTTCAAAGTTCCTGATTAATTTCCAGTTGAGGAAACTGGGAAAAATAATATTAAAAGATGTCTTTTTACGAAATGGAACAGTTATACTTTACATTTGAACTCTGAGAACTAGTCTATATAATAAAAAATGTCAAAACTCCTTGTATATTCTGGTGTAGTGATTAGCACACTTAATTTCCAGGCCCACAAAATAAAACTTGACTTAGGCTATATTATTACATGCAAAGTTAGAATTTTTCTTTCACGTGTGGGATTTATAGTCAACCAAGCTACTATCCAATAATGATTAAAACAGGATATTCACATATTATTAGTTAGTAGGTAAAGATTTTTATATTAATATGGGTTGATTAGATGAATATTGATGAATTAATTACAGAATCAGAAAATATAATAACAATATGATAAAATCGTCAATGATGATGGGTGATAGTCACTAAATTGACACTTTACTCTTATCTTTTATTTATAATTCTCATCAACAAAAAGCTTTTATTATATTAAGTCTAAAAGAAGACCAATACAATTCCTTCTCTTTCCAAAATATGCATTGTGAGGATGAAAGTTGATCACAGTACCAACAGAGAGTTTATTTTGGAAACCCCCCCCAAATAGGCAGAGTTTAAAGAAAAGAAGTATACATA